>OY720430.1:116442651-116999029 GCA_963082735.1 Pocota personata
ACCAAAATACCGGCTTTCACGCCTCCACGACTTAATAACAAATTACTCTCTTTATCATCTAGTGCTAGGCACCTAGGTGTGGTACGATGTGGTACGATGAGAACATGCCCAACTGAAGACTTGAACGTAATCCTTCACCTTATACCACTCGACCTTCATATAAAGTACATATCAGCATGTAGTGCGGTTAGATTAAGAGAAACAGGTAGCTGGTGCGATAGTCTCTACGGTCACAACAGCGTCCTTAATCTGCTACCTTGGGAGTTGGCGGCAAATCCGACCGACTACATAACTCCCAGGGTGAACTGAAATGTGACACGGTGACTAACGAGTTCAAAACAACTGAACGATTTAGCATTATTTTATGCCAAATTCCGAAGTTGCAAAAGAAAACTAAAGAAATTCCTTTTTAAACAATTAAGTTTTTCTTTATTGTATCCAAACCGACTTGAAAGGTTAGAAAGCTAGTATGCAACTGAACTGCTTATTACAAGAAAGTTTTAATGTTATACAATGTAATAGATGAGTGATAATTTTGGAGTTGCGAGGTTAGAAAATGATGAATTGTTATACTTTGCTGCTACTTTGAACATCCTCCCCCCGTTGGAAGGCCCAATCTTTCAACTGACTTATCATCGATAGGAAGAACGCACAGCTTTGCAACAGCGCGCCTCGTTGTACCACTGCTTGTTCGTACCACTGCTACACGAGCAACGTCGTCCACTCCTTTAATGACTTCGATGACTCTGGCCAAAGGCCACTTCAGAGGTGGAAGATTTTCATCCCTCAGTAGCACCATATCTCCGACTACTATGTTGCATGTTGATGAACGCTGAGACGGTTGATGGTCAGCATTGTAATGTCAGGCTCTACTATAGATGTAACTGGAGCTCCCACAAGAAAATTAGCTGGAGTAAGAACGTCGAGATCGTCAGGATTATCTGTAATGGGACATAAAGGTCGTGAATTTATGATTGCAGAAATTTGACAAACTAATGTTCTAACCTCTTCAAAATTTAAAGTTGCAAGAGCAACTGCGCTCCAAAAATGGTACTTGGCCAATTTAACAGAGGCCTCCCAGAGGCCACCAAAGTGTGGCGATCGAGGAGGAATGAACTGCCAATCGATTCCATCTTCGAGACATTGCTGGTGAACTGCTTGAGTATGACTATCACTCAGGAATAATTTTCGGAGATCAGCTAACTCATTTTTTGCACCCACAAAGTTCGTAGCGTTGTCGGACCAAATACATTTTGGTCTACCCCTAGTGCAGATGAAACGTTTTAGTGCTGCTAAAAAGGCTGGCGTTGATAAGTCCTTCACCAGCTCCAAATGCACGGCTTTAGTAGCGAAGCAGATGAACAAACAAATGTAACATTTTGTAGGCGGCCTGCTTCTCACTTCTGACTGATAATAAAATGGCCCACAAAAGTCTACCCCAGTTACAAAAAATACTTTGTTTGATTGAACCCGTTCAATTGGTAAATTTCCCATTATATGCTGTGCCAGTTTGGGCTTAAGTCGAAAGCAACGAACACATTTGTTTATCACACGAGTAACTACCTTTCTTCCACCAATCGGCCAAAATTGCAGTCTTATTGATGCAAGTAGAGACTGCGGTCCAGCATGTAAGAACTTGCCATGAAAATGATCAATGATTGAGTCCGTAAGAACGTGATGCTTTGGCAGGATGATAGGATGTTTCGATTCGAAATCCAATGCGGAGTTTTGGAGCCGCCCTCCAATCCGGAGCAAACCATTAGAATCAAGAAACGGATTGAGAGAATGAATACTGCTAGATGAATTTATTTTGTTTTTTGCGTTGAGTGCACTATATTCGGCCGCCAAATTTACTTTTTGAACCATACAAATTAGAAGATATATTCCTTGCTGAATGTCCTGAAGAGTAAGAGGACCAGAAGACCAGTATGCACCATCACTTCTCTTCTTAATTGTACAAAATCGGTGAATGTAGGCGTAAATCCTTTGCATTTTCCAAAATGAATTAATAAATTTGCAACCGATAGATAAATCTGATACTTTGGTCGTCGATAGTAGAACCCGTTTCCGGCTTTCAGGCAAGTCTGAAGCAAGCGCAGGGCAAGTAGGCCACTGAGATGGATTGTTTTTAAGAAATGCTGGGCCATGGTTCCATAGGGACGTATTTATAAGCTCCTTGGGGGTAGCTCCTTTCGATAGAACATCTGCCGGGTTCATCAAGGATGGTACGTAATGCCAGGTCATGTCCTTAGTCAAGGCTTGAATTTTAGTCACCCTGTTTGCCACGAAGACATTGTAGTTGGATGGCTGTTCCTTCAACCAAGATAAGACAACAGTAGAGTCTGACCAACAATGAATTTCACCGACAAAAATGCCCGAACTAGATAGAGAGCTAATAAGTTCAGCTAGTGCCATTGCAGCAGATAATTCGAGCTTGGGGACAGTGAGTATTTTTAGCGGAGAGACTCTTGATTTCGAGCAGAGTAAATTAGTTTGAACGATCCCATTACATTCAGACCGTACGTAAATGCATACACCATATGCAGCAAGACTAGCGTCGCAAAAAGCATGTATCTCCACCGTAGCACATGTATCCACAACGAATCTGCTGAAACAAAATTTGTCGATTAATTGGAAATCTGCGCATAACCTAAGCCAAATCGATTGCAACCACTGCGGAAGACTTTCATCCCAATTGACCCTTTCTTTCCATAAAAGTTGAAGAAATAATTTTGCCTTAGTGACTACAGGCCCAATCAAACCAAGTGGATCATAAAAGCGAGCAATGAAAGACAGCACAGTACGTTTGGTGATCTTTTGGTTTAGCACAAATGGGATGAACGAAAATAGGAAGTTGTCAGAATTAGGATCCCATACTAGTCCAAGAGTTTTTGTAACATCACTTCCGTCATGAAATTTAAGGAACTGCTCTTTGTCCGATTCTGCAACTTCGCTAAGAACACTTGAATCATTTGAACACCATTTCCTTAATTTAAAATGTCCTTTGCTTACAACAACAACTCACTTGGTTGTCTGCTTCATGATTTCGAGGACTTCTTCTGTGGAATTTCCACCGGAGATCATATCATCTACGTAAAAATCTCTACGAACGATCTCTGCACCGATTGGATAAGATGTCTCCTCATCTACAGCTAATTGATGCATTGCCCGAATGGCAAGGAATGCAGCTAGTTTGGTACCATAAGTTACAGTATTTAGTTTGTAAATCTGAATAGAATCTTTAAGATCGTCTCGCCATAAGATGCATTGAAGATGATCATCAGGGTACGATACTCTAACGCAGCGATACATTTTACAAATATCACCCGTCAATGCAATTTTGAAAGAACGAAATCTCAATAGAATGTCAATTAGTTTCGGCTGAATAGTCGGACCCGCGAGCAGAATGTCATTCAATGAATATCCAGAAGAAGTAACTGCTGATCCATCAAAATCTACTCGTAATTTAGTGGTTGTGCTGTCGGCTTTCAACACACAATGATGCGGCAGGAAAAATTTAGGTACCCCAGGAGGAAATGATTTTAAAGGTGACATATGTTTAAGATCAGCATATTCCTTTATGAACTCTAAGTACTGCCGCTTAAGCTCAGTACAGTTCTGGAGTCTTTTTTCTAAATTGTGGAAACGCCGAAGAGCTTGTTGGTATGAATCGCCAAGCTTAGTGGGACAAATTATGCTGGGTAGGCGAACCGAGTATTCACACGTTTCTGTTCGTTTTTCTGGTTTTTTGAA
Source organism: Pocota personata (assembly GCA_963082735.1). Taxonomy (NCBI): domain Eukaryota; kingdom Metazoa; phylum Arthropoda; class Insecta; order Diptera; family Syrphidae; genus Pocota; species Pocota personata. The sequence continues at coordinate 116,446,405 of OY720430.1, forward strand.
GCAATGGCAAATTTCCACTCAAACGTATCTAAACGTAAACAGACTAGCGCCTATAAGGATGTCAAACCACTGGGACTTGAAAAAAGATGGGTCTGCTAACTCTATATTGGAAGGGATGTTCCAGTCGATGTAGTTGATAGTGCAATTAGGCTGGTTGTCAGTGATAGTGGGAACTACAGTGGCAGTAAAGGTGCTTGTAAAATCTCCAACACGAGACCTCATGACGATTTCAACTGCTTCATTAGAGACCAAATCGGCTTGACCTATGCCAGAAATGAACGTTGTTGATTTTGTCCTTCTAAGTTGTAGTTGATTTGCGATACGGCTGGTAATGCAATGGATGTGTGATGCTGAATCGAGAATTGCTCTACAAGGAACTAGTGTACCGGCTAGATTTTTTACGAAGACCACAGCAGTGGTAATGAAAACACAATTTACAGGTAATTTTTGAGGCTTCTGGCGAACAACTAATACGAGATGTGGAAATCAAGGTAGCTTGCGAAGCGGTGGGAGCGCATGGTGTGGTAACAGGATATAAATGAAGCAGAGAGTGGTGCTTTGATGAACAATAACGACAACATCTTGACTTACTGTCTTTCACCAAATGCCCTTTTTTCAAGCAATTTAGGCATAAGTGAAATCGTGGGCAATTTTGGATAGCATGGTCACAAGAAACGCAAAATGTGCAAGAATTGGCATTGCTATTAGATGCTACAAATACCTTTCGGCTACTGTTGGTGATTCTAATTGAATTTTTACTCACCTGTTTGCTAGGTGTTTCAGTTACCTCAGCATTTTCCACATTCTCCAGCAATTGACATCTCTTCTCTAAAAATGTTGACATTGACTTCCATGTGGGTATAACGTTGATTGGTGTTTGCACTTCCCATTTAGTTTGTGATGTGATGTCCAGTTTGTGGCCAATAAGGTGTATCAGCAGGCAATTTGCGAGTTGGGCCTTGGTACCCATGGTCTGTAGTGCTCGTAGATGGGAGTTCATCTTGTCACTTAGTTCCCGGAGCTTCGACACTGCGCCCATTTCCACCTTGCTCAATGCAAATATCTCCCTAATGTGAGCCTGAAAATTCAAACGTTTGTTATCAAATCTATTTTTCAACAATGTTAATGCTATTTCATAATTTTGATCGCTGATTTCCAGTGACCGGATCGTATCCAACGCTGAATCCCTCAGGCTCGACTGAAGATGCTGAAACTTCTCGATCTTGGTCAAATCAACATCATTACCAACTACCGTTTCGAACATTGAATAGAAGTCCGGCCACTCAGTGTAGTCTCCGCTAAAATGAGGAATCTGTAGAACCGGCAGCCGCGATTTAGGCTGCGCAACTATTAACGAAGGATGAGGCTCTTCAAACGAAAACTTCCTCACGGTGGATTCTATAGAACAGCAACGCTTTAACTGACGAGTAAGCGCTGCCTTTACTTCCATGACGGCAGCAGAAAAATTTGCGCGATCGTCGCTATCGATTTCGTTGAAGTCTTCCCTTTCCTAATTATCCTGGCTGGTTTCGAAGTTGGTTTGGATGATGTCGGGGTCACCATGAACGATTTAGCATTATTTTATGCCAAATTCCGAAGTTGCAAAAGAAAACTAAAGAAATTAATTTTTAAACAATTAAGTTTTTCTTTATTGTATCCAAACCGACTTGAAAGGTTAGAAAGCTAGTATGCAACTGAACTGCTTATTGCAAGAAAGTTTTAATGTTATACAATGTAATAGATGAGTGATAATTTTGGAGTTGCCAGGTTAGAAAATGATGAATTGTTATACATTGCTGCTACTTTGAACAACAACCATTTTCACTGACGGGTCGAACATGGACTGTGGGGTAGGGGCGGGAATCTTTTCTGAATCCCTCAATATCTCTAGTTCATTCCGTCTTCCCAATTCATGCAGCGTATTCCAGGCGGAAGTTCTTGCTGTACGAGAGGCGTGCCGTGTCCTCAAACATACATCGATACAACTTAACACCATAGCCATTTTCATTGATAGCCAGGCCGCTATCAAAGCCATCGTGCGGCTTCCTCCTCCAAACTTGTTGGACAATGCAAGGAGGAACTTGCCGCACTCGGTCACCGGTCTAGGATCAGCCTCATCTGGGTGCCTGGTCATAGTAACATTGACGGAAACGAAAGGGCTGATGAATTGGCGAGGCAGGGATCTGCCCTTGACTGCTCCCGTGCGGAGGATGTCAACATTCCGTTAGGGGCCCTTAAAGGGTAAATGTTTGCTCATTTCCTTGCAGATGCTGGTAATAGATGGCGAGGGTTGCAGAAGTGTGTCATATCCAGGCAGATGTGGCCCAAGTATAACTGGCGCAGAACACAAGAGCTATTAAACAGAAACCGGACAGATATTGCTAGAGTTCTGGCAATTAGGACTGGCCATTGACCCATAGGGGTCCACGCAGCCAGACTGGGCATTACTTTTAATGCACATTATCGTAGCTGCAATACGGCCAACGAGCCTGAAACAATGCTTCACTTCCTTTGTAAGTGTCCGGCCCTTAGTAGGGTCAGACACCGTATACTTGGCAGACACCTTTTTGATAATATTAGTGACCTAGCGGAGACAAGCATCGGTGGTGGGTTTAAATAATCTTTTCTTTCCTTTCCCACAAGTCCAACGTCAGTTTCTACAACAATTTAGGTCACTTGAGTTGTGGTGTTAAAACGGCGCCTCTGCGCTAATTATGTTTCAGCATAGCATGCTGTCACAACCACACCTACCTACCTACCTACCTCCACCTCAAAAATATGCACAGAAAAAGTCTTGGTACCCCTACATAAATATGGGAAAGATACTAAAATATATTGTAACATAATGTAGCATAATTTAACAAATTCGGAAGTGTCTTTTCATTCGAGGTTCATGTCTGCAATTAGTCTCCACAGTTCGGATAATATCACGGATAAGAGAGAACAAGAGATTATTGGCTGCAGCTGTCATCCTGGAATTATTACATCAGAATTTTCTTGTTCCAGTGGTCGAAGAATTTGGCGATCGAGACAGAGCAGTTGGTTTGGAACCGCACGAGGAGATTGGAAAAGTGATAACCGCCGAAGTTGTAATTTTGTGATAAATTGAAAGTTGAGAGTTAACAAGAAGAAGTAATTAGTTTGGATTTGTGAATTAAGTAATTGAAAGGAGATAAAGTGATTTGAGAAGAAAGAGGTCTTGTAAGGAAGGAGTTTGCGAAGAATAGTATAGTTTGAACTTGAATTGTTCTATAGACTAGAAAATAAAGAAATAAATTTCACAAAATATCGTTTTATCTACTCGAGCCGTAGCTCGCATATTACAATACGTAAAAATAAAAAAAAAAAATGTCTGCCTAGTATCTAGTCTGATATCCCTTGAGTCTTATAATTTCCTTCAAGCGGTCTGGCATTGAGTGAACTAATTTTGCTGTATAGACTATCGATATATTATTCCTTTCAGTAAATAGTAACTCTTTTAGCTGGGACTTGTTTTTTATTTAATGTTTTTGAATTCTCTTTTTAAGGTGATCCCACAAATGCTCGATGGGGTTAAGATCAGGGCTTTGTGGAAGTGTTGCAAGTATATGAGAAGTGTTATATATGATCCACATCTTCACAATTAGAGCTGCATGCTTGTGATCTTTATCCTGCTCGAAGTAATAATCCCCCGAAATCCCAATTTTATCTGCACTTTTTTTGTAGGTTGTTCTTGAGAATATTCAAGAAGACTTCTTTATTCATTATTTCTTCGATCATTATTAGGTTACCAACACCAGTAGCTGACCATACCATAACACCACCACCCTCATGTTTTACCGTCTTTAAGGTGTTTTTTTGGGTTCAGATCTTCTCCTGTCTTCCCCACACCCTGATGCGCCCGTCCGAGCCAAATGTATTAAAGCCATCTTGATCCTCTTCTTCTTCTTTTCAGAGCTGGATGAGCTAGGTAGCATTGAGCTAAAAAAAACTCCTGAGATTCATACCGACGGTGGTTCAGATTAGCGGCCGAAGATTAAAATTTGTAGGTTACCAGGGTTTTAAATATTGGGCACAATGGACTCATAGTAGTCTAAGTGAGCTGTTGACAACCAACAAGGGCACCCAGTTACCTAACCTAACCTAACCTAAATATTAAAATATTGCTACAATTTGAAACTAAAAACTCATTAATTTTACTTAAGAATTTATTCAGAACTGACCTCTTTTTTGTTTAAATGGATATATTTGTTTTTTTTTTTATTTTTTGTTATAGAGAAAAAAATGTTATGTTTAAAAGTTACTTCAACTTCATTTTAATCATTTAACAAAAAAAAAAAAAAAAAACAAGCTGTCCTTTATTTTTAAAACTTTTCTTTCATAAATGGTTAGTGCTATTTTTTTTTGCATAGAGCTGAATACATGACTTAAAGAGATCTTAAGTACTTTTGAGAGCGTTTAAAAAAACTTACGACATTTCGCCGGGTTCTTTAGCGAGAATTGAAAGCCTTTCAGTTTTAGCGTTGCAAATAGTTTTGCAGTTATTCCTGGCTCGTTTGAACTTTCTTCAGTTTTTTTTAGAAGAAGACCTATATTATCACGATAAGAGATTCTCTCAATATCGATCTTCTTCTAAACAAAACGAGTCCAGGGTGCCCAGAAATACATACCTTTCTGCAAATTCCAGACGACTTCTTATCCTAATTCAAAGATAAAAGAAAATCTTATAGAATTCCTGCTTGTGATTCCACTTGTATATATTGTATTATGCGAGCTACGGCTCGAGTAGATAAAACGCTATTCTGTGAGATTATTAATTTATTTTCTAGTCTATAGAACAACTCAAGTTCACACTATACTGTTCTTCGCAAATTCTTTCCTTACAAGGTCTCTTTCTTTTCAAATCACTTTATCTCATTTCAATTACTTAATTCACAAATCCAAACTAATTACTTCTCCTTCTTAAATCTCAACTTTCAACTGACTTGCCTCGATCGCCATCTGTCCTTATATAGTCGCATTTCTGATAGCCAGAAACTTCTAGCAAATTCTTCGACCACTGGAACAAGAAAATTCTGATGTAATAATTCCAAGATGATAGCTGCAGCCAATAATCTCTTGCGGTTATAATTCTCTTGCGGTTATAGTTCTCTCTTTATTCCGCGACGTCGTCTTAGACATAATTCGTCTCTTACTGTGGACACGAACCTCGAATAAAAAGACACTTCGGAATGTGGTGCATCTTTTTGGGGTGTAGGCATTATGCTACGTTATGTTACACTGCCCCCTCTTAGACTTGTTCGTCCCGAACAAGTGCGTCCTCACTTCGGCCATTGTATCGAATCAGTCGGTCCACATGAACCACTTTCATTTTGGCCCTTGGCCCTCGCTGAATGCGGTAGACAACATCGTTGATGCGGGTTACTATTCTGTAGGGACCCTCCTAGTTCTGCTGCAATTTAGGTGACTTCACTTTTTGGCGATGGGGATTATACAGCCACACCAGATCTCCTTCCTGGAATCCTGACGTTGTTGCCTTGGCATCATACCTGGTCTTCATGCGGTCGCTCGTTATCTTAATCTGGCTTCTGGTCCTTTGGTGTATGTCCCTAAGCCTTTCCCTAAGGTCCGCCACGTACTCTTCTTCATTTCTGGGCTCATTGGTAGGAGATCCAAATTTCACCTCACTGGGTAACCGAGCTTTTCCACCAAACAAGTTTTCGAACGGCACATGTCGAGTAGTGCTATGCACGGCATTTCTGTAGGCCATCAAAAACAAGGGAATCTGCCGGTCCCAATAAGCAATAAAGCAGGAAGGTGAAAATCCGCATGACGTAGAGTTTGACGTGGAAGAGAAACCAGCAAGTACAGTAGTCGACAAGGGTATAACAAGTCTGCTTCTGCAACTTAAGTCAGTCATGGACGAAGAACGGAAAGCAATAGAAGACTAAAGGAGTTCTCTAGAACTTAAGCTGGACGAACAAAAGAATTCTCTAGAACTTAAGCTGGACTAACAAAAGAAAGCAATGGACGAACAAAAGAAAGCAATGGACGAAGAAAATAATTCTCTAGATGCTCTGGAAAGCAAACTTGATGAGCAAAACAAGAACTTGGAATCCAAATTCGAAGCGATCGAAGAGAAAATCGAGAAGGTCGAGACGCAACTCGAAAAAGTCGAAACTAGATTCGATGAAAACTTTGAGAAACATGAAACTCAGTTCGCGAAGATAGAGACTCAGTTTCAAAAAGTGGATACGCAATTCGAGAGAGTAGGAAAGCAAGTCGAAAATCTTGCTAAGGAACTCATCAAAGTGAAGAGACAGAAAGCACGGGAATATTCCACTGGCGGTCTGAGAAGAAAGGAGATGCAGCCTCCTATTTTCGATGGTCAAACATCGTGGCCAATTTATGAAAATCAATTCGAAGCGGCCGCAATGACCAATAGCTGGGACGATGAAGAGAAGTCTATTGCACTCACGCTTGCACTGAGGGGTCCAACTGCGGAGCTCTTGCAGACCATCCCGGAAGATAAACAGCAGAACTACGACTCTCTGGTTCAGGCTATCGAGATGCGGTTTGGGGATGAACACATGCAGCAGGTGTACAGGGTTCAGCTGCGTAGTCGAGTCCAGAAAAGGGAGGAAACGCTCCAACAGTTGCAAGCGGATATAGAGCGACTAGCCTATCCTTCATACCCTAAAGCCGGTGAGGAGCTTATCAACGAAATGGCGGTGGAAGCTTTTATTCAGGCCATAGAGGACAGACAACTGCAAATGGCTGTAAGGATGGCTGAAAAGCGAACACTCCCCGAGGCATTGGCATTCGCTTTGTCAATGAAGGCTGCGGACCAAGCATACCAGGGAATACACCGTGTCAGGGAAATGTCCGTCGTGGAATGCCCATGCCAGAGAACAGCCGTCGTGGGTGAAGACAAAGCTCGCAGAAGTCAAATCCGTTGCTGGAATTGCAACCAAACCGGACACCTACAACGGCAGTGCAGACGTGCACCTTGACGAGGAAATTGTCCACATTGCGGAAGTAGGAGAAGCAGAGAGGAAGCAACTGGCGGTGATAACATCCATCCTGTCGGTCAGACTTCCCAAAACCAGCAGTCGGGAAATGCGTAAGGGCCAACTTCGCGGGGCAGAAGTTGGTTACTGGAATCGAGGCCCCCAGGACCGCCATTCAAGTTTCGCAAACCAAACGGGGTAACAAGAGCCTGACAGTGGAGGCACTAATCAACAAGAAAAAGTGCGTAGCCACCATCGACACAGGTGCCACTGCCTCCATTGTAAGAAGAGATATCGTCAGAAGCTCCTGGCTACACAACACCAACAGCTACTGCCTGAAGACTGCAACAGGGGAAATGGCGAAGGTGTTTGGAGAAGTTCGTCTTACGATTACTCTGGCAGGACTGACGTTCTCCCATGCGTTTCTTTTGGCAGATATATGCGACGAGTGCATCATCGGAATAGACTTCATGAAAGCAAATGAAGTAATCTTGGACATCGGGATGCAAGTACTGAGGTATCGAAATGTGGAGATTCCGATGGTGTACGGAAACGAGAATGCCGTAACTCTCAGGACAGTCATCAGCAAAGACGAAGTTTTGCCGCCGTCTTCAGAGACAATCATTTGGACGAAGCTGGAAGGTGATCTTGGGAGCCACCGATTCTACATAGTAGAACCAGACCCAGAGAAGAATTCTCAAGACTACATCGTGGGAAAGACGTTAGTCGAACCAAAGAACACCATGGTTCCAGTGAGAGTTTTGAACACAGGACCACACACTGTCAAACTAAGGCGAGGGGCGGTGACTGGAAAATGCACGCCGATTACCGCCGTCGCAACAATATCTGAACGTGATGCTCCAAAACCTCTCCCATCACCTTGGACAGCGGAAACGAGAGAGACGATTCTCCAGTCCAGTGAGCTGAATCAGGAGCAGCGAACTATGGCAGAGAATCTTATCAATGAATACGCTGATGTATTTGCCTCACAGGACGGAGAATACGGCCGAACAGACCTGGTACAACATCGAATAGACACTGGTGATACTAGACCAATTCGTCAGCCTGCTAGGCGCCTTCCATTGGCAAAGCAGACAGAAGTTGCAGTGATGGTGTCGGCAATGGAGAAAGAAGGTCTGATTGAAAGTTCCAAAAGTCCGTGGGCATCACCGGTTGTACTGGTTAAGAAGAAAGATGGCAGCACGCGGTTCTGCGTGGACTATCGGCAGCTCAATTACGTCACCAAGAAAGATAGCTACCCTTTGCCACGGATTGACGACACGCTCGACACACTATCAGGAGCCCGATGGTTTTCCACTCTCGACTTGAAGAGTGGCTACTGGCAGGTACAGATCCATCCAGAAGACCGGGAGAAAACCGCCTTCACCGCAGGAAATGGGCTATGGCAATTCACGGTAATGCCATTCGGGCTGTGCAATGCTCCGGCGACTTTCGAGCGATTGATGGAATGTGTCCTGCAAGGGTTAACATGGAAAACCTGTTTGGTATACTTGGATGATGTCACCGTCGTAGGAAAAACGTTTGCGCAACACCGAGACAATCTAAGGGATGTGTTTCAAAGGCTTCGAAGTGCCCACCTGAAGCTCAACCCCAAGAAGTGCGCCCTGTTTAGAGCGGAAGTCAAGTACCTGGGACACATAATTTCAGCGAAAGGAGTGAGAACCGATCCAGAGAAGGTCGAAGCGGTGAAAAACTGGCCAGTCCCCAAGGATAAACACCAACTAAGGAGCTTCCTGGGCCTAGCACCTACTACAGACGGTTCGTGAAGGATTTTGCCGGGATCGCAAAGAGCCTGCACCAGTTGACGGAAAAGGGAAAACAATTCAAATGGTCAATTGAGTGTGAGAAGAGCTTCAAGGCACTTAAACAACGGCTATGCGATGCCCCGATACTGGCTTACCCCGCTCCCGGGGAAACGTTCATTGTGGGTGCAGATGCTAGTAATGTCGGGGTAGGAGCCGTACTCTCCCAGGTGCATGACGGCCAAGAGAAGGTGGTTGCGTACTTTAGCAAGGTGCTCTCTAAACCAGAAAGGAACTACTGCGTGACAAGGAGAGAACTTCTAGCTTTGATCTTGGCTACGAAGCATTTTCACAAATACCTCTACGGGAGGAAGTTCGTTCTTCGCACAGACCATGCAGTCTTAAAATGGCTATTACAGTTCAAGAGTCCTGAGGGTCAGGTCGCAAGATGGATCGAAAGGCTGCAAATCTACGACTACGAAATACAGCATCGTAAAGGAAAACTCCACTCTAATGCGGATGCACTTTCCCGGAGACCATGCAGAACGGATTGTAAACATTGTGCGCGTCAGGAAGAACGGAAGCTGGTTTCCATCCAAAGACTGAGAGCCGAACCTATCGCCGGCTGGAGCGTAGATAAGATCCGGAACGCTCAGAAGGAAGACCCGGATATCGAGCCGATTCTGGCCTGGAAAGAGAACATGGAGAAACCGGATCATCAGAACATCTCTCACAGAAGCCCGACCTTAAAGGCATATTTTGCGCAGTGGGACTCCCTCCATGTCCAAGAAGGTGTTCTGAGAAGAAAATGGGAATCCTCCGACGGAAAGTCGTTTGTAATGCAGCTTGTCGTGCCGCGGACGAGGGTCAAGGAGGTGTTACAGGAAATGAATGGCGGGGCGTCCGCAGGCCACTTGGGAGTGAATAAGACGCTAGAAAAGGTACAAGAAAGATGTCGAAGACTGGTGCAGAAAGTGCGACGTGTGTGCAGCTAGCAAGGGTCCGAGAATCAAAACTCGAGGTAAGATGCACCAATACAACGTGGGAGCACCTTTCGATCGAATCGCCATTGACATCGCAGGGCCCTTTCCGGAAACCGACAATGGTAATCGGTATATACTCATAGTAATGGACTACTTCAGTAAGTGGCCGGAAGCGTTTCCGATCCCTAACCAGGAAGAAAGAACCGTGGCGGAGCAGATCGTCTACAATTAGGTGAGCAGATTCGGTGTGCCCTTGGAATTGCTTTCTGACCAAGGGCGGAACTTCGAGTCAAGAATCTTCCAAGAGATGTGTCAACTACTCGGAATCAAAAAAGACAAGGACAACCCCGCTTCATCCACAGTCGGACGGTATGGTGGAGCGTTTCAATAGGACTTTGGACAAACATCTCTCGAAGGTCGTAGGTGACTACCAACGGGATTGGGACCGGCAGATTCCCTTGTTTTTGGTAGCCTATAGAAGTGCCGTGCATAGCACTACTCGACATACGTCGTTCGAAATCTTGTGAGGTGAAATTTGGATCTCCTACCAATGAGCCCAGAAATGAAGAAGAGTACGTGGCGGACCTTAGGCAAAGGCTTAGGGACATACACCAAAGGACCAGAAGCCAGATTAGGATAACGAGCGACCGCATGAAGACCAGGTATGATGTCAAGGCAACAACGTCTGGATTCCAGGAAGGAGATCTAGTGTGGCTGTATAATCCCCATCGCCAAAAGGGGAAGTCACCTAAATTGCGGCAGAACTGGGAGGGTCCCTACAGAATAGTAACGCGCATCAACGATGTTGTCTACCGCATCCAGCGAGGACCAAGGGCCAACATGAAAGTGGTTCATGTGGACCGACTGAGTCGATACAATGGCCGAAGTGAGGACGCACTTGTTCGGAACGAGCAAGTCTAAGAGGGGGGCAGTGTAACATAATGTAGCATAATAACTACGCCCTCATAGAGGCAACACATTCCGAAGTGTCTTTTCAGAACACATTCGAGGTTCGTGTCCACGGATAGAATGGGATTATGTGTAAGACGACGTCGCGGAATTAAGAGAGAATTATAACCACAAGAGATTATTGGCTGCAGCTGTCATCCTGGAATTATTACATCAGAATTTTCTTGTTCCAGTGTTCGAAGAATTTGCTAGAAGTTTCTGGCTATCTGAAATGCGACTATATAAGGACAGATGGCAATCGAAGCAAGGCAGTTGGTTTTCGAACCGCACGAAGAGATTGGAAAAGTGACAATAGGCGAAGTTGTAATTTAGTGATAAATTGAAAGTTGAGAGTTAACAAGAAGAAGTACACCGTGACAAATATATTCTGTCCCAAAGATATTGTTCTTAATATCTCGTGTTGTATTTGTTTAATTTTTCGGACGAATATACCAAATTGTAGAGCTTATTAATGGTAAGTACTCGTATAGTTTTCAAGTGGAAACAAAATATTGTATCGATATTCCATCGCTACAAACATTTGGGTATCAACAGAAAATTTGTTTAGCGCACTATTGGCAGATACAGCGAGACTGGTACAATTCAGGATCGAGTAAGAAGTGGAAGAAAAAGGACGGTGAGAACTTCAGCATTGAAGAAAATCGTTCGGGAACATATAAGAAGAAATTGCGCTCAATCCTGCAGAAAGTTGGCAAAACAGCTTAATGTTAAACGCGAATCACTCCGTTTGCTTATGAAAAATGATCTGATTTCAACCTTTCCAAAAAAGTAAGATTCATGGATTGACAGTTGCTACTAAAGAAAAACGATACAAAAGAGCGCAAGTCATTCTTCAGTGGCACGCTGGTGACGAGTTCATTTTTTCCGATGAGAAATTGTTTGTCCTAGAAAAAAGTTTCAATCATCAGAATGATCGTGTATGGGGGGCAACACTAGCTGATATTCCTACTAACCGGAGGTATATTTCAAAATTTCAAAACAAATCATCGGTGATGGTATAGGCTGTCGTTAGTAAGAGGTGCAAATTTCCACGGGTTTTCATTGAGAAAGGAGTAAAAGTCAACTCTTATTATTACTTGGAAACAGTTCTTAAAGAGAATGTGCTTAAAAATGCAAAAGAAGTCTTTGGTAATGATTACTACTGCTTTCAACAAGATGGAGCACCATCACACACCTCAAACTTGGTACAGGCTTGGTGTCAGCATAATTTGACTGAATTTCTACCAAAAGATGAATGGCCGCCATCATCACCTGATCTTAATCCATTGGATTATTTTGTATGGTCGTACATGCTAATGAAGCTTAAGGATTACAAATATAGCAACATAGCTGAATTCAAGCAAACCATTCAAAGAATATGGGATGATATGCCTCTAGAGATTGTGCGGAACCTGCACTGATTTTGAAAAGCGTTTGAAGCTTGTTGTCAAGGCTAAGGGAGGGATAATTGAAAAAAACTTACTGTAATCAATATATTAGTCACTGTGAAAAGAATAAAAATAAAATCACTCAGTTAGATAACTGTTCTTTTATTCTATAATAATTTTAATTTTGGACAGAATATATTTGCCACGGTGTAATTAGTTTGGATTTGTGAATTAAGTAATAGAAAAGAGATAAAGTGATTTGAGAAGAAAGAGACTTGTAAGGAAAGAATTTGCGAAGAACAGTATAGTGTGAACTTGAGTTGTTCTATAGACTAGAAAATAAAGAAATAATCTCACAGAATAACGTTTTATCTACTCGAGCCGTAGCTCGCATATTACAATATATTTATTCGCAGACGTTAGTGGATATTTTGGAGGGAAATGGGTGCCGCATTAGTTGAAAAAAGACAGAGTATCTGTGCTGCCCGTTCTCTGATCCATACCGGCCTATTCCAGACATTTACTTGAATGGAAAAGTGCTTCCCAAGTGCAAAAAGTCCAAATATCTGGGATCTATGGCCAATAGAGAAGCAACTTGTAACGCGTAAGCGTAGGGTGGATGATGTGGCGGGAAAACTCCGCTTCTTCTGTGATCGAAAAATGTCTTCTAAGCTGAAAGCTAGGCTCTACACCGCAGTTGTACGTCCGGCGCTCACATACGGTTCACAATGCTGGCCAATGTACAAAAAGTATGAGGGTAAATTAACGGCAGCTGAGATGAAGATGCTTCGCATGACAGCAGGAGTAACAAGGCTTGATAGAATAAGAAGTTTAAAGATTCGAGGAAGCCTTAATATAAAAGAACCCATCACAAGCAAGATAGAGCACGACCGGCTCAGTTTGTATGTTCAAAGGAGAGATATTTCGAACCCCGTTAAAAAGGCAATAACAATCAACGTTCCTACACAATCATGCAAAAAAGGCAGACCAAATGCAAAAACAACAGCATTCGATTGGCCTAAGTGACGAAGTGATCCGAAACCGGGAAGTATGCCGGTACTTCCTGAAGTCAAACAGGCAAATCCCACAGGCGGGCCAGTAGGGATGCAGTAAAGTAAAGATAAAGAAGAAGAAGTTAGACGCCTTGTGGATAAATAGACATTACACCTGAGTAGTTTTTGACTCATGAGGATCTTGTGTGAATTTTTTGAGGGTTAAGTTCATTTTTGATGCCGGAATAGAAATTCTGGGTTCGAATTACGACATCAGTTAACGAGTGAGTGAAATCCATACACAACCGAGTGATCGAGTAACTACATTGGGATGATCGCATAAGAATGGTCACGTATCGAGTACAGTTTGAAAATTGTACTAGTACAATTCTACTACATTGAATTGAGATGGCTGACAAATGTCAAACCTATTTATTTTCGTGTGAGAAAAAGTTTTGTATTTATCGTCTTCAATTAAAAATTTAATGTTTACTTTATTTTTCATCGTCTAATTCAAAGGATGATCGCTATGAGTGTATTGAACGAGGACGTTTAAGAGATAAAAGAGGTCCCTTCTCTTTACAAGACTCTGCGTACGTATACAAAACTATAATTTTCTGAAAATATCTTTCATAACATACACTTTTGATTGCAGGTCTATCAAAACAGTCAGGGCAAACAAGAGTGCATTCTTATTTAGAATAGAGAATATAAATTTTAGAGGATGGCACCTAAACTGCTGTCCCAGCTCATAAAATTTACCAAAATCTTCTTTGCAGAGGGTTAATTTTATTTAGACTCAACCTGAAATAAATTTCAGACAATAAATTTAAACAAACGCAAAAATAACAATAAACAAAGATATTCCCACATATTTTCTTCCAAATGCACCTTTAACAGAAACCATATCGAATAAATAAATTCACGATCACTGATGACAAATACCAAATTTAAATACTCGATCTCTTAAGCGGTTATGTCAAATCAACATTTATCAGCCACGTGTTGCTCGATAACTGATGCGGTAATTCGACCCCTGATTTCGCCACGTTGCCCACATATAAAATTTGAAGTAAATCCGTCCAGCCGTTTAGACTGCAGTCCAAGGTACAAACAGAATTGTGAGATGCAAGGATCAAAATCTCAAGACAGAATTTTGTTTAACGAAAACAATACTTTGCCCTTTATATGAGCAAGTGAAAAGGAACAGGTCAATGGAGCGTTTTCCCTAAACGGAGAACTTGAATATAAGTATTCCTCCATACAGTATAAAAATGTTTAACAGTTGCATTTTTGAGAACTTTTCATTTATCATACAAACCATCATCACTCGGGCACAGTAATCCAATACCTCCGTACTAAAACACCTCCCCACTCTCCATCAAATTGCTTTATTATTTTTTTTTTTATTTAAAATATTATTTATGTATAAAACAAAAAATAATAATCAACTACAAGCTAATAAAATTACAAATCCAATGAAATTTACAGTAAAAAAAAAAAAAAACTCCGTCCTTCTCAATAATTTTAGGTTAGTTTACTACCCAGCCTGGCTTCAGATCTAATCCTCAGCAGAACCGGGAAAAAGGTTAACAAAATATACACAAATATATACTCCTCTCGTATAAATAAATTCATTACTAAGTATGTTAACAACATTATATAATATTCATTAGAACTTTCTTTTAGACATTTATCCGGGAAGGCGAATCCCGATTTCTTAATATCTTTGTGACTATCCACTAATCCCCCAAACATCTATATTCTCTTAAGTTCATCCCGTTTGAACCCTCTTATCGCTGAGAGCAGTTGATCTCTAGGATCAACTGACAGGGTTGTTGCTGATCCGTTCGAGTTTTGTTTGGTAACAACCGCTCGAATGATCGGCGGTGGCGGAGGCGCTGCTGGCACTATTTTCACTGATGAGTATTCCACGGGACTGTGGGTCTTCTCAGGGATATACGTTTTGGTGATCTTCAGCTCGATTTTGGCACTTTCTGGAGTGGTAAGGACAGTCGAGGTTGGTTTAGCGACATTAGTATCCTGGCTGGCTAGGATTTTGTCCTTCAAACCTGTCTTGCGCAGTGTACCCTGTCCAAAGGCGGGTTGTGTTTCCTCCACCGGAGATTTGGGCTTCATGTCGATATGTGTCACTGACGTCGATCGGAGAACGGAAACGGTTGAAGGGCCCTGACTTCTTGGAAGTGTGCTGCTACTGATCGATTGCGGAGCCGGTGTTGTTATTTGTGCGAAACCTCTGACCACCGGCGATGGATTGGACATCCGGCCGCCAAGGATGAACTTTGGCTTTGGCATCGTCGTCGGTGGCGACGAAGTCTGTGGTTGTGGGGTTGGTGGTGGAGTCACCGGCTCCTTTGCCATTAAATACCTTGAGTTGGTCTCCTTTAGAGGAGCCATGACAGATGTGGTTTTCTTGTACTCCACGCTTCTTACAAATGGCAGTCGGTTTGCCACCGGATTTGGTGTGGAATTGCGGTAATTTCTCTGTTGAACCAGGTTCACTGTAGCTGTGGTGGTGGCATTATGTCCACCGCCAGTCTTGCCGCCAAATATATAGTCTCCCTCGTTCTTTATCGACACTTGAACCTTGGGGCGCTCACTCCAAGTCGAAAAATTGATGCTGGGTGGTCCTGAGTATCGGTAAACCTTTTCTTCAGTCGCCTTTGAGAGTTGTGTTCTTAAAAGCTTACTCTTTGGTGATGGTTGTTCCGTCGAATAGCTGGTATCACATGCAGAGGGAGGAGTCTTCGGCTCTTCAGTGCTGCTCTGGCTAGTCAGGCTGTTCTTGCGGCAGTTCAGAATCGATTTCATCACTTCGACGCTTTGAAGGCTGGGCGACTCCCCAATGCTCAGCTCACTCGAAGATCGTCGACGACTGAGATTTTCTTCCGCTGGAGGACTGTGTTGATTCTCAGAGCCAAATTTAGCTAGTGAAAGGAATGACGAACTGCGTGTGGCCAGACCATTCTCTGTGCGTAGTGTGATTTCTTCGACCTGCTGTTGACGGGTTGAGTGGAAAGAGTCCGATCGTGTGATACTACGACGATGCTTGTG
Source organism: Pocota personata (assembly GCA_963082735.1). Taxonomy (NCBI): domain Eukaryota; kingdom Metazoa; phylum Arthropoda; class Insecta; order Diptera; family Syrphidae; genus Pocota; species Pocota personata. The sequence continues at coordinate 116,462,543 of OY720430.1, forward strand.
GATGTTGGTGTTCAAAGTGATGCTGCTACGTTTTTTGTAGATTTTAGTGTCCTTTAGGTCATCATCTTCCTCTTCAGTGACCCCCAAACGTTCCAGAGTGCTAATCAAAGGCTTTTGTTGTATGATCGTTTCAATACTATTGATAATCGTATCCATTTCGTTAATCACTTTGGCTTCTTGTTCTCCTATACCATCGGGATCAGTTATCGATGGCTTATGCTCTGTAATGATTGATCGTTTCTCCGTGATCACCATTGGTTTATGGTGATCTTGAGGGTCATATTCGTCCCTTATGATTGTCTCTTTCTGAGTGATCACCGAAGGCATCTTATTATTATCATTTTGGCCTTTAAAACCATCCTCAATGTCAGAATTACTTAGCTTCTTCTCCTCAGACACCTTTATCACAGGCGGTTCTGGACTCTCTACAGGGCTGATGGCCGTCTGTTCCAATGTCATAGAAGTGAAATCCAACGGTGGACGTTCCTTAATGATTGGCGTGATCGGTGTATCTGGCAGAGTATCCCCTCCAGATGTGTCAGCAAAGTTCGGCGGAGCCGGTATCGTAAAATTCGACCACGAAGCCGTCTCTGATTTGATTGAACAAGTTTCGGCTGGAGTGCGTGTCTGGTCTGTCACCTCCGACTCATCTGTGGACAGAACCGTAAGATCCTCGAATGTCTTATGGTCCGACAATGTTTTCACGATCGTTTTGCCAAGCTTCAGATTGTAGACCTTGATCATCTCATCGTCATCGGAGCTGGATTCGAATGGTGACTTACACTGCGTTGGAGAGTTCTGCACGAATGATGGCATCGGTGATGGAGGTAGAGGCTCCCCGATCCCTGAATCAGCCTGTTTTGATTGAGTATCGAAGCCATCCTCGGGTGTCGTCGTTGAAACTTCTGCGCTCTGCGATGGTGCACGCGGTTCTGGAGTTGGACTTCGATTCAGCATTGTTTTGGAGACATTTTGCGAGTTCGACACAACTAGCAATTCTGTTGGTTCCGGTGTAGATCGGCCTGTCGACGATCGGGGTAAGGCGACTGGACGCGGTGGTTGCAATGCCGGGAGAGGTGGTGGTTCCTCATCTTCCGTTGTTGGGGGTGATTCCTCAATCGTTTCTGTTGGACTTTGCAGGGACCTTGGTGGAGGTGCTGGAGCAGCTTTCTTGGCTTTCACCACTCTCTTTCTTGGTGATGGTTCTGGAAGATCAGGCGTTCCAACGATTGATAAATTTTGAACGCTATTGTAAGAGTTGCGCGCGTTTTTCACAGCCACTTCTCCGTTACATTTGGCCGAGGTATCCGCTTCCTTCTGGTTCAGAATGTGAAGCGACATTGGCCTCTTCAGTCCAACTCCGCCATTCGCCTCCACATGGTGTCCATTTTGTTCGACAGAGCTCTTATTGTTATTTGGACTACCTTTGGTGTTTCCATTACAGTCAACCGAGAGGTTACTCTTGTGGAAGTCGTGGGTACTGAGAACGCTCAGTTCCAGCGTCTGACTTAGGTTTGGCGATGAGACATGGAAATCCTTTCTTGGAATGGGCTGCAGACCATTTGCTTTGGGAGATTTTGCCTTTTCGGGGGACGGCGGCTTTGTGTTTGGTACTGGTGGAGGTACAACTTTCTCCGGTATGGAATTCTGACTTGGAGGCCTCGGTGCTAAACGCTTCTTTCTCGTCGGTGCTACCGGCGGCGCTGCCGTTTGGATAATCACCTTCGGTGTGGAATGACGATAGTTTGAATTCATTCCTGTGGAATCCATTGAATTTAGTGAGTTGCTCGAGCTATAAGGACTCGGCGTCTTAATCGTGTGCTTGGAGTTTCGACTGCTAAACTCAGACGAGGAGACAGAATCCCGGCCAGCTGTTGTGCGATGCAGTTTTATGATCTCATCTGCGTTAAATGTATCATAGGCTTCTGACTTGTGACACAGGCGGATCTCAGAGAGCCCCACAGCGCCGATTGTTAGGTCACAACTGAAGACTTGACTAGGATCAGCTAGAAAGACAGCAAATGGGTTAAAATTAATGAGTTTTTGAGGTGGACTTATGTTTACCTGGATGGCGAAACTCGTACTTATCGGGATCCATTTGCTTGTTCTCACATACTAGCTCAAGGAGCTTCTGTAGCAGCACTCTGGCGCCCAATCGGGTCACATACAGCTGATCCTTTGGCAGTAGGACTGTTATACGAAAGGTCTGCTCGAAGGGGGCATTACTGGTTGCTACAGGCAGCGGTGTTATCCTATTCTGTTGCATTTGACTAGAGACATCGATGTTTGTCGTAGACGTGGTTACGCTTAGATTGGTCGTTGACTTGGATAGATTGGTGTTGGCTAATGAGAAATAATAATACAGTTAAAATGGACACTAACTTCAGTTTATGTTCAAACTTACATTTACTCTTCTTGCCGAGCAAACGGTTAAGTGTTGAGAATCCATTCTTCATGTTCATAGCAGTTTTCTTGCAACTGGTTTGGAATGAAACTAATATTTCTTCTAGCTCTCTTCCTGATTGTAGCTCAGGTCAAGACTGTGTGTTATTCATCGATAGGCTAAGACTTGGTTCTAGTTCTGTTACTTCTGTGAAAAAATAGATTAAGTAGGTACAAGTGAGTATGTTTTCATAATAAGTTGCAACCAAGTGGCACTTGAAGCTTGAAGCGTATCTCGCAGTTGCGTTAGCTAACTTGGAGCGTCTTATCAGCTTCGTAGCCCTAGGTAAGTGGCATGAAGTCATTATTGTATTTTGATGGTAGAAGTATGTGCTTGATGATTAGAATGTTTATGGATATAGAAAAATGTTAGTTAATTAGGTGAGTGGAAAGTTGATGAATCTGTTATAAATGTACAAACGCGATGTTTACTTTCTGTTATGTTGTGCGTTGTTATTTTTGGAATAAGCGTATAGATAAGATAATTCATGCCTAAGAGACGAAGCGTAACTTTTTCCTTGTTTTATGGAATAATTAAGAAACCCATATCCCCTTTGGCGCGCAAAAATTATATAAAAAAAAACCGTTTAATACGCTTTGTAAACTGTTTACAAATTGAAAGCGATAACGCCAGGTTGATTATGGAGTGTACCTCAAGAAAGAAATTGCACAAGCTAACACAACGTACTTGAAAACGTAGTTATGTCATGAATAGCAATTCGGCGAAATTGGTGTCTTAAGACTGTCCCGCGACAGATATGTTGCACTCTCTATTTTATCATTTTTTCTATAAACAATGCTCCAGCGAAATAGCCAGTTGCATTCCTCCCCTTCAAAATTTCACCCGCAATACGCGTCATGCTCGAGTGCATATCAGTTCACCCTTAAGCCCAATTTCGGTCGTACTATCAAATATAGGGATTCGTTTATAAGCCGAACGACACGAATGTGGAATGATCTACCAGGCTCTGTATTTCCCCATCACTACAACTTCAAACCTTCAAACATTTAAAGCCAACGTGCACAGGCTCCTCCTCTGTTCCTCTTCCCCCTTTGCCCGTGCACTGAAACAGTTTAAGGGTTTTCATATCCCCTTCGGCGCGCGCAGGTTATACAAAAAAAAAAAAAAAAGTGCCAAGAATAACGGAGGGCGTTAAGACCCCAAACCTAGAGCCATCTATGCTAAAAGAATGAAGGTTTGGTCAGTTCTGAGTCATAGCAGTCCATTCTTCGAAGAAACAGGCAAACAGTTCAAACAGTTTTTGGAAATAACACAATCTATATGTATAAAGTTACATATAGGAGATGTAAACTGCGGATCACCATCATCCGTTGGTTGAATTTTATATTGAAAAACCAGGAGTAAAGGAGGAAGAATAATAAATGTTTGGGTTTTTTGGTCGAGGTCCTGGAAAGTAACGCCATCCATCATGTAGAGTTGTAAGTAGACTTTCCGTTTGCCTCTGGATTGCTCGAGGATTCTCCTTGTTTGAGGTCCTGGAAAGTAGCGACACCTACAGTGATGTAAAAAATAATAGGGACACTTCTACGACACTGTTTCAAAAGCGTCCAATTTCTGTGATAGTTGAGCGAAACAAAAAAAAATTAGCGGAAACTTAAGCTTTACTGTTTGCACAACAAAGTACAGTTGTCTACACCCAAATATTCTGTTTGCCTTCCAAATTGTGTCATCAGTTTGCGGATAGCGGTTGATCTCGGCTGTGAAAAATAATAAGGACACCCCTTTATTTCCCGTGTAAATCAAACATTTTTTGTTTTTAGCTTTACTTTTGTTAACCTAATAGGTAAGATAAGAGTTTAATTTTACAAAGCAAAATAAAATGTGTGAATTTATTAGAAATTAGTGACAAAAAATGGGTCGAGCACAGCACTGTAGCGATGAGATGAGGAAACAAATAAAAAATTTGCATCAAAACGGTTTTTCTTATCGGAAGATTGCCCACATTGTTGGGTGTTCGAAAACAAAAGTTGAGAATGCAATCAATTGGCAATCTAAGCCAGAAACACGTGGAAGAAAGCCAAAAATGTCTGCCTCTCTCAAAAAAAGGATATTGCGTTATGTAAAAAAGGAACCTTTTGCTTAATCCAGCGCATTGAAAAAGGAATTTAGCCTGGACGTTGACACTTCTACTATACGGAAGAAGCGCAAGAAAGGTTCCGCTTCTGTCGAAAAAGAATGTTGCCAAAAGGTTGCTTTTTGCAGAGGAACATATCAGCTGGCCTGAATCGCGATGGCGCAATATTTTGTGGTCGGATGAGACTAAAATCAATTTATTTAATTCTGATCGCTACAGCTCACTAGAGCGGACACCACCCAATACGGCACATAACGATAAATACACCATCAAGACCGTAAAACATGGTGGGGGTTGCATCATGGAATGGGGTTGTTTCTCCTACCATGGTGTAGGTCCCATTCATAGAATCGAGGGCACTATGACAGCGCCGTCCTACGTCGGTATATTAAATATCACTATGCTACCCTACGCCGAAGACAATATGCCTCTTCGATGGGTGTTCCAACAGGATAATGATCCTAAACACTCATCGAGGCGTGCAAAAGAGTGGTTCTCGGACAACGATGTCAATGTCTTAAGCTGGCCTTCTCAATCGCCTGACTTAAATCCCATTGAGAACCTGTGGCGAGAGGTTAAAGTTAAGGGATGTGAAACCGTCAAATAGTAATGATTTGTGGACATCTGTGAAGGCTGCGTGGGTAGCTATTCCACCTAGTACTTGCCAAAAACTAGTGGATTCGATGCCGCGACGTTGCTTGGCCGTTATCAAGAACAAAGGCTATTCAACGAAATACTAAAGTACATGTTTGATCAAACATTTCATTAATTAGTTTACGTTTGGAGTTATTTCATGAGGAATTGACAGCTGTCCTTATTTTTTTTCACAGGCTATTTCGAAGAAAATCAAAGTTTTTATTTTTTTTTTACTTTAAGCACAAATGTTGAGTAATTTATATTATTTTTATGTCATTGAAATTGAAATCAACTAATACTAAATTAAAGCTTATCATTAATTTCACGAGGTTCTTAGTTTTTTTGTTTTTTTCAAATATGGTATTGGTTGTCCTTATTATTTTGCACATCACTGTATGTATGTACATATGTATAAAAACGTTTGCCTCAGAATTTTCATGAGCCATAACAATACGATGGTTTACTTTCATATCGAAGAACCAAGGCCATTAAGTTTCTGTGTGATGTCTCGGTTGCACCTATTTCTCGGCAAGGTGCAATTGTCTACAACTTTGTCACAGCGTCAACATTATCGTAAGAGTTCCACAACCTAATGGTCATCAGCTGCCTCCAATTCCTTCTTAATTATTGAGATTAAATCATTTTGCCTTTTAGGGCATACAGCATGATTGTGATGACTGTAGTTATGAGTAGAAAGTATTTTGAATTACTATTGTCTCGTCTAAAAAATTTTAGATTCAGGCAAAGGTCGTATTAGGAACCCTTTACATCAACCCAGGAACAAGTTGTCGTCGAAAGGACACTGATTTCCGTGCTTACTAATTGCATACACAGCTTTAAATCATCAATGCTGCGCTTTTAAAACATCCTTATGGAAGCTTGTACATTAGTACCAGCCTTATTTAGAAACTTTTTCATGACACCACGTGAAGAGTGAAATTTTAACCAGTCACAGCTCTAGCCAAGTAGGTCGCCTAATGATCCTTCTAAGACTTCTCAGCCATTTATCCCTTCCACCACTTAGATAAAGAAAAACTTCTTGACTCTTTAAGAGGTTTAATCAACGCCAGTGACGGTGATCTAGCCAACTAGATTGCTTCAATATTCCTGTACCTTTTCCGAATCATACATTCACACTTTTTCCCCTTTGGTAATCCTTAGACTACTTTATCACGCAATCATGAACAGACGAAAACGGAAATCCTTTGACTGATACCAGCGGTGGAGCAAAGGCCCACTGGAGATCTTTAATGGCCATTTTAGAATCGAGGTTTAAGTTCCATATTTTCTTTTAATTTTATCCTAGAAGTCGACTAATCATTTCTTTACGTTCGCCCTTTTTCACCGATTACAATTTATTTGTACCATATGTAAGAGATTTACATCCATGTCGAATAGGACTTGCTAACTGTTCGGTCGAGGATAAATGTTGGTTTTGAATTTGCCGTGTAATTTCTTCTCTGTGACTTTAAATGGGACACCCAATCTTCCATCCGAATTTAGACAGATTTTTTGCCCAGTTATATACATACATACGTAAATTTCATTAGAATCGGGAACCTCAAAAACTCGAGCAAGAACATTTGTAGTTACCCAATAAAAAAAAAAGAATTTACTGATTAGACACACCGTAAGACTTAAACGTCGCACCCCGCCTCCGACTCATATATGCTCTCTTACAATAACCGTGCAGTTGCGCTAAGCGCCACAAAACCATTCACAAAACAAACACGTTATCTAACTGATGCTTGCAAGTGACAACTGTTCACCTCAATCGTCATCATTGCATACACAGCACACACACTCAATTTACTGTCACGTAACTAAGGACATTCAAATACACTTGTTGCCATACAATAAGGCTAGAACCAAAAAAAAAAAAACAATCTCAGGCATGACATCTACCGCAAATACCAAGGTTTGTGATTAATATACAAGTCACGCTCACTATCCCATACACGCCAACGTATATTGGCAGTACATATTAGAGTAACTCACAGTCATTCTATACATACGAGTACGTGAGTTATGACATTAGCACATACTCGATGACTTGTTTTAGGCACTCGAACGCTCAAAATAAGACCCAAATTGGGGGTTTTAAGATCAGAGCTTTGCCAGATGTTCGCGAGAGGAGAAGAATCGAACCTTGAGCCTCCAGCACACTGACCGGGCACTTAACCACTGAGCCAGGGCGCCAATACAGAAACCGACGAATTCTAGACTTTCAAACAGTGTTAAGTTTTAAAAATTACAAGACTGAACATCGCATACTCAATGAGTGCCCCAAATGACAAATCAAACTTCAAATGATTATTCGAACTTAAAACATTACCGCTAACTTTGTGAATCATTATGACATTAGCACTCATGACAAACGAGTACCTTCAGTCACCAACAAGTTAAAAACGAATTACTCACAAATTTAAGCACACATTCCTACTATAACTCGAATTAAATGGTGTCCTAAACGACTACTTAAATGTCGAAATCAATTAAACTTTTCGAACTTAAAAACAATACCGCTGCGACTGACGTCACTTTACCTACTGGCTCAACACTCATCGAATACTTTTTCGATAAGCTAACTATTTCGGAACACGAAAAACAAACTAAAACAGGTCTCCTTTCATTGAAAACATTTTCACCAATGTCTCTCTATCTCCCTCGACGTCGAGATAACTCGTACAATGTCACATACAAACGTCAACAAGGATAATAAATTATACAGAAAAAAAAACTTGTTCACCCGTTTTACATTTCTAAACATTTTACTCGCAACAAAAAGAAAACAATTTAAAAACAAATTTGCACAAACGAGATGCGCGACGATGACAACCTCTAGCTCTAAACATAAACTGCGCCGCAAAGTTAAACAAATATTTTTGCATTGTGTCATCAGTGTTATCTGCTTGTTCTCCTTCTTCTGCCACTTTGTTTTGTTAATCATTTTTAATAATAGAACTCCATTTCGATTAGCAGTGTTTGCGGCGTCAATCACACATTGGAATTCAAAGATCGCACGAGCACGCGGTTCAAGTTTACTATTCTGTAAGTGCACACTACTGTCATTTTGTTTAATAGCTACTTAACCCGGCTGTCAAATCGTAAATGTCAAATTAAAATTCTAAACAGTTGCAGAATCTGAACATATTATGAGTATGCTCCTACACACCAACTTGACTGGAATCAAATTAAAGTTCTAAGTTAGCAATTCTGTAAACAACACAAAATGTGATGAGGTAGGCAGGTGGGTGCCTTAAGTGGCTTGACGGGGAAAAATTGAAGTGATTTGAATGACACTGAAATATTTACTGAGTTTGTGATTTGAGTATGAAAACGTTTTGATATGGGGTTTTTTCAGTATCGCAAAAGTAAGACGGAGAAGATTGAAAACTAAATACAGGCAGATCCAATGTCCAGAGATGGCTGAAGGTTTAAGTCCCAGCTAATAGTAGACTGCTGTATGGTTTCTGTATATGACAAAGCTTGTGTAGCTGCATCAGAGCCTTTTCCTGCTATAACCGACATTTTCAGACTGAATATGTATGCTGTTTAAGCGAAACTAAATTTTCACTGGTCTCCAAAGAAGCACGTGAAAGACGAAAATAAAAGCTGGCTAAAATTTTATTTTTGAGTCATGAAGAGACTTACAAATTGAACTATCATTTAGAAGTTACCTACTTGGCAATCGAAACTTGTTTTTTTTTCACTATTGCTTTCATTTTCTTTCATGAGCCGCGCACTAGATATTATAGCCCCAAAAGTCTTAAGACCGATAGAATCTACGGTCTACATTTTACTACGGTCTACACATTACTTAGTGTACATTTTATATGGGCTATTTCAACATATTCGGAGTGGAGACCATTGCAACCAAGACTTCGATTTATGAAAACTCATTCTGCTACAGAATAAGTAAACTTTGAAATTCACTCCTAGAGATATATTTTCAGAGACCTTTAATCCCCAGCTATTGAAGTGTAGAATCAACAAGCATCTACAAACATCTCGGGGCGCTATTGCAGCGTTATATACAGGTTCGCATCTCCTGAGATTATATAAACAAATAAAAAGCAAAACTAAGTTCGAACTAGTTACTCTAGACGATCTAGGGTAGGTACTCCAGAACTACTGTGCATCGATTTTGGGCAGGAGTGTAGTTCAAAAGCCTAATAAGGAAAGAAATAGTATATAAGCCAGCTCCTTTGAAGTTATTAGAGTAATGTAAACGCACTTCCACAGTGAGGCAGATCAGTTCCTCAGAAAGAAATAAGACCCGATTACTAGATTTTTACATTTTGATAGACTTACAAAGAGATCCTGGAAATCATTCTTTGGATCTAGTTTAGTGAATGGCAATTTTACCGCGGATGGAAGAATATCTATAAGGCGTACAACCAAGTCACCAATGAAGACCGATATACAAAATTATTTCCATTATTTCTACGTCACCTAATTCACTTTCCCAAACATTCGTTTCCCCACTTCAACTTGGCAACACTTATCACGGCCCAAATTCATTAAATGAAAACCAATTGCTTTTTTTATCATTCTCGTGACCGTCATTCGATGTCGGGCATAGTGTGTCAAACCTCATAAACCACTGATCGACCGCCTTTTTTTATTGCTGCATTGCAATTTGTTCGCCTCCTCTATATACTGCCATTGATAAGAAAAAAGTTGGAAAAACGCTCATATAAATACAAAAAAAAAAAAGTTCAACTTTTTGATTTCTTTCTGTATACGTCTGACTATCAAATTCGGGCAACCCTCATGACTGATTGACATTTGATCAAGATTCCAAGTGTTTTTTTTTTTTTTTTAACAAAAAATAACGTCCTTCGCCTAAGGTGCTTAGGCTTTACTTCCATTCATAGGAACATATGTACGTATTCAGCTCATTTAGATTACTCGTTTTTTATTGTATAATAGTAAAATTCGATGGTCATTAGCACGACTATAAAAGTATGTAATTGGTAAACGATTCGCGATTGATGTTTTTGTTTGTTTTTGTTAATTGATAAACTGTGCGTACATAAATGGTGCTAAACTACTTTTTGGATGGACCTATAAGGGTGTGTAGCAATTCTGTTTATGCCTCACGATAGAAGGGGTAAAATGTGTGTATGATGATCTTCTGAAAGAGTTATTTGTTTAAAACGCAATTTAAGGTGTGAAAAATCAAGAAAGCAGAAATGTTGCTTTTGTATCATGCTGAACGAATCTGATTTGAATGTTACTTTCATCGGTAGAAAAATATTTGGCATTTGATGTGCGAATTTCATCATCGAGGCTAAATTTATCAGTGGCCAGTTATCATGGTGATAAGTGGATACACGCAGCAGGTGGTTCAGAGACTCGAAACTTTGGTTATATTTAATTAAAGCTGACTTGTGAACTTTAATTAAACACAAAATCATAATTAAATTGAAAGTGATCCTTACAATCGACTGACTTTTGTCACGATTTCTTAACGTCATATAAAATTTCGATGTTATAATGTCGGACTGGATAACAAACTAGTGTTATATAATTTATATTTTAGCATGAATTTATATGCGTAATCAAGTCACATGGTGTACAACAGATTAAAATATCTTTTGTGGTCATTTGCCATTGGACAGGGTGCCATTTGTACGCCTAAACTTTTAATGCTGTCTGTAAAGTTTGGTAGAATGCATGGACTTCTTATGAGAAAATCTCATCGTCTCTCCTAAGTATCCCCTGAAATACGAGTAACTAACTACCGACAGGCGTGCTGGTGTCACCTTGAAAACTTGTCGCAGATACAAAGCACATCGCGCCCCTATTTCACTTGTAAGGGGAAGATAGAGTCATTACAGCGCTAAGAACCAAGGCATTGATCTAAAAACTTATCTGGAGACTAAACTTAGAAAAAAAGACGTAGGGATGAACATACAGATACATAGTGCATGGGTAAGTAAAATATATATAAAATCAGAGGAGTCCAAAGAATAGTACGTATAGACACCAAAGATGCACTAAGAATGCGCTCAACAGATGCTTTAACTGCGCTTTAAACCTCCCACCACTCAAACCACATATGGAAAACACAATACTCTGGGTACTGGACTACTAAGTTTTTGCGACCTTACCCGTCCAGTCTACATATATCACTCATAAGCCTAACTTCAAGAAACATTTTTCTATAGATACCCAGCCAACACCGGTCGGAGTGATGAAAAATGTTGATACCAGTAATTCACACCGATGCGATTGGGTCGAAAAGAACTGCGAGGATGGAGCAGACATTTTCTTGGAAAAAAGTAACATACAAACTAAGTAAAGGGTCTTTCATTAAGCGCTTCCTATCTTTAAATTTAAATAAAACAAAGTGTGTGTGAGAAATCATCGAAATTTTTTATTCGTTTGAAAGGCCTATCGATGCCATTATGTGTGGAATATAACATTGTTCAAATATCAGCCGCGGCTTCTCTGGGTGGCGCGCATCCGAAATGTCTAATTTTCCATGACTCTGGCGCATAAATCAGGCTGAATTTGACCGATGGCATGGGTTATGTTGGCTTTGAGGGCCGCTGTGGTTTGTGGCTTATTCGCATAGACCTGCGACTTCAAAAAACCTCACAAGAAAAAGTCTAACGGTGTCAAATCGCACGATCTCGGTGGTCAGTTCACATCACCTCCACGTGAGATGTCCATGCCCTCGAATCGCTCGTGCAGAATTTCCGATGTGGCGTGAGCTGTGTGACACGTAGCGCCGTCCTGTTGAAACCACATGTCGTTGGTGTCCATTAGATCCAATTCAGGCCAAAAGAAGTTGGTAATCATCGACCTATAGCGCTCGCCGTTGACGGTGATGGCCTGGCCAACGTCTTTCTCAAAGAAATATGGACCGACGACTTTTTCGGGATGCATTGGACGCTCTTGGATCTCATGTGGATTGGTATCGTCCCAAATTCGACAATTTTGTTTGTTGACGTACCCATTCATACAGAAATGAGCGTCATCGCTGAAGATGATTTTTCGATGAAAATTAGGGTCAGTTTCCAACTGCTCCAAAGAGCCCATTCAGCGAACACACGTCGTTGTCTATGGCCGTTTACAGCTCCTGGGTCAGTTGAATTTTGTACGGGTGCAGGCCCAAGTCACGACGCAAAATTCGCCAAGTTGTGGTCTGCGAAAGGCCGAGTTCTTGTGAGCGACGCGAAATCGACTGCCTCGGATTCTCCTGCACACTCTCACGGACAGCGGCGATGTTTTCGGCAGATCTTGCGTTTCGTCGACGTACGGGTGTTGGTTGATCGTTTACTGAGCCAGTGCAAATTTATCCACCACACTGCGAATAGTCCTCTCGGAAGGACGTTTATGGCGAAGCGCGCCGAACGTTGCCCGAACAGAACACCCATTTTGATAAAACAATTTTATTATTTGTATGTGTTGTTGAAAGCTATATCCGTCCATAGTGGTTTGGCAAAATAGACTGAATAAATGACAGCCAATTTGACAGATGTTGCTTCAACAATATGGCCGCTATCAACTGTCAAAGTTCGGAAGTCCCTATTGGTGTAAGTATTGAAATCATATCATCTACCAAAATTTACCAATATCTTCCAAGCGTTTTGTGAAGTTTGGCGTTCATTTCAAAACAATGCCATATTTACAGATCGCCAGAAAGCGGGGTCTATCACCCTTGTGCTGAATTTCGTTTGAATATAAAATCTTACCGTTTTACATTTTTCTGTGTAATTTTGCGCAATTATCTGTAACATTGTTCTGCACTGATATACCGTTTTTCACATTCACAATTAGAAGTTACAAAATAGTATTGGTAAGGTTTTTGTACTTCTTCAATTCCTGTCGTTTTTGATTGAGCTTCCCAATTCGAACGGAATTTATCTCAGGGGTATCTATAACGGATCCAAAACAAACGAGGTTCTAAGCAGATCTGGCATAAGTAGCAGAATTGTAGGCCTAAGTACGGTCCCGAGGATACCATGGAGCCAAACTAGATATCTATCTTTTTACGTATAATAAAAACAGTTTCACATAGAGGAAATTTTAATTATGTTAAATAAATCTTATGGAAAATGTCCAAAGTATCCTAGACCTATGTTACCCTAAGGAATAGTGGTATGCTTTCAAAAATGAACTTCAATCTAAAATCGTTGCAAAAGAAGCAATTACTTTCATGTTTCATTCTCGTCATCACCGAAACTGCTCACACAGTAGCGTTCCACAATATACTACACCTCTTTAACTACAAATTCATCCTTTAGGCCTAGATTCAAATTAAATTATACACAGAGTGAGAAAGCGCTGTTTACGCTTAGAATACAAATTGTTGTCAGAAGATAGACCTCAAGTACTCTATGGCCTAACCAAACCATGTCTCGGTAGGTGTTTTTTTTTATAAACCCTAAGGCCATTATCCGACAGTTGCCCACTGTATTTACCCGCTATGCATAAGTGCTAATCTTGTCGTGTGAGTATTTCTGCCAAATGGACGACTCGTAGATTTAGGTACACTCTACTACACTTTGTAATTACATCTATCATTAGCTTTTCTTTAATTCCCCTTCTATGTCACCAACAATCACTTTTATCTAGTGTAACTATCTGTATCAAGGCTAACGAACGGTGTTACACAAATTATAGACAAATTAACACATCTTCCAAACCAGCGCAATCCACTCAATCATTCCACGAGTCTACAAACTGCTGATCCACAATAATTACGCATCAATCACTGTGAAAAAACGAGTGTTTGCTTAGCAAATCAGCAAAACGGAATGACAGCACATACTCCTGGCAACGACGTTGTTGACAAACAAACAATCAAAAAAGCAATACCAAGTGGAGAATGGAATTTTTGTCGCAAGATATCGCACGATAATTGTTTTACAATGACGACGACTCGAACTCAACACCGATGGAGGCAGCCATTAAGCACATGCGAATGACGCCATAGAACTCCGCCATACACATGATCCAACGAAACATTAATTGTTTGTTTGTAATAAGAAGTGAACAATTATTGCATTCGCATGGTATTGTCACCTTGATTAGGAATTACACTTTCAGAAGAATGAACGCGCAGATCGCAGTGTGCCCAGCAATATTCTCTTAATCGTATCTATAAATTTTCGATCGAAATAAAACAAATTACCTTGTCTTTGAATATTGAATTATGGAAATTATTATTTTTTTTTTTTAATTTTATTCTCGCATCCCAAGAAACAAAGATAAGGTCAACTTTCGTTGAAAAGAATTAATTTAATAGGGGAATAGTTTATAGACCGCACTTGATAAAATACATTGACTGATCGGGTTTTATGATCGTTGTCTTGGGGTAATTTGAATACGAATACAATGAACTTAACATGTTTGTTAACAAAGAAGACCGTGTCAATACGAATAAATATAAAATTATTGAAAATATGCTTCCGAAAGAAAAGATACTAATCTTTTAGACAGGTTTTCGAAAAAATGTATCTATAAAATCAAAAAGCAGTCTAATAGTGGTTACGCAATAGTTTAGTATGGAATCTACAACAAGAAATGCATTCTTCCCAAAAGGAAATGTTGAAGCTTTTAGATAGCGGCCTTCGATTCTTTAATAATTCAACTTGAAACTAACTATCGATCACTATTATAACATCTTGACAAATGTTTTGAGGAGCATCCATAAGGACCAACACCTCTCCTATTAATAAGTCATAAAGTAGAAAGTGGAGCAGCGAATCCAATAAGGAACTACTCAAACAAAACATCCACAGGAACTGTGGCGGGTGTATATGGGCACAGAAGTAAAGTAAGAAAATATCGCGAAGAAAACATCGTCAGATAGTCAGGCCGTCATCAAGACATTGAGCTGTTATAAAATTAGAACCAAACTGGTGTAAGTTCCTTACCAAATAAATATGAATAGGCTAGGCCAGAGTAACAATATCACCCTCTACTGGGTACAAGGTCACGTAGAGTGAAATTAAGCAGCTGATGAACTTGCAAGGAAGGGGTCGAAAACAGCCCTCGTTGGACCGGAACCATTCTGCGGACTGGGACCGCACAAAATACATGAATAACTTAAGGAAGGAAGAAGTGCAAAAGTATTGAGGAAAACGAAGACTACAGATTTTACAAGGATGTTGAGGAAACTCCACCTCCTTAAGGAATGTGGAGCGCTGATCCACAAAACAACGGATTACATATCAACTCTAAGAAGCAGGCTTAGAATTGTTAGATCCACTCCAGATTCTCCGTGTTATCATGGCAGCTGGACTAGAGGAGGTACTCTTAGCTGGAGTATCTTATCGACTGGAGCTCCAATTCGGGGATAGTAGACCTATAAAGGTCGCAGTGCACTCTGACTTTCACTCTCACCTAATTATACTTTTACATCTACATCTACAAGCCATAAAAGCGGTTGTGGATAGTCACTTGAGATAGCGCGGTTCTATGATATAACATAGAGTTGGAGATTTTTTTTTATATACGTAGATACATATATATAATTTAAGCGCGCCAAAGGGGATATGAATGCCCTTAAATTGTTTCAGGGCAAGGACGTTTGGGAAAAGGAAGTTTGAAGATTGTAATGATGGGGAAATACAGAGCCTGGTAGAGCATGTCGTTCGACTTATAAAAGAGCCCCTTTTTTTGACAGTACGATCGAAATTAGGCTTAAGGGTGAACTGATGTACATTCGAAGCATGACGCGAGACATTTTTACGATGTCACTATCACCTATAAGTTTTAACGCGCGATTTTGTACCCTGTCTAGAAAGTGCAGAACGATCTTGTGTGCATCAGACTATATATAATATATAATATTTCTTGCAACGTTTGAGGAATCCTAGACATTTTGCTGATTTTTTGGTGATGTTGAATACGTGATCGTTCCATCGTAGATGGTTATTAATACACATACAGAGAATGGCAAGTCTTTCGGTTTCAGCGATACAAGTACCATTCATGGTTGAGCGTTTTGGTTTCGCTTGAGAGACAAAAGACAGCATTTTGTTTTGTAAGCACTAAATTCCACACTGTTGGTTGAACCCCATTTGATTATGAATATCAGTCGGAATTTAATGTGTTTAACGTACGTTGCCGTTCCTCCACTACTTGGTGAGATATGTCATCACCAGTGGACCTGTTGCTGCAAAAGCTATACGTCATTGAGGAGTTTTCGTGAATCAAGATATTTTATAAGCTAACGATTTATCAGCGTTTCCATGACCTTGGAAAGAAACGACGTAAGTGCATTGGACAAATGCTGTTTTCCATCTACTCGGAAAGAGTCCTGAAGAGCAGGATTAGCGGAAAACCTTACGCAGAGGTTTTGCAAGCGTGGAAGAATACCTTTTCAGAATTATGAGGGAGATACCATCTGGACCAGGGATTTGTGTATTTTAAGACCTTTGAGTACTCCTTTCGACGGTCTCAAGTACAGGCGGGGACAAAGCACTATCTGACAGTGTGGATTTCACTGCAAAGTAAGCAGCAAGCAGATTGGCTTTGTCTGAGGAGCTGACAACTGGAATGTCTTTGCAGCAGAGGCAGAATTTTTAATTTTGTAAGCACTGGCATCCACGTCGCTATCGAGGAAGCATAACGACCACTTAAAACTCCTGTTAAGGCCGCCCCAGTTGGTTTTCTCGTATTGCCATAATTTCCTTTTAGTGCGTAGTCAGAGTACGAGAATTTAGCTGATACGATATTAAGGTCAGACCCGCCTAGAGGCGCTAAAATATCAATGGTGTATTTATCAGGGTGCGAAGTAAGAAACAAGTCCAGAATGTTGGCGGAATGACTTTCAATATCCAGTTTTCGTGTAGGCTCATTCAAAGCTGATTTAAATTGTGTATCTCAGCAAAAAGTTCAACATACCTTCTTTCAGGTCTTGTCTGGCCAGAATATTGAAGAATTCAGTATGATGGTGCAGGGAGACAATTCGAGTGATGGAATCGGAAAACGCATCAAATTCGTCAAAAGTGGAATTGCTGGCCACTGTATATAAAATCCAAATTCCCTCATCACTAGATAATAGGAACACAAAAAAACACATCTCGGACGTAACTAAGCGAAGCCGCGAAGTGTTGGTCCAAAGAAAAGTTTTCCAAACAAACTATCGCTACGTATATGTATAGCACATGCTACAATTGCGATGACTAAGAAGCGCAACAGCGAGTGAGTGGGGATGAGAAAGATGGCAAACGCCGGCACTGAATTTTTTTTTGTCCCACTTCACTACACTGAAATTGATTTGGAACGCGCGATCAATTATTTTTTATTAGGAATTTGATTTTTTTTTAATTGTCTTTTTCTTTCTTTATCCTTTTTGTTGACACAATGGCTTGAAGTAATGTAGCCGTTTAGATTGCGTGCGCGAACGACTATAGGCAATAGGCAGCCCTGAAGAGATGTATCAATACATCAATACCTGATATGAAATGACGAGTAGGCCGGATCGACCACTTGACAGTAAGTACAATCCTATATTTAAATATCAGCAATGGATTTGTCCTAAAATCTAAGAGTGTTGCTGATACGAATGTGTTGCTTAAAAGCAAACCAGCAACCTTGAATTGCTGTCCGAATACCGTGTAGTCTACAAAAAGCTGATGGAATTCACTCTTTACTAAGTGGGGTTAGTGGTGTCGAGGACTGAGATAAAGTTGTTCGCAACAGGGAGAAGGCTACTTCAAGTCCTTGTCCTTGGACACTCAGTAAGTATTGTCTAGGAATGACCACTTGTGTATCCACACATGGCATTCAAAGGCTAAATAAAAATATTAAAATATTACGAGTACAACTACAATACTTATTATGCGATCCTAAATCGTACTACGAACCACCTAACCTCAGTCCCTCTGTAAATAAATACCTGTATTTACAAAGACTCATTATCATCATAAACATTGCAAATACTTTCTTAGCCACCACTTTATTGCTATGAACTTCCTCTAAGGTAATTAATTTCTAATCACGCCCGTTATATCTTTATCCGACCACTCCAAATCTCCAGATATGTACAATGGATAAAAAGCCCCGTAAAGAAACAACCTTCATTCACGATCATAGCACGAATTATGATTACGTGCACCTTGCAAATAGATTTTCCGGTAGTTTTGTATCTCAGCTCGATTGCACAGTCAGGTGTGCATTTAGAAAATAAAATTGTTCATTTGGATTTTCTTTTTTGTTTTCTTTTGTTTTGCATACACCGAAGAAACGCAAATCAAGCAGAATGTAATTAAAAAAATATTTATATTCCAGCATTTCCTGCTTTGTGGTACGAATTTGGTATTGAAACGCTCTAACGGATCCGTAATTAGGCCCAAATCAGAGGAATCTGTCCAATGAACTCATGCACCACCTTAGTTTGTCACACAAATATGGATCCGTTTGGATTTAGATGGATTTTCCGGTTGAGAAAAAATTCCATACACGTTCCCGTGTGTGCGCCCAACATAATTTGTGTCAATGCTGCCGCACGTACGC
Source organism: Pocota personata (assembly GCA_963082735.1). Classification (NCBI taxonomy): domain Eukaryota; kingdom Metazoa; phylum Arthropoda; class Insecta; order Diptera; family Syrphidae; genus Pocota; species Pocota personata. The sequence goes on from OY720430.1 coordinate 116,481,202, forward strand.
AGATCATAATTGGAGTTCTTTATGCTCTTCTGGCGGATGGTGGTTGGTTTATCTTGATGGACATTGCATGTTAATGTCTTGGCACTTCCTGCTGGAAGCGCGAGCGTGCGCGCAAATTATTGTTGTTATTTTTTTGTTTTGGTCATAAGGGCTCCGTTAGACGTACGGCGCTCGGTGTACATTTTATGAGGTGGGACAGGTTCGTGACCGATGGCAAAACTTCAAACTCAAAAAAAAAAAAAAAACAAACAAAAGTCTGATAAATGGTATGGAAGCACTAAGTGTTACATAACGAGTAGCAATGGGTCTGGAGTAGTTCTACTGAAGAATGGGAGGTAAGACGTTTTGGGGTCGTGTCACTGAACTTTGTATGAGTACCTAATGATTATGAGTGAAGATGAATGAATGTTGATGTTAGCAGAAGATGCCACTATACCATGATCTATTGAAGATTCTTAATTGCTGATTAATTAGCATGAAATATTTTGTGGAATACAGGTCTGACGGTGACACCAGTTGGGTGGCAAAGCGTGACTGATATAACAACTGTTTAACAATCTTCGGTGAATGTTTGTTTTGGCCCGTAATTGGGTCACATGCCCAGGTGTCGACGGAATGCACTTGAAATGGAGTCACATTTTCTACGATATCTACCAAGCAGAGGTATTTGGTAACTTTGTTGAGTTAGGGGAAAACGTACGTGATTATGTGTGAGCTGATTGTTCCCACTATCAATCTTCATTCTGACCTCTTCAAAGAATCGATAAATAGCCAACATGGTGATTATACAGCACCACGTTACGGGCCCTGACAATCAGTGCCACGCTTCGTAAAGTAGTCATGATTACATTTGGGAACGTGGCAGATGAGCTAGTAGGCTTCTCGGGACGTTATCATTTTTTTCTTTTCGCTTGGTATTGATTTGTTAGTTTTCATGGAAATAAAGTACCAAAAACGTTGTTTGGTTTAATAGACGAATGCGTTTTAATTATTTCTTAGAAGTGGCGCTGTTCTGGTGACATTCAACATTTTTTTTTTTTTTGTTTACAACAACAAAGTAACCTTGGACTATTGTTTTGTAGCTACCAAATGACAAATGTTTCATAATTTAAGACCAATTATTTAAGGAGCTATGAGAAGAAATAAGATGGCGCTATTCTGGTAAGGATTCTATTAGTGTTCCGTACCAGATAAATGAAGAACAATTGTAAGAAACATTTTTTTAGGGGAGCTTGGCAGAAAAAATTAAAAATGTTTCACCCCACCATGAGACATATCATATTATTAAAGCTAAACTTCCAAAGAATTCGAATATGTTTCAAAAGCAATACGAAACTACATACCTACATATACATGTACCCTTGCAGATATTATAATTATGATACTCCTTTTCTCCGGGTTAATGATGGAGTCAAATTCGTATACAGGTAAAATAGTTCATATTACCAAGATTCTACAACACAGTCGAACCAAAAAAAAAAAAAAAAACAAACATATCAATAATCATCCGACTACTATTATTCGTCACAATGTACTTCTGTGGCAGTTTAATCCTCCTAGACCACTTGGACCTTAACAAACTATAAACGAATAAGTAGACTAATTGCAGCCTAATATCCATATCAGTTCACATAGTTATGTTCAATTATACCAAAACGGCTGGCCTTCTCAAGACAGTGATTAAACAAATTAGTTGGAAGGAAAATCTCTGCCACAGATCTAAATTAGGTGGTTATACAACTGAAAAAGTCATCATATTTTCCACCTGGAGTTTCCCTTTATCTCTCTCTCTCTCTCACAAGCCTTTGCAAGCATTATGTAAGCTAATTGCAGGGCATAGAGTTTTCTTCTTCGTTTTCCTATTCACCTTCCTAGTGGAAAATTCGTTTTCCTCCCAATAGATGTTCTTTTGATGGGTAATTTCGAAGAATGCAATTATGGATACATGAAGTTATTGAAAGAACTGCACTATAAAATGTTGGAAGCACAAATAATTAATCACGAAATGGTGGTGGTTGGGGGTTGCACTGATAGGAGTCTAGAAGTAAGCCTTTAAAGGCCTTTCAAAACTCATACGTATGTAATTAAGTAAAATATTGCTGTTTATAATGAATGCAAGAAGCAGCTTGTAATTCCGCATTCCGTTTGCTCTCTTTCTTTTGTGTGTGTTTGAGTATAGGTTATCCATTTGTAGTCATTAATTGATTTAAGAGGCTGGGGAATGATTAAACAAAATTACAGTTTAAAGTCACTTTCGAAGCTAGACGATCGCACATTCATAACATATAATAAATGTCTGTCATAGTTTAAAATTGCAGTTGTGACTCATAAAACTATATAAAAAAATATGGGCTACACTGTGAGGCTATTAAATATTGTAGCCCTATAAGTGGTACTAATTAATATGCATAATTACTTTCATAAAGATTATCTGCTTAATATGAGCCTAGGAACCTGGATATCTAAATCTTTCTAAAGAACCCACTATTACAGATATTGCAGATAGAGAGATAGATCAGCAGATAGCAAACATACACAACTAGTGTATAAGTATAAGCCTACCAATGGTTTTTTTTTTAAAGGAGAGATAGATCGGCAGATAGCAAACATACACAACTAGTGTATAAGTATAAGCCTACCAATGGTAGGCATACTAAGCATGTTGTATAGTAGAGAAAAAAATAAGTCCTTTGTACCACCCGAATTAAGAAAATCGAAAACCTGGCTACGTTAAGTCATGACCCTTAATCAATAACATGAGTGTGCAAAGCCTCAGCTTTCTAGTCAATCTGTGGGTGTATGATGGGTGCAAAGTGCCTAACATTTGGAAATTTTTAAGTCATACGAGGGCTTCTGCAGCCCTCGGAAAGACACAATTTAATAGGCAATTTGTTAGCAAATCTGATACTGTGTACACTTTGCAGCACAATTTACATATTTCGAAATTTAAAAAGCGTGTCGTACTAAAAATGTGCTAAATTTCAGCTCTCGATTCTTCGATTTATCAGGCAATTTCTTAGCAAATTATGTTCGTATAATCTAGGTCGGTCGATTTCCTTCAATATATTTAAACAATGCCTCTTCCTTCCGGACACCCACTTACGCACCTATTGAAAGTTTACTAAGGCGGATAAGTTCGCTAATGCCTTCTATTAGTGAATTGTGATTCTTCAATTAAAAACCGTGCAACGTAGACGATTGCTCGAAAACAAGTAAGGAATGTAAACCTAAACTGAATGTTAGAAAGTTGGCTCCGACATACATACATACTTTTTACCCATCAACGAATATAATCAGAACTACTTGCACAAGAGGCCACAAGGTCATATAAAGAAAAACCCAATATTGAATCTTTCTTTAAACACTCAAAGTCCAAGAAACAAGTAGCGTAGTCACGTAATCTTCCATTGGCCATGGAAATATTTTCTTTTTATCGCGATTTCTATCAGTTGTGCTTGGAATTTTATTGATAACAAAAAAGAGATAAGGGACTCTGTGCAAGACAAAATTAAAAAAGTAGGACTTTACCCTTGTTTGATTGAATATTACCACATTCATAAAGAAAGACGTACAATTTACATTTTACATTTTTTAAAACTAAATCTAGAACATAAATAAATAAAAATAATATTTTACGAAAATTAAATAAAATACGTAACATAAATCTTTAGCACGTAATACTGATAGAAAGAATTAGAACCAATTAAGTTTAAAAAACTTCCCAAGGATACTGTAATAGATTTCTTTAGAATGAACAAGTACAATGGAATTCTAATTAATATTCGCAAAAAATCTACTTTTATTTACAAAAATAATTTTCTGCTCATTGTAACAATCATTGACATCATTATTGTTTCTAAACGTTTGTCAAATAGACAAAAATAGAAGTTAAACTAAATTCTTGTCAAAAGGTCTCACGATACTGAAACGATAACGTAATTAGGTTCGTAAGACTCGGTTAGAGGCGGCTTACAAGATTAGCCATTTTGATATATGGAACAATAATACAATATTGCGAACAATGGTAAATTTTGTTTCTATTTAATTTTATGCTGATGATTACAGAAATGGCAATCGAATTTTTATGTAATGTCTTGATTACGATACATTTAGGTTTCAAGTTTTGAGGTACTAGTCCAATCAAACTAAAAAAAAATAGGTGCCAGACCAACTTCTTTGCAACAAGCCAATTTTGTTTTTTCAAAACTTCTTAAAAAATTAAAAAAAATAATACACCTAATGCGCAGGATTTATTTGTTTATAACTGCAAATAAGCAGGAAGATACGAGTATAGAGAAATTCAATTTTATTCGTAAACTGTAAAAGTAAATCGAGTGGCATTAAAGGAACAAAAGCGCTTCATGGGTCGCTTAATCCGAATCCGACGTCAGAATCTGGCAAATCAAAATGGAGGCCTCGAAATGGCGTCCCCAAACAAATTTAAAAAAACATGCGGGAAAATTACTAACTGTCTGATAAGGATTATATGATACCTGATCCATTATTTCTTAATGCAGACATCGTTTTACTCAGAATATTTCCGCTATTTAAAAACAATTCTCTTAGAAGCAAGTGGGCGTGCTTGTAATCATTTGTAATCGAAATTCATGGATTCTGATACGACATTCACAATAAAACTTCCATCACCGTAAATAACTTTAAAAAAGTGACTTTGTTGGAAACTCCCCAAAAAGTGGGCGTGGCTCCATACAATGCTTGGACGAATTGTAGAGAACGTTGGTAGAGCGTTGGTGACTAAAACCACCCCCTATCGCAGGATCGTTCAATGCCCTTGGATCAAATGTTTACTTCTTTGTGCAATTTTCTAACAATGTTCCATTCTTTACATTGACATGAAAATCAATATCTATAGGTATAATTTGGTTAAGCAAATATTTTTCACTTTCTAGTAAAAATATTGGAAAAACTTCGGATCCTAAGAAGCTTATATATGAATCAAAATGTATGATCCAAAAAGTGATGACATGCAGACAGACATGGCTCAATGGATTCGGCTTGTGGTACTGATCATTAATATATGTACTCGTAAATACTTTATGGGCTCTATCGCCGTCATTTCTCTATGTTACAAACTATGGGTCACAAATAATATACCCTAAGGGTAGGGTATAAAAACTGCGAAAGTTATTATTGAATATATCGAACAAAAGTCCAATAATTTGAAGTTAATTTATTAGTTTCAAGGAAAATTGGTAAGAATGGAAACGAGTACACTTAAGACTAGTTATATAAGATTGGTAGAAATTCCAATGCCAACATAGGAAGAATTTTGCTTTGCCATTCTCTTCAGATTTCAAAGTCAACTCAAGCTAATTTCCCCCGAATATCAAGAAAAAGAAATTTACTGAATGCATTATCCCTTGTGACTATTTTCAAGTGGTTTCACAGCTTCCATACTGGACAGTTGGTGAGGGGGAAACTCTTAAAGGTCCCCCAAATCTTCAACCGACGATACAAATGTCGCGATGTTAAAGGCTATTGCCTTGTCGAAGGTCCAAAAATGAAGAACTGGGCTTGAATGCATGACAGCGTCACGAATATTAAATCGTCACCTGAAATATCCGAAGAAATCAATAGGTTGCACGAATTTTAAATGACGACTAAAAAAAGGGACATATTTGTCTTGCCCAATATCGTAACATGTGATGAATATTGGTTCTATAGTACAGAGCCCAGAAGGTGCACTGCTAGAAAAACCAACAACACTCTTGCGCTCTGGGTTATAAATGAAATTAGCTCAGCACCTTATTCCCCAAACTTGGCGCAGTGTTATTTCAGGCTGTTCCCAAAAATGTAAAGTCTTATGTTTCTATGAAGAGATAATTTTTTTTTTTTTTTTTTTTTTTCGGGGGTTGGTGAAAAATCTTCCATAGACACGCGTGCTCATAGTAGTGTCAGATTCTTACTGATTAAAAAACACCACCCTGCGATTTAATTTGTTATATATTACAACTAAGAAGGACCTTATCAAGCAATTTTTCTATCCTGAAAAAAACTCGTTTGGCAGGTTACTTTCCACTGAAAGATCCTGCATGTTCCGCAATCTAGGGGCGGTTGATTCCTATCTCGCCAAATTTGTAGGATTGTATTGTTGACATGTCCGATCAGTCGGTTTCTATGCTTTCTCGCGAAGCTTCTAATTTCAGCTTCGATTGTCGGAATTCCGAGATCCCTGTGGATATCATCGTTTCTAGTATACCACGGTGCGTGGACAATTTCTCTTAGAACTTTATTTTGAAAAGTTTGTATAGTTATTATATACCGTAAGTCCACACCGGCTTTAGCACTTGCTTGTATAAAAGCAGTTTGTTCTCAATACTGAGCTGGGAGTGTTTTCCGAGCAACCTATAATCTATATTTGATTTCGAGTTCTTTACGTTTCATTTTCACGTGCGAATTCCATTTCAGTTTTATTATAATTTTAACTTTAGATATTTAATCTTCCTTAATCCTTATTAGATGTGAAGATTTCTCCCCTCAAATCTTTTTCTATTTTCGGAAACAGCCAAAAGTCACACGGCACTAGATCCGGAGAATAAGGTGCTGGGCGAATTTCATCGATCCCCGAGAGCGAGAGAGTTGTTGGTTTTTTGAGCAGTTCTCGTATGCGCAGGCGCATTGTCGTGCTGCAGAAGGTTGTGGCGCAGCTCCTCTTTTTGTCGGTGTCCTAGTAAATTTTGGAAAACTTGTGGTAAGCAAGTTTCAGTATACCAATTAGCAGGGACAGTCTGACCAGTTTTAAGCGGGATGACGGCGACCATTTTCGACCTGATGAAGTACATAGACATATAACTTTTTTTGTTTGGCCTTTACTGGAGGATTTGCACTTTCTGGGCTCCATACCATGAACTGCTGTTTGGTTTCCGGTTCGTACTTGTAAAACCAAGATTCATCACCTGTAACGATCTTATTGAAGAAGCTTGACTCTCCATTTTCAAACTTATCCAGGAAATATGGAGCAAAACGAACACGAGCCACTTTTTGCTCTCCATTTAAAATTTATGGAACCCATCGAGCTGACTTCTTTCAGGTGATAATTCAAAATTCGTGACACAGCCATGGCATTCAAGCCCAGTTCATCCGCTATCATCTTCTGTATCATCCTGGCATCTTCGTCAATTTTAGCCTTCACCAGGGCCACATTTGTATAGTCGGTCGAGGTTTTGGGCCGACCTTCACGAGATTCGTCCTCCACAGAAAAATGGCCAGTCTGGAATCTTCGAAACCACTTTGAAATAGTAACAAGGGATGGTGCATTTATCCCGTATGCATTTTGGCATTCGTGCAGAATTTTGACTGGCGTGAGTTGACGTCGAAATTCGAAGAGAATGGCAAAACGAATTTCTTCCTGTGTTGGCGGTGGAACTTCAACCGAACTTACTCGTACGTCACTATTTTTTTTCTTTCTCGTCTCCATTTTTACTTATTGTTCTGAAATTTGGAAATAAATATTGCTAGCTTATAAGCTACAGAAATGCATCTTTTTTTTTCAAAAACTACTAAATTGACACCAACTAAGCGAACTTTTGTTAGTCCCTACGTATTAACTGGCTTGGATGAGCCTATGAATGTACTCACTCGAAAGCAACATTTAAACGAAATTCGAAACATTTGCTATAATCATATATTATGAGTTTTGAGTAGTTTTGCATTGAAAATTTAAATAAACAATACCGAAAGATCCTGAAACATAACTGAAACTGGCTGCATTAAAAAAAAAAACACCCTCCGCTGACGTTTGAAATTCACTTACAACCGTAACCCGTAAAACGTATGAACTCGACAATATCCGTGATTTTCCAAAAGAACAGAACAAACTTCAATGATACATTATTCTTAAAATCTAGGTTAAAAAGATCTGCTGAATAAATTGAAAGTAAAAGCTAGTTAAATAAATAATGGCGTAAGTATAAAATAAATGAAATAACTTTTCTTTATAAATAAGGTGGGCTTTTCCATTTCTATGGGTAAAAATATATGAACTGCTTTGTTAAGCATATCTCTCGCCACCTTTTTATATAAACAGCAAGATAAGAAATTCCATTCTTTTGCTTAGTGGGAAATATATAGTATTTGTAAGTAAAACAATAAACATAAACGTCTCTTACGCAAGTTACTTGTTTTGTTATCGTTTTCCAAGAAAAAAAGATTTCATTACCTGAAAATAAAGGAAAAACAAATATAGTTAATTACTTGTTTATAAATTGGATACAAATATATATAATGCAATTTTCAATCAAATTCCAATGTTATTCCGTCATAAAGAATTTAAAAATATAATTTCCTGAAGCACACAGACACGAATTGCTTCTTTCAAAGGTGTCATCGGCAGATAGCAACCAAATAATAAAACGAAAACAGATAGTAACACGTTTAATGAATTAATCAATGCTCTGACAATTGAAAACCCGTTTTTTCAAATATAAATAATAAAATTAAGAATAGAGATTTTATGGAGGGGGCTCCTCCTGAGTAAAGGCGGAGATATTTTGCTTGTTGATAAAATATTTTTTTTTTTTTTTTTTTGTTAAAACGTGTATGTTGACACGGAGATAAAATTACATGTCATGTTTATTATAAAGAAATAAAACAAAAAGCATCAAAAGGAGTAAACTTCTCAATCGTTTGACATGGTACAGTAATATACACGTTGTTTGAGTTGGGAACAATTTAACATCTTGATGAATTATTTGTGTCGTGAGTAATTCGAAAGACATTTCAATTTGAAATCCATCAGAAAATGTACTTGCAAGTCAGGAAACGATAAAGAGTTAGGTAAATGGACCCAACAAAGGAATTGAACGCAGTTACGAAAAAAGATAACAAAAAGTCGTCAGGAATGTCCGCGTTTGAACTGATTTTTTTGTGTTCATGGTGGAATATAGTCGTTAACTAAATAATCCCTGCAACTTGCACAGCGGATTGGTCATCGGCCTAGCTTCTCGCAGCCATTCTTGCTGTACGACTCACGAATAGTAGGAACATACAGCTTTACAACGTTTTCGAAGGCAATTTGTTCGATGTGAGTTTTATTCCTCTGTAATTATTACACAGCGCAATATCACCTTTGTTTTTGTAAATTGGGATAAGATAGCTTGAGCGCCACTAGTCTGGGATATTACCTTCTAAGGCGATAGGATACACAAAATTTGTTATCCATATGTAGTATTGTGTACCGCTAAGTTACTTCTAGATGTCTACTGGCACACTAGTTGGACCCAATGATTTGCTGTTGTCCATTCTAACTATTGCAGCCTCCTCTTCTCATGGGCGTATGCAGTGTATTGGCCTCTGCGCATCTGGGATGAGTTCTCATTGGGGAACTCTTAAAAAGGTCTTCATAATACGCCATTAGACGTTAGTAAGCTTCTCGAATTTGATCAAAATCGTAAGACCCATTTTCGAAGAAATCAATTTTTTCCAAACTGGCCTTTAGTAAAATATAAAGGTGGGCTTAAGTGTGATTTTCAGTAAGCTTACTTACTCACGTCCGGGGTGGACGTGGGTCTCAACCAACAAGCGTCTTCAGTCAGCTCGATCTTGTGCTAGCAGCCTCCAGTTGGTGTCACTTGTATGCGCCACCTTAGGTGAGGTCTTCCTTTACCGCGTCATCCCTCTGGGATGGATTTGAATATATATTTAGTTCCCTGTTGTATCTCCGTCTCCGTTTCCTGTCGATACAAACGAGACCAAAAGTCACTCGAAGAATTTTTCTTTCAAAACAACCAAGGGTGTTTTTATCCGCCTTTGGAAACGTCAATGCTTCTGCGCCTTTTAGCAGAACTGAGATGATGAGGGTCTTATATAAAGCCACCTTCGTTGGGTTTTCTACTCAATTGCCTTCTTAGCCCAAAGAATCAGCTGTCTAATGTGACGTTCTGTCCAAATCGTCGCTGTACGCGAGTAGTTGTACAGACTGTGAAACTAGAAAAATCGTACACCTGATTTTAGCTTGAGGGTTTTGTACAAACCTTTCTTAGGTTAAAGAAATCGCATTGCTGCGAGACCTTTTTGTAGTCCTTGCAGCATGCAGTCTCCATCGTCGTCATGCACAAACGGATGAGTTTGGCAGGGATGCCAAAACTAGACATGACTCTGTATAGCTCGTCTCTATATACTGTGATAGACAGGCGACTTTAAAATCGATGAAAAGTTGATGAGTATCGATTTGAGGCTCGTGGGTTTTTTCCAAGGTCTGCCGTAATGTGAATAAATGATCTACGGTGATCTTGACCTCAAATCACACTGTTGAGTAGACTCATACCTCAGCAGTTGGCGCAATTCATAGGGTTTCCTTTCTTCAAGATCGAGCAAACGATGCTGAAGTTAGATAGATATTGCTACCTTAACTTCACTTTGGTTGGGTGGATGAATTTATTAATCATCATCGTTCGGATTGAATTGAGCGTTCTTCCTGATAGTGAAGTTTTAGTTGTCACCACCGAGAGGTAATCTTTTGAAGTGATTTTCCAAATTTTCAGAACCGAATCTACTACTAGATTTATATCTTCATTCCTACACGCTTCTGTTCGGGCTTTGTAGCCTAGGCATGCTCTTTTTATGTTCTGGTAAAACTTCCCAATATCATTCCTGCTATAACACCTCTCCATTGACTTGACTTCGCTTTCTTCTTCTTTCTTAGAAGCTTCGCTCTATTTTGCTTGTAAATGTCGTAAGTTGCTCCTTATGCAGCGTCGCTTTACAAGCTTCTTGCTTTGCTGCGTGCGCTTGGCGGCACTCGTCATCAAACAAGGCGTTTGTTTGTGGCGGATGCGAAACACATCAGAGGCGTCGTTCTTGATGATTTACTGACAATGATGACATTGCTCATCTCCACTTAAGGTTGGCAGCATTGGAATTCTTGAGAGGTTCAGGGATACTTCATCGGTGAAAGCTTTGGCAATCTCTTGCGATTGTAGCCGTTGGATGTTAAATTTTCTCAATGTTTGCATTTGCGCTTTTAAGGGCTGTTGTTTGTGCATATTGAATGAAGGAAAAAATAGTAGACAGCGTCGCGGAACATAATTTTTGTACATAGTAGTGAATAGCGTGTGACAGAAACATACGAAGGACGATTTTCTTTCTCCCTAGAGTCGTACACAAGTGTGAGTACGTTGAGTATACATGATTTGAACAAAAGTGAAAGAAACAATTACATTGCAAAGCATAGGAGCTGAGGTTTAGTATGTCTTACACCTATCTGCACAAACTTACTGAGGAGCAATGAGCAAGCAGGGTCGAAGCAGTGAAAGCATCGAGCAGCAGAGCAGCTATACTGTAGAGAAATAGCAACAGTTGATGAGCAGTGTGTGTGTTGTCTATGTTGGATGGAAGTAAAAGCATTGGAGCAGTTAACCTGCAGAGCAATGATAACTGTTCTCTGCTCAATGCGAACAACAGCGTGCTGAGTACGAGTAATAGTGATGATAATCACAGTCTCAGCTTTAGTAAAGTAATATCATTTTGGGGTTAGGATACAAATTCCAATTTCGCCTCCAATTATGACCCCATAGACGCCAGATATGAAGTTTCAAGGAAATCCACCCATCGTTTGTACCAAGAATGATCAAAATCTTTAGATCGAAAATTTTCACGAAACCAAGTACAAGTTAAAAAAGATTTCTGCTGCAGTAGTCTAAAATTCAGGTGTTATTTGTCTCTGCTTAGCTTTGGTTGCTGTCTTAGCTCAAATAAGTGCGATCCTATTTTTGTATGATTATTGCGCCACGGTGACAGTTGGATTTTGTCAGGCAACCGCAGCAACACAGCCACCCACAGGATAGAAATGAGAGTCTTACTTGTGACTTAACATCATTTTCCTGGTGGTGAAAAATCCATCTGAAGTTTTGCCACTAACTACCCCAGACAGACAAATCCCGCTTGTCGTTTTGGCATCAAAAGTCAATACTTCACTACGATGCACTTATTTTTCTTTTTTAGAAGTTGTGCTTTCAATATAATTACGCATAATGTGAGGTAGAAGAATAGAAAGTGCAGATATGAAAGAACTTTGATGTAGAGATAGGAGCTTAAATTTACTACCCACAAAAAGTATTGCTGGGTTATATTTTTCCAATTTGGTAATCTTGACGCCAAGACCTTTACAGACCGATTTAAAGTGCTATAAGGTATTTTAAATGGATTGGATCGTCTTGGAATTACTAAGGATTATTTTTAAGCCTATGATGGAAACCGCCATTTTGGGTGTGGCAGCTAACAATAATTGCACTGCTTTATTTTCAAGTATATTATGTAAGAAAATAGCCACTTTTAAGAGCATACGTGAGAGAGACCACACAGCACATCTCATTGCTTTTAGGAGCAAAAACAAAAAAGGTCTCATAAAAGACCGCATTCCATTCTTATCTTCAGCAAAGAATTTCCCATAAAAACAAACACACATGTAAACACATAAAAACTATAATTATAAAATCTGCGTAGTTCTTTTTATGCCATAAATTTCAAAATTATCTAACATGCGTTCTTTCTGTTTTGTAGATTTCGTTAACCACTTTTCGTCTAAAAAAAAAAGGTTTACTCATCAGAACTGATCGTATGTCGTATACGTAACATTTTTTTCGGTTACAACTACTCCGTCTAATTGATGGTTTATTGAGCCGTTGATTATTTTTTTAAGAAACTTAAGACTATTTAAATATATCTCACACCTTTTATGATTGAACGCACCGAACTGCAGATGGGGATAACTCACTTCCGTTGCAACTTTTACAAACAAATAACTTCAAGCTTAGTTATTAACTATTTTTTTTACTACCGAAACGTTTCTGATTTTGCTAACACTTCGCGATGAACTGACACGACCAGTAAAGCTTTTCCTCTGCCGCAGTCGTGAGTATCTTTTTATTTGGTTTTGTTTTTTTGCGGATATTTTTTCAATTTGTCAAAGCTTTACATTTTATCTTATCACAAAAATAACAATTACAAACACACAATGTCGCGGCGACGTTACTTTCCTCTCCCAGGTAACTTATTAAAAAAAAAAAAAATCATGGAAGTTCAGAATCATCATCCAGACATAAACGTGAAGTTCATTTGTTCACCTTTGGGCTACTTAAGAAATAAAAAGGCGTACACTATCGTCGAGATTTATATCACCGTAATTTACTTCAATTGTATACAGGCATTCGAATTTTGACAAATTATGAAATTGAAGGTTTGTGTCAGGCGCTTATGATGGCTGAAAGACAATTACACGATTAGCGCACTACTGATGGAGTGGTGCTAAATTTTTGCTTTGATGCAATACAATGTGCATCTTCGCTACTGATGATCTAATCTTGGAAATTAAATTGCAATTTGTTGACTTTTTTTTTTAATGATGTCAACTTTGGTACATGTAACCTTGGCGGTTGCTTAGAATTGTGTTGTCTAAGGTGAGGCTGTCATCCCTCGCGCACGCCGGGGTCGCCCATGTAAAACGGGAGAGATTTTATTTTTATTTAAGAAAAAAGCACATAGTGGGCTTGCAATATGCCTTTTGAATATAAGCCCACTGTTTGGGTAACATTGGAGGTAGCGGAAAAGACATTATGTTTAGGCTGTCAATTGATGAGCAGTTATGAGTGAATTATACACAAGCAAAACAAATTAAACGAGACCTATTGAATAAAGTAATTACCATGGGAGTGGGTGACTGATTGCCAATTGGTGCGGTAATTTATTCATTCTTAGATGGTAGGAGAAATGTGCCTATATCCTACACAAATAATGGTAAATCGATGATTAAGACACGATTTACACTTACACTTAGGATAGAATGTTGTTTTTTATCATTAAAATCTATTGCCCGTATCTTTAAGATACCTCTGCCTAAAAAGTCGAACTCATATTCGAACCTGTCTCGGAGCATAACCACAAATAAATAAAATAGACGATAGTTCGAATTGTTCGAAAATTTAAAGTTTATTTACAAATACGTATGTGACAATGTCTATCTACTTACGCACAATTTCAATTTTTTCAAATTTCAACAATTTGTCAAATTATGAACTTGAACTTTGTACACTTTTATTTATCACTCCTTTTCGTGACTGAATATTTACAGAATTTTTGTACAAGTGAACTTGGTCCGCTTTTTACACATAAAGTATGCCAAATTTCATACAATCGGGTGAAGGTTTTAGAAAAATATATACAATTTTGTAACATTATTCCTTAAAATTTTGGACATACTTACACACACATGTACCTGTATTTAGTACCACATGATGAATTATTACATGCTTATGCGACGAACAAGTATTGCTTTTGACCTCCCGTGGTCGAGAAGGCTAGCGGGTTGCTTCAAGGACAGTAGCACATTTTTTTGATCGGCTGATATTTTTTTTTTTTTTTTGTTAATTAACAATTATTTATATTGACAAATTGGCTGTACACGTTCTTTATATTGAGATTTTGCTAAAATGAAATAGTTATGACAGAATTGTACAAAGAAAACATGGGTGAAAATGCAGGGAGCTCTACCAACTGACATATCCGTGTACGTCTTCTCCCATTGTTAATTCTTCAATATCATGTGTAGAAGTATTGCAGAACGAAGAGAACAGACAGGTACCGAACCTACGATAGACTTGGTTTTAGCCACTAATGCTCTACCAATTGAGCTATCCGTGTACGTATTCTTCCATTGGTTATTCCTGAACATCACCATTTTGATATCATGTGTAGAAGAATTGCACAACGAAGAGAACATGAGTTCACAGATAGGGACGGAACCTGCGATAGACTTAGTTTTAGACACTAATGCTCTACCAATTGAGCTATCCGTGTACGTATTCTTCCATTGTCAATTCTTCAACATGACTATTTTGCTATCATTTGTCTGTCCTTTGCTATTGGTTGTAACTGACAAAGCTAAGTGGATTTCATTGCCGATGCAAGCACATGAGCTAATACAACATAACCATGTCACCAAGTCACTTACTCATGAATTCCACCAAAATTGTCCACATCGAACACTATTTCGAAAAAATAGTTTGTAACATCAGGTATATGGTTGCCCATGCCGATATTTCAGTTTTATAATTCCTAACATTTTAGACTAGCCGTAAAACATTCAACAAATTCAAAATTCACCGAAGAGTCACCGGAACAAAATAAAATGATTATAACAAGCGATCTGCAAGCGGAGACCGTGTTGTAGTAACATCAGACTGTTAAACCAAATTGTTTTTATTATTTTGTTCATTTAACACGTATTAATGTTATTACAATCGATCGAGGGTGAGGGGATCGCTATGCTTGCTTGTGATTTTTTATTATTATTATTATTATTATAATGTTACAATCTAGTCTTAGGACTAATGAGCAATTTGATAATCATAAATTACAGTAAAACTTAAATTTGAAAAAGGATATAAGATACTACAATTATAATTTATATTTGCCTTTTTTCTCTTTTTGTAATGATTAAGTAATAATTAATATAATAATGACTTATAAGAATTTGCAGTAAATATGAATATGAACATTAATAATACTGAAGGCATAAGTGGGATTTAGGCCACTCAGGGCGGTGGGGGTTTTATTCACTGCGAGCGCCCCTTGTCGCTCGTTGCTGCCGCCTTTCGTATTATCTACGGATCATTTAAATTTACATGCCTTTATCTACCCAATTCAAGAGGTTTACGCCTTTTTAGTCTTCTGACCGAGTAATTCTGGTTTACAAGTAGAAGGGCCTCAGGGTTTATGTGCTCTCGTAGCCGTTTCTCGTGTCTTCTTGCTGCGTTTTTAATTTCATTTTGAACCAACTCCACTTTAAGATCTCTGTGGAGGTCGCTGTTTCTTATATACCAGGGAGCTCCTACAATGTTCCTGAGTACTTTGTGTTGGAAACGTTGAATGATGTCGATGTTGCAAGAGTTGCATCCCATAGGTCCATATTGGTTTAATTTTTTGCTTGTAAAGCAGGAGCTTGTTGTATAGTGATAGTTGGAAATGTCGCCCCATAAACCAATACATTTTTTATGTCGAATGTCTAGTTCTTCTCTTTTCTATTTAACCTGAGCTTTCCATCTGAGCTTGACGTCTAATGTCATGCCGAGGTACTTCGCCATATTTCCATAAGGATATCATAACTTTTTGTTTGTAAAGTCGGCATGCAGTGACTTTAATTCATTTAATTTGATTCTCCAGGTTGTCTTCCATTCGCTTATTTTTGAGATTGCAGTTTGTAGTTTAGCTACTGAATCTACATTCGTGTTTGCAACTGCCATTACGGCTGTGTTGTTGGCGAATGTTGCTGTGTAAATGTGGGATGTCTGAAGTATACAATAGGTATAAAACTGGTCCTAATACCCTGCCTTGAGGAACACCAGCTTGTATTTCTTTCAGTTCAGAATATGAACTTCATGTTTGATTCTTTAGTATCTGTTAGAGATATACGAATCCAATATTATAGAATATTGCTTTGGCAGGCTTTTTTTAAGTTTGAATATCCGTCCATCATGCCAAAATTTATCAAATGCTTGAGCCACACTAAGAAATACAGTGGAACAAACTTTCTTTTCTTCTAGTGCGTTTTCTATAGTGTTGACTATCCTATGGACCTGGTCAATCGTTAAATGTTTCTTCCGAAAACCAAATTGGTGTACCGGAACTAGATTTTTTCTTTCAATAACACTATTTAGTCTTTTCAGCAGTATTTATTCAAAAAATTTTGATATAATATGCAGCAAGGATATCGGTCTATATGAGAATGTTTCGTGTAGTGATTTCCCTGGCTTTGCTATCATTATACTCGTAACTTCTGCAATTTGCCAGAGCTGTGGGATATACTTCAATCTAAAAGAAGCATTTATTATGTTTCTTAGGCTTTTTGAGGAAGTTGTTTAAAAATTCCTCCAGTTATTAGATCGAACCCAGGAGCTTTTTTCGGTTTAATATTTGTTATCATGCTTTTTTAACTTGGCTGTTGAAGTTGGCTCTATATCTTCATCTTCTTGTTCTATGTCCATGTCCAATTCGTTATCATTTTCAACTGAGTTCCGTTTAAATATACCTTCAAGATATTCAGCAAATGTATTTGCCTTTTGTTCGCTTTCCTCGCCCATTTTTCATTTATCATTTTGATAGGGGGGATTTGTGAAGTTGACTTTTCTATGTCCTTAGCTGCTTTCCAGAGGGAATAGTTAGAAGTTTTGTCATTCGATAATCTCAATAGATAGACGGACGTTTTCTCATCAAAACTCTTTTATCGTCCTTCTAAGCTTTTGTGTAAACCTGTTGAATATATTTTTGTAGTGAGGGGCTACAGTATGTTGCCATCTTTTTCTTTCTTTCCGTTTTTCAGCAATCAGTTTTCTTACTTCAAGTGGATAATTATTTCCTCTCAGCCTTTCTTTATATTGTGGAGTGTTTTGCCAAGCAGAGTGTTGGATATCTTTTATGAATTTTTCAAAATCTGACGAAATGTCTTTTCATGAAATTGTAAATTCAAACTGTTAACTCCTGAACGAGAAGAAGAATAAAACACGTCAAGTGGCATCAAAAAACACTAAAAATTCGCTGAAGTGAAGCTAAACCGCAAGAGTGGATTAATATCAGGTTGGCAACTAAGTAATTGCCGATTTCATACATAGATGTCCTTGGCCATATTTTTTAATGGCTTCTGTCAATGACATATTTTTTTCCTTTTGACATTTGTTAGCTGTCAGTCTTACTTTGCTTTAGAAGCAAATTGCGCGTATTTTTGTGAAAAGGCATTAGTATGGCGTCGGTTTTAATATGAAGTGCAAAAACGAACATTTTCGTCATATTTTACTTTTTTTATTTCCGTAAAGGAAAGAACGCAGCGCAAGCTGCTAAAAAGTTACATGATGCGTATGCTGAAGAAGCCTAAAGAAAGACAGTGCAGGAATTGGTTTGATAAATTTCGTTCCGGAAATTTTTCACTGAAAGATGAACAACGATCAGGTCGACCAGATGAGCTTGATGATGATCAAATTAACCCATAATCGAGTCGGATCGGCATTGAACTGTACGAGAGGTAGCAAGGAAGTTAAGTGTGTGAAATACAGTGATGAGAAATATTTAAAACGTATGAAACTCGTTAAAAAGCTTGATATTTGGGTTCCACATGATTTGAAAGAAATTCATTTAACGAAGGGCATCAACGCTTGCGATTTGCATCTTAGACGCAATGAATCCGACCCTTTTTTTGAAACGAGTCATCACTGGCGATGAAAAATGGATTGTGTACAGTAACGTCAATCGAAAACGATCTTGGTCCAGGCTTGATGAGCCAGCACAATCCACCTCGAAAGCTGATATCCACCAAAAGAAGATTTTGCTCTTAATTTGAAGGGATTGGAAAGGTGTGGTGCATTTTGAGCTCCTTCCAAGGAATCAAATGATAAATTCGGATGTGTACTGTCAACAACTGAACAGATTAAATACAGCGATCAACGAAAAACGGCCAAAGTTGGTCCATAGAAAAGGTTTCATTTTTCACCAGGACAACGCTAGGCCACATACGAGGGCAAGGTAAAAAGTTCTCGGCCTGACAATGAAAGACTGTGATTTTCAGTTAAAAAATGATTTTATTTTGCTACATAATCTCCCTTGACTTCAACACACTTGGTCCAGCGTTTCTCCAACATCAGTATTCCTTCTCGGAAGTGAGAGTCTGGAAGGCTGTGAAAATATTCATCTACGGCCCTCTCAACTTCTGCATTGAAGCGCTTCCCAGAAACAAATTTCTTCAAGTTTGGGAACAGATGGAAGTCTGAGGGTGCCAAATCAGGTGAATAGGGGGGATGGCCGAGCAAATCGTACCCCAAATCCCGCAGTTTTCCCATCGCCAACGCACACTTGTGTACGGGTGCATTGTCCTGGTGAAAGATGATTTTTTTTCTTCTTCATGCCAGGCCTCTTCTGTCGAATTTTGGCATCCAGCTGGTCAAGAAGGTTGGAGTAATATTTGCCTGTAATTGTTCTGCCATTCTCAAGATAAGTCAATTACCAGGATCCCTTTCGCATCCCAAAACACACTGGCCATGACCTTTCCGGCAGATGCAATCGACTTCGCTTTCTTTGCCGCTGAACCACCGGCTTCCACCCACTGCTTCGACTGCTGTTTCGTTTCTGGCATGTAGTGGTGGACCCATGTCTCATCCATGGTGACAAATCGCTGCACAAAATCGGTCGGATCCCTATTGTATCGGTCCAAAGATTACCGCGAAAATCGTTTGTGCATTTGCTTTTGATCGACATTCAGCAAATGCGGCATCCATCTTGTGCAGAGCTTTCGCATCCCTAAGTTTTTGTGCAAGATGTTTCGCACCCTCTCTTCCGATATACACACAGCCTCAGCTATGTCACTCACCTTCACTCGCCTATCGTCCAATACGATATCATGCACTTTTTCGATGGTTTCGGGTGTGGTTGCTATTTTTGACCGTCCTTCATGTGGGTCATCTTCGAGGGAAGTGCGACCACGTTTAAATTCAGCTGCCCACTTTTTAACGGTTGACATGAAAGGAGCAGAGTCCGCGTAACCTTTTGTCAACTTTGGATGAATTTCCTTAGGGGTTAACCCATCCAAAACGAAGAATTTTATCACCGCACGATATTCAAGTTTATCCATTTTACCGAAAAACACACAAGGCGTCTGCTGCAAAAATTAAAGTATAAAAACTACTTGAGAGAACAAGTTGAAACTTGTCATACGAATTAATGAGAAGTGCAGCCAGGCAGGAAACATAAATTTTTGCTGATTGGAACGCCATCTCTCCGTCAGGCCGAGAACTGTTCACCTTGCCCTCGTAAATATGAAGGTCGAGGACAAAAAATCATCTTCACACTATGTATAATTTTTAAAACAATACCCTTACATTAACCAACAAAATGTACCTCAAAATATAGTCTAAAGTTAACCAATTAGGAATCTGCAAGCCCAAGACCATTTGCACGCTGTTTTCCCCACCAACAGACCTGTTGAAAAGTTTTCAACCCAGAAAGGAAAAACCCAAATAAATAATTGTTTTCACTATTAGTTTTAAAACAATACGTCTATGCAACCTAACAATGGATATGCATTGAAACATACGGATATGCAGGCATGTACATGTAAGTCATAAACATGAATTACCAACTAAAGTAGCTATAGATATTTGATATTTCAGAAGTCAGCCTATGGGTAGAAAAGCATCGGTTGAAGCCTTGGTACCTATATGGTACCTACGAAATATTTCCGAAACAAGGCTTCAACCGATGCTTTTCTACCCATAGGCTGACTTCTGAAATATCAAATATCTATAGCTACTTTAGCTGGTAATTCATGTTTATGACTTACATGTACATGCCTGCATATCCGTATGTTTCAATGCATATTTACATAAAATACTTCGTTATGTAATGAGTGGCGGAAAAAAACATTAAAAATCGGTGTAAGATTTTACAATGTTACAGTTTGTACCAGTCAGTAATTTAGCAGCTGTTACATATGCATATCATTATTAAGTTAGTATATGTATCTGTCTTTTTGTATATCTATCAATTTTTGCCTCATTTGAAATTGAAATAAAACACGCACAAGTTGAGCAAATGAGCCAAAGTTGTTTTTATTCGATAGATAATTTTATGGCATTAATGATGAAAAATGATTTCGGGCATATGGCCACCATAGGATTAACTGCATCCTGAAGCTCCAATTTTCGACCACATTTTTCGAGCATTTGAGGCCATAGCTGGAATCGTTATTTTTGGAGGCCAGGCCACAAGTCCATTTCTGGAGATAATGTTGTCATCGAACACTTCCTACAATATCTCGATGGTTTCACCGGCAGCATGACATGTGGCATCATCCTGTTGAAACCATTTGGTTTCTGAAGACCAAAAAAAATAAAAAATCGTTGATCATGGCTCTGTACCGGGCGCCATTGACGGTAACATTTCGATTTTCTTCATTTTTGAAGAAGTAGGGCCCGATGATGCCACCAGCCCATAAGCTGCAGCAAACAGTGCATTTTTCGGGGTGCATCGGTAGCTGATGGATCAGCTTTGGATTTTCCTTTCTCCAAGTTCAAAAATGTTGCTTATTAGCAAAGCCACTGAGACAGAAGTGGTAACGGCAAAAAAGTAGATCGACTTCCAACTGTTCAAGTGCCCAATCACTGAATTCACGACGCAAACGATGATCGTTCGGCTTCAGTACTTGAACCAATTGAATCTTGTAAGGATGTAAACCAAGATCCTTGCGCAAAATCTTTCATCGATGTCGATGGACACAGGTCAAGTTCTTGCGCACTATGACGGCATCGATATTTTCATTTGTTCGCACTCTGTGTATTCTTGTCGGTGGCTTGGAGTTGTTGACCGTAAAATTGTGGTAGCGCTCTGAACACTGATTTCTTAAATAAATTTACACAATTTGTTAACCCTGCTCGGACCTAAGTCTTTGCATGATGATTTGCAAAATAATACTGAATAGATGGTGTCAACTGTGAGATTAATTATCAGCTGCCTGAGAAAAAAAAAACCTCCTAAAAAAACTCCCTTTATATGACACACATGTAGTTTTATAAGACTATTCAGTGTAATAAATTTCGCGAGAATTTTCGACATTTTGCGTAAAATGGTTCAACCCTGTTCGGTTGAACAGAATTTTTAAATTCTTTTTAATTTTTAATTATTGATTTTTGAAAGTCGATGAAATTAACGAAATCCTCGGACAATTTTCTACATTTTGCGTAAAATGTTATCATTAATGGTTGTTCTGTCTTATACAAGCAAATGAAGTAGCCATAAGGTGATTTTGCGCTTAGTAGAAAGGTAATGAATGGACCTCCAATTGAAATCACATAAGTATGAAATTCTTGTTAATATTTGATATATTGAGCTTAGTAAGTCAATAAAATAATCAAATAGTTTCTGCTAAGTAAAGGAGAGTATATCCATAAAGCTCTAAAAAAAAAACTTTTTGCCAAACATTTTGGTGCGAAAATGAGTTAAAATTGGATAGTTGCCAATCTTCAGAAGCACATGGAGGATATGCAAAGAATTTATTTGTTTTGTCTCTATTTAAAAGACTATACCTATAATGTACTCGTACATACTAATTTATATTTTACTTAGAAAAGAGAAACTCAAAAAAGTGGGTGTCAGTCTCTCCGTCTATATATCAGACTGCAGCCTAAACTTCATATCTTCGGTCCGTTGGGTAATGTCCAGAGGCAAAATCAAAATTTTCATTCTAGTCTCAATATTAACGGTACTTAAATTAGGACTAATTTCCCACAAGCGCAATTTAATTGAAAACAGCTCTAACGATTTTGAGGTAATATGGATTTTTGCAAAATGATTGTGTACTCAATTCCTCGCTAAAAAAAATCAAACAACGGTACATTAAAGTACCGGATTTGTGACAAAGGGCTATGTTTCGGATATGACTAAGCCAATTTGATTTAAAATTAATATCTTAGTGATTAAGCATAGCATATGACATTAAAATTCTCAAAAATATACGCACTTTACAAAAAAACAACACATATGGAGCAAGTACGTGATATAGACGTAATTTAAAAAAAAAAAATTATTTTTCAATCCACCCTACCTATTACATAATGTTTAAATGAATAGATTATGTACATAGATGACTTTACTGTAATATGTTTTATGTGCAAGTTATTCGTTATCGTTAATTTTATTTGAATTTGTCTACATTTGTGATTTTATTAAACATGACTTAGAAACATAAAGCAGATCATCCTACTTACTTAGGTGGCGCTAAAGTTTGGGTAAACCTGGGCTACAACCAACCAGTTAGTCTGGTCTTTGGTCAACTGCCTCTAGTTTCGCACTCCAAGTTGGTTGAGGTCTACTTGTGCGCGCCACCTAATGCGAAGTGTTCCTCTACTGCGGTATACTTCCGGGTTAGATTCGAAGACTCTGCGGGCCGGAGCGTTGTTGTCCATTCGCTCTACATGCCCTAGCCATTTCAAACGACCAATACGAAGTTTTTTGACTAGGTTGATGTCGCTGTACAGCTCGTATAGTTCTTCGTTGAATTTCATCCACTAAGCCTGTCAACGCAAACGGGACCGAATATCTTACGAAGAATGTTTCTATCGAAACGACCAAGGATATCTTCATTCGCTTTCGATGTAGTCCATGCTTCAGCGCCATAGAGCAGGACCGGTATTATCAAGGCCTTATATAGTCCCCTTAGTCCTTCGGGATAGGGCCTTACTACTCAATTGCCTTCTCAGCCCAAAACCGCAAGAGTTATTCTTCGTTTGTTTAAAGAAATCTCATGACAGCACGTCACCTTGCCTAAATACTTTTTTGACAATTTGGAGCTTGTACTGGATATTGTACAATATTTCATAATATCAGGTTGGCAACTAAGTAAGTGTCGATTTTTTCAGATAAATAACACACATACAACGAATAAACTTTAATCAATGATATATTTTCCATTTTGTTCGATGACCTTTTGCCATCTTCCTGGCAACTTAATAATTCCATGTTCGTAGAACTTATGATCTTTATCGGCAAAAAAACTGAATGAAGTGCGATTTCACAGCGTCATCATCATTGAAAGTTTTACCATCCAAAGAGTTTTGCAAAGATCGAAATACGAGTAAATGGTAATCTGATGGAGCAAGGTCAGGGCTATATGGTGGATGTAACATCAATTCCCAACCACGCTCCAATAATTTTTGGCGAATGACCAAAGATGTACGAGGGCAAGGTGAAAAGTTCTCGACCTGACGCAGAGATGGCGTTCCAATCAGCAAACAAATTTATGTTTCCTGCCTGGGTGCACTTCTCATTAGTTCGTATGACAAGTTTCAACTTGTTCTCTCAAGTAGTTTTTTTACATGAATTTTTGCAGTAGACGCCTTGCGTGTTTTTCGTTAAAATGGGTAAGGTAAACTTGAATATCGTGCGGTGACAAAATTCTTCGTTTTAGATGGGTTGACCCCTAAGGAAATCCATCCAAAGTTGACAAAAGTTTACGGGGACTCTGCTCCTTCCATGTCAATCGTTAAAAAGTGGGCAGCTGAATTTAAACGCGGTCGCACGTCCCTCGAAGATGACCCACGTGAAGGACGGCCAAAAACCGCAACCATACCCGAAACCATCGAAAAAGTGCATGATATCGTGTTGGACGATAGGCGAGTGAAGGTGAGTGAGATAGCTGAGGCTGTGTGTATATCGGAAGAGAGGGTGCGAAACATCTTGCACAAAAACTTAGGAATTTCACTCCCTGCACATTTTCGTTCGTTCGACAAATTCGTCCATTACTATTATCATTCATTAATTTGTTCTTTCATTAAATTGTTCTTTCATTAAATGTATCTTTCATTAAATGTATCTTCCATTCAATTTATTTTTCATTTGGTTTATTTCATTCGATAGTTCGTTGAATGAGCTCAAGCTCCTAACTTCCTAAATGTCAGATTTTACCTGGAAGTTAGTAGTGGAAATCGTTTTTGAGTACAAATATTTCACAAATGGTGCGTCATACAAAAACAAATATCACGAACGAAAAGATTTACATTTTAGATTTTGAATTCATGAGGAAACTGTTTTACCTGGTCGACCAACCCCGTACCGGTTTTCCAAATGAGGTGTCCACACCTGAAATGGTGAAATATCGGCAGATGAAACAGGACTCTGACTTTGATGTATCCAGAGTATATCAAATTCTGGCAGATCATCTCAAAATAAGGAAGCTTTGAATTCTCTAGGTACGGCGAACAAAGGGACTACAGAGTAAAATGGGTTGCCGAATATGAAATATCCAAGCACACCATTTCAATTGTAAGAGGTAGCTGGCTCTGTTACTACGATTTTTCAACAAAGTCCTAGAGCAAGATGTGGTTTTTTGAAGATAAGGATGTTACGACCCAACCCTGAAGACTTCATTTCGTTTGAGTGATGGCCGCATTTTTAAAAAAGACGGAGCAATGTCTTCCTCAGTTGAGGCCCTCACAATCCGCGTCCAATCAGTGCAACATGCGCCTGGCACCTATATCACAACACTGCAACGACACAAATGGCTTTGCGTACGGCCAAGATTTAGCCCGTTGTAAAATGTACTTGAAAAGTCGTCACTTTTCCACCGAGGACTACATGTGAAGAAGTGCATTACACAAAAATGGTGACTATTTTAAAGCAATCTGGTTGAATTAATCCAAACGATAAAAAGTATGTATCACCGTATATGGCAAAAAGTAGGTATGCTAATTCTGGCTATCTATAAAAAAAAAATTTAAATCTTAGTGATTTTGAAAAGTACATGTGAACTCCCGACCCCAATACGTCACGATCCGCCACTGAAACTTTTTAAAAATACTTCGTTAGTTAATACATGGTCGAGGAACTTTTGACTCATTGCATTGGCATGGACTCTACCAACTTCTTGCATGTGGTCAAGGGAATAGATTCCCATGCTGTCTCCACCTCGCGTCTATTTTTTGGGTCTTGCTTTGCCTACAACATCCTTCGCTTGTTACCACAAGTTCTCCACAGGATTAAGGTCTGACGACTGAGATGGTCAAGGTAGAGGTTGTCCTCGAAAAGAATTTGTAATTTTCGAAATGGCGCCTGACGAAACGAATGTATCCTTCTGACAATTCTGCGGTCCAGTTTTTCTTGTTTCCCTATTTCTTACCTCCTTTTCTGTTTTTTTTTTACCTTTAAGTGCATTTTGCACTTTACTCATAGAACAGACAACAATTGTTGCAATTTTCCTTTTTAAATTTATTTGTATTACTTTCCTTCGGTACAGTACTTTTTCGCCCCATTTTTGCACTCTAATTTGAGTTTACTTTAATATTTTGTAAATAAAGAAAACCTATATTCATTACATAAGAAATTTAACTTTAATTGGTTGTTTGATTGAAAATGTATTTATTTGATTGTCCACACAAAAACGCACTACTCTTGACACTTCGTTGAATTTCATATTTTCTCGTAGTACAGCGATCTTCACCATCTGGATAAGGGTCAAAAATGCAGTCCTTAACCAGTGTTCAATGTGCATACAGCACAACGGCCTAATAATGAATTAATTTGTTTGTCCATAAGTATTAGGTGCACAACTAAGTTCTGGCAGTTTTTTTTTTTTTTTTGATGAAAATGCAACTTTTTTGTGAAAAAAATGTTTACAAATGAATCATTCAAAGTATTGCCCATCGCTAGCTACAACTTGTTCCCATCTTTCTGGCAGAGCTCGAATACCGTTACGGTAAAAGTGTTCATCTTTTGAGGTTATCCACGAATCAAGCCATTTTTTGATATCTTCATATGAGCGGAACTGCTGATCAGAACAAGTAATAATCCGATGACGCAATATCTGGGGTAGGACTTCCCATTTGAGCGTTTCCAGGTAGGTTTTAACGTGGCCGTTTTTCGCACAGTGCTCAATCGCATCAATTGAAGTCGATACCGTTCCCCAGTGATGGTTTCGTTGGGTTTCAATAATTCATAACAAATGACACCGACCTGGTCCCACCAAATACACAGCATAATCTTCGCAGCGTGAATATTCGGCCGAGCCGACGACGTAGAAACATGACCGGGTAGTCCCCATGACTTTCTTTTCTTTAGGTTGCTGTAATGAATCCATTTTTCATCACCCGTCACGATGCGGTGAAGAAAATCCTTCCTTTTTTGCCGCTGGAGCAGTTGCACACAGGCGAAAACGTCCCTTGGCTTCAAATCATAAGGAACCCAAGTTCCTTGTTTTTGAATCATTCCAAATGCATGCAATCGCTTGGAAATGGCTTGACGGGTAACTCCTAATGCTGAAGCAAGCTGTTCTTGCATTTGGCACGGATCCTCATCGAGCAATGCCTCCAATTCAGCGTCTTCGAAGGATTTTGGCCTTCCTTCACGCGGACGGTCGTCAACATCGAAATCACCATCTTTGACGCGACGGAACCAATCACGGCACGTTGTTTCACTTAGAGAAGCATCTCCGTAAACTTTTTGGAGCTCTCGATGCGCTTCAGCCACCGTTTTCTTCGAATGAAAGAAGAAAATCAAACACTTCCCGCAAATAACAATTATTTAGCACAAAATCAGACATTTTCACATAACCAAAAGTATATGACGCCAAAACAAAATCACAAGTGTGTCAAAACAGTTTGTTTACCATATGTCTAAGCTCGGTTCATGACGTTTTGGATATGTCAAAATCGATCAGCACTTACTGCTGGAGCCATCTATTGACTTGACTGAGAACTTAGTTGCGCACCTAATATATATACGAGGGGACTAACGAAAGTTCGCTAAGTTGGTTGAAAAAAAAAAAAAAACTAAAAGAATTTTCCATTCCATTCCTTGTGTTTAATTTCTCTAAATAATTTCCATTTATTTCAATCATTTTTGAAGTTGGTAGAGCCATCCTTCAAAACAGTTCTCAAAATCGTCTTCTTGGATATTTGCAATTTTAACACCGACTGCATTAATGATCTCATCATTCGAACTTAAGACTCTTTTCATTTTCATTTTTGGGATCAGCCAGAAATCGTTCGACACCAGGTCCGGGGTACTAAATTTCACTGATATTCGAGAGCGCAAGGAAGTTATTGTTTTTTTTTTTTAGCAGTGTGGGTGCATTACCTTGGTGTAAAAACTAGCGACAAAGTTCAGGTGTCCCAACAAATTTTCGAAAACTTTTGCCTGAATATCATTTAGCGGTTATCGTCCGACTGGATAACAGATTTCATTTTCGCTTTGGTGAAGTAAATCATCATCATCATGGGGACTTGTACCTCATCTTGAGCTCCATACCATGGCCTGCCGATCTTTGTCAATTTGTGTCTTCATCAGGGCCACATTTGTATTGTCAGTCGAAGATGTGGGGGGACCTTTAAGAGATTCGCAGTCCAGGGATGAATGCCCGCTATGAAACCACTCGAAAACACTCACAAAGGACGATGCATTTGTTGAAAATTTGCACTTCAGTTGACGTCGAAATCTGAAGGGAATGACAAAGAGAATTTCTTGTTGTGTTTGTGCTGGAATTTCTACAGACCTTACATCACTAATTTTACGTTTACTCGTCTCCGTTCTTATTGATTTTCCTCAAATTTTTAACTAAATATCGTAAGGCGTATTGTTATAGCGACCAACTTGTTTTCTTTCAAAAACCAATAAATTAATGCTTTACGTGCATACACATGTATGTATTCCCCACTTTCTTAATGAATGAATGACTGAATGAAATCAGTCAATAGTTGAAATTATTCAGTTACTATAGATAGCCGAATTCATTTGATATTGAGCAACATTTCTAGTCGGAATTCAATGATAAGTTAAATAGAGGTCGCTGGTCATCTGTATTCCGTAAGTCCAATGAGGTTTTATGTGACCAAAAAGTTAGCAGCACCCTTTATCTAAATTGTAAAAAAAATTTATAAACCAAGAAATCAACAAACAGAGAGAAATAAAATAAAAGTACAGAAGTTTCAGCGTCAGCTTCCGAA
Source organism: Pocota personata (assembly GCA_963082735.1). Classification (NCBI taxonomy): domain Eukaryota; kingdom Metazoa; phylum Arthropoda; class Insecta; order Diptera; family Syrphidae; genus Pocota; species Pocota personata. Next base: position 116,509,686 of record OY720430.1, read on the forward strand.
CTACTGCTAGCCTTGTATATTCCTAAAGTAACATCACCAATCATTATAAGCTACAAATACGGTGAGAGAATATCCTCGCAGTAGTAACCACATGGCAAGTATAACTTGGAGTCGCATTGACAAACTAGTCTCTAATTCAAAGAACCAAAAAACTCCAAACTTTTGATACCGATTTCGACAAATGAATAACAGCACCACAAATTTGTTACAAATTCCGTTACAATTTCCCTAATGACCATGTCGATTTGGTTCATTTACCTCCGTAACGTTAGTGAGGCGATAATTGAAGCCAGAACGGCAGAGGAATTCGTATCGCAAGTAACACGGCTATTAGTCAATGCCAGGACTCCAGAAATAGCGGACTTCAGAGCGGTGCGAATAATTTACCAGCGATCTCGGATTCGGTAAACAGATGAACAGCAACTGTAACCCATCTGTAACGCATATCGAGAAGCGAGAACTCGGTTGAAAAAACCGATTATGTGTAGCAAGCGTCTTTGTTTTAAGGAGCATTGTGAATAACTTAACAACAACGTCTGGGGTAAAGCATACAAAATTGTATCAATGAGGATAAAAGGACCCCGTTTACAATCGCCAACGTATCCGGTCCTGTTTGACAAATAGTGGAGACCCTATTTCCTCGCCAGGAAAGCAGAGAGTTGGCTAGTCAAAACGTTTACTAAAGTGCATCCATATCTGTGATAACACGCGAATAATTATTCGAGGCATGTATTAAGGTAAGCGATAGAAAGGCTCTAAAATTGGACGGTATTCCAAATAAAACCCTAAAATTCGCTATTAAAACTCGACCCGATTTATTTGCTGAAATGTTTAACATGTGTCTTCATGAAGGCGTTTCCCTAAGCCTTGGAAGCGCCAACGACTAGTCCTGCTGCCGAAAGGAAAGGGGAATCCAAACGAACCTTCGTCTTATCGTCCTCTTAGTTTGCTCGACAGGGTCGGAAAAGTTCTTTAGCGAATAATTTACCAGCAGTTAAGACAGCAGGAGGTCTCTCGGAACATAACTACGGTTTCCGTAAGGCACGCAATAAATGGGGTAATAACGAGAACCCGAACCGGTACAGAAGGCGGGCGCTGAAAAGGCGGCACCAAAAAATACTGCGCCATTATAACCTTGCACGTGAAAGCTAGAAGAAGTTTAAAACAGCTAGAAGAAGTTGAACTCCAATGCAACGAGACAATCACAACGGTACGCCATTGGCTAGCTAACGATCGTTTGCAGCTTGCTGACCATAAAACCGAGGCGGTGCTTGTTACAAGTTCGCGAAACAATATCGTTTAGAGTCGGACTGCACGAAGCGGTTTCTCAACCATTTATTAAGTACCTTGGAGTGATTATTGACGCTCGTTTAAGTTTCAAACACCATCTTGAGTATGCATACACATCTTCAAAAGCTATTCGCGCCTTCAAGGCTAATGAAAGTAATATCGGAGGCCCAAAATAGAATAAAATACTTTTACTTGCAGGAGCTGCCAGTTCTATCTATATGTACGCAGGAGAAATATGGTCAAGTGCTGCGAAAGTTAAGTCGTACGTGTGTGGAGTTAAATCCGTCCACCGTCTTAGCGCACTGAGGGTAGCCAGTGCGTTTCGAACTGTCTCGAACGATGCTATACTCGTCGTATCTTCGATGCTACCCATCGACTTACTCGCTGAAGAAAAGACAAGACTAAAAAGCGTACGAGTTCGAAATGGCTGAGTAGACAACGAAAGAACCCGCAGTATTGCAACCTGCCAACAACAGTGGAACGTATCCGTAAAGGGGAGATGGACGCATCGCATTATACCAGGGATCGATATATGGATAAAAGAAAAACATAGCGAAATGAACTTTTATCTAACTCAGTTTCTGACGGGACTTGGCTGTTTCAGAGAATACCTCTTCCCAAACTGTCCACATTGTGAAAATGTTCCGTAAAACGCGGAACACGTGTTTTTTTATTGCGCCCGGTATGAAACCGAGTGGATCGTCCTTCAGGCCCAATTTGGAGAGTGGCCCACTCATGCTTCAGAATGACGAACCATCGTAAGTCATGTAGCGGTACGCATACTCAGCATAGAGCGCCAACGTAATACGAATAATCCGAACAGTGGATGGCCAATCACCTAAGAACACAAAAGGCGTAGAAAAGAACGTAGTCTAAAAGGCTAACCAGCCCCGCGAAGTAATACCCAACGGCAGTCCCGCGGGGAGATTGGTTCGAAGTGTGCAGGGTGTGGTTTAGTACGTATGCGTATCGTGCATGTCAGTAACCCGGGCTACTGGTATCAATGAAAAACCTCCATAACCAAATACTGAGCTATTGCTGCGGGTTATCGATCTTTAATTACATATTTCCCTAAACAAAAAAAATACGGCTGCGCTTTCCACACCCATGTGTTCATATTCAAATGCAAATCAACTATCAACCGTAATCGCTCCCGCATAAGTCACATTGTTCGTCACCATGACAGTGATGTATTCCACACATAGCCAACGGAGTCAGGCATTCAGTTTGCAGCAGCAGCTGTGTTGAATGATTACCAGTGTTTAAAGAATAATTATCACTCAAATGACGGACAAGAATGTCTATTGACTTACTGATCGCATTGGCACGTGATAAGGGTGACAAATTGCCACACAACCAGCGTGTGCATGTACATAATTCATCCCAAGATACAAGTATTACCTGCGGTAAGTTCGTAACCTTAGCCTTTCCCATGAATTTGAATTTTCATTTCAATGTAAACCCTGGAGTCAGCCCTCAAGGTGAAGGCAATTTTCTAGTTAAAAACAAACAAATGAATCACGATCGACGACAACTGCAGAGAAGAAGAAAAGTGACAGCGATTTGTTTCAGTATCTAAAAGTTGAATACTCCAAATGGGGTATCTCGCTGAACTTGTGTAACATTTTCGCGAAGCACTATATCCACTTGGTGGGAGTTGACAGGGGGCAGGCAAATTTGTTTCCCAGTACCAGTACCAGAACCTCTTAAAACAATTTCCCTATTATTTTCAATTTGCTGGCTGCTGTAAGTGCGTTAATTGAATGTAATGTAAAATTCATGGTTGGTTTGGATTTGCTTTTTTGTTTCTAGTTCGAACGTATCATAACGAAAAACATGAAATATAAAGGTGGTAGTAGGGTGATTATGGTTATGAAAGAAAAGAAACAAATTCTATTCATTTAACAACATTTTAGTGTAAAATAAAAATTCTTAAAATAACACGCTGAGTAAGTGATTTATTTAATCTCAATTGAAACTAAAGTCATCTTTTAGTCTCTCGATTGAAGAAAGAAAATTCCTAGTGCACCTTAAAACAAGTGACAACTTACCTATTGTAAAGTCTTGGTGATACAGAAAAAGAAAATTAAAAAAAAAATAGTTGTGTTATGCAGTGGAATAGCGGCCAGATAACGATCGTTGTTACGAAGTCCATGGACAGTTGGATTGCAATTAAGAAAGTATCCGCTTTCAATAAAATTTTTAGAACTTTATAAAAGAAAAGATGCTTAAGACGAAGTATCTTTGAATTAAAAAGAGCAAGAACCTATTCTCTATGAATCCCTTTCTCCAAATAATTATAATAATATGTTTCTGGACAACATTCAAAGATTGAATTTTATTACCGTGAGTACCGCCAACCGTGATTATTGCAACTTAGATTGTACTAAATTGTATTTGTACATAAACTGTTTCTAGGAGTTTACGTGAACACAACAATCCTAAATGGTACATACATTATGCTCTTGGTTTTTAACAAATATTTTTTAAGTAAAGTAGTATGCTCAACCCAATCAGTCCGCTATCAATTGCAAGTAACAAGTACTTAAAACCTGTAGTTCTTTCGGTGTTACACTTACGTGTTGGAACAATTATTTTTCGGAGAGAGGGAGCTTACTGTATTAGCACACCCATTTAGAAGAAGTTCGCCGGTTTCCAGATATCCGGTAAAGACAACACCAGCAGAAAAGCAGGACAGTACCAAACCCACTGGTCCCAGCTCTTCCAAAAGCACGGAAAAACCCGTTGACGTGAAGGAAAAATTTGACCAAATGAAAATCCTCGGTAGCAAGATCAACGAGCTGATGGTTTTCATCCAAGGGAAGAACAGTGTGCATCATGTAATCAGAAGACTGGTTAGTTCAATTCCGACGCACTATAACACAGTGGAGACAAGCGAATCAGTGAGGAGTACTATGGGAAACAGAAACGAACTCTAGAGTAAGTCGCAGGGCGACCTACAGGAGTGGGAAGGACAGAACTTGCGGTCCCGTTCGTCCCATGCAGATTCCTGGTGAGCAGGCAACACCCACAATCAAAAGGAGGAGAGATACAACTCCCAAGACGAATAGACAAGCCAGTCCATAAAAACGAATAACTGCAGTAAAGTCAATGAGGAAGACCTATGTTGGGACGCAGACAGCAGTGGTACGTTTGCCAGCAAGAATCGCCAACAAAACGTTAGCGATCGGAAGAATCAGGATCGGTTGGGTAAATTGCCGACTAAGAAGAAAACCGGACCTGAAAAGATGTTACCGATGCCTCGGGTTTGGTCATAGTGCAAAGGACCGCAAAGCGAAGACCGGTCCGAACACTGCTACAGATGCGGTGGAAAGGGTTATAAGGCAAATGATTGTTCATCAGAGCCGGAATGCATGCCCTGTAAAGGAAGCCGAAACAGCGCCAAGCACAGTACTGGCAGCATAAGATGCCTTGCATTCCAGCTCATGCTGAACGCTTCCCAGAAGCCAACATAAAGGTTATCCACCAACCTACTTATACAGTCGGTCCGAGAGTACGATGCGGATATCGCTATACTCAGCGAGCCCTACAAGCAGCTTAATGAGGGAATATGGATGGCGGACACTTCAGGCAAAGCCGCGATATTGATACGCGGCCAACGAACCTTCGAAGAGAAGATGGTTATATACCAGGCAGAACGCGTGGGCGGTCGAATGAGGCTCACGTAACACAAACACCAGAGGAGGAACTCTCCTGGAGGCGTTTGCATTGCTGGACTTAGTTCTCCTAAACTCAAGAAACGAGCTGACCTTCAGCAAAAACAGAAGAGGGTCAATAGTGGACATCACCTGTGTGAGTACGTGTTTGGCAAGAAATGTTGCGTGGAGAGTAAGAAAAAAATACACACACAGCAATCACCGGGCAAATAAATTTCATCTACGACCCAGTCATACAGGAAATAGAGGAGAGCAGAGGAAACAGATGCAGAATAAGTGGAAACCTCACACCCTAGATGTCTAAGTACTCCAGCTGATGTCGGAGGACATATCCCTCTACGGACCTGCTGCCGATAAAGCGAAGCAGCTATCGAGGGAGTGACTGCGCGCAGATTGCCACCGGACGCACCGATTGTACCAGCTTTCCGAGGAACACAGCAGCCACGGAGAACTCCACGAGAGATTTATAATTGCCCGAAGAAACTTAAAAGCTGCAATTAAAAACAGTAAAAAGAGAAGTTTCGAAGAACTGTGCAACAAAGCCAATCAAAACCCGTGGGGAAAAGCCTACCAAGTGGTTACAATAAAGTTGAAGGGTGACAGAAAACCCTCACCCACGTCTTCAGTGTTTCTCGAAAACGTGGTATCCGTGCTATTTCCACAACAACAGCGAATAGAGGAACAAACGGAGTGGAGAACAACGACGGGGGCGTTACCAATACCTCTCGTCACAGCACCAGAAGTCCTACAAGTCTGCAAAAACCTCAAGGATCAAAAAGCACCTGGTGTTGATGGAATCCCAAACATTGCATTAAAAACAGCAATTAATTGGCGCCCACACATCTTTGCAGACGTAAACAATGCCTGTCTCAAGGAAGAAGTATTCCCCGATCAGTGGAAGAAGCAAAGACTTGTCCTCTTACCAAAAGGTAATAAACCACCGCAGGATCCATCATCGTATAGACCTCTATGCATGCTGGACACCATGGGCATTGGAAAACGCGATCGATGAAGCGGGAGGCCTCGCAGACGGCCAGTATGGCTTCCGTAAGATACGCTCTACGATTGATGCCATGTACGAAGTCGTAAATACAGCGAAAAAAACCATCGAAGGAAGACGATGGAAGGGCGGAAGTAAACAGTACTGCGCAATCATAACGCTGGATGTTAAAAACGCCTTTAACACCGCCAATTGGAGAAAATAATGGCGGACTATTTTAGAAATAGAATACTGTACTATTGCACCAACGACGGAATGAGGCAGTATGACGTCACAGGCGGTATCCCGCAAGGCTCGACGACATAGCGATCGGTGTTGTGACCAAATTGCTTGAGGAGTTGGAGCATGACTGAATGAAGCTATCGGGATGGTATAGGACTAGCTAGTAAGCATGGACCTAAAACTAGCAGAGGAAAAGACCCAAGTAGTGCTCAAATATTGGAGGACTTAAACAGAAGAAAAGACTGCTCTTAGCAAGAGTTGCAACGTCGATGATGCTTTACGGCTCCCAAATATGGGCAAGTGCCATGAAGACGAAATCGTACAGCATGAAGGCGGTCTACAGAACCAACGCCTTGAGCGTATGCAGCGCCTTTCGAACAACCTCCTACGACGCAGCATGCGTAGTTGCTCGAATGATGCCAATAGACCTCCTCGTTAAAGAAGCCGAACGGAAATATCGTGCCAACAGGACAGTGGTGTCAACAGCGTCGAATCGAAGTGACACCGAAGTACCGCCAAGAACAAGCCTCGAAGGATGGCAAGAGAGATAACTTTTCTGACAAAGCAGATGGACGCAGACCCCAATATAGCCCCTTGGATCAATAGGAAGCATGGAGCTGAACTTCTATCTGACGCAAATGCTTACTGGTCATGGATGTTTCAAAGCCTACCCCCATAGATTCGGACACGAAGAAAACTTTTATTGCCCAACGTGCACGGAAACAGTTGGAGATGCAGAACACATCATGTTCCACTGTGCACGATATCACGAAGAACGTAACTTACTGGCGAACAGACTGGGTGTGGACTTAACACCAGAGAACACCACCAGACAGATGATGAGCACGCAAGAAGCTTGGGAAGCAGTAAGCGAAGCTGTGCCTACCATCAAGAAAGAACAACGAAGACAAGAGCGATAGCGTAACGTCGCGCAGACGGCTGCCAACACGAACGAGCCGAGTATGTAAGACTGAAGCCCCCCTCGAGGTGAAATGCTTGACGGCATTACCGCGAGAACCAGGGGTAGGAGGGTTTAGTGGGTGGAAATCCCACACTGTTACTGAGTACGGGCTCAGTTTCGTCTTTGAAAGATACCCACCTTCCAAAGCAAAAAAAAACCTGCGATGCATTAGAAACATTAAAGATAGCCGAATTGTCATAGGAAAAGAGACAATATTCCTGAAAGACTACCTGGTGAGAGAACATCAACTGTTTCAAAAGGCGGACATAGACCCCGAGGCCATGAGATAGAGGAAGAATACTTAATTTGTTTCATGATGAAGTCGTGCACATTGCGTTGAAAAGACGCGGAACAGATTAAGAAGAAGATTAAACTAAAAAGTACATTAAATCTTGTATGTAATTAGTAGTCTTAAGCACTTGGAAGGAAAAAACTGGATATTTTCGATTGCGAGGACGTCCATTACCGATCAAAAAACGTCATTTACGTCGTAATTTTTTGAGCAGTTCTATGAGAAAAATGGTATGAAACACGCCAAGACCGCTGTCAGAACGATCAGTAACGCCGCAATAAACTAAAACATTTTGAAGCATTTTGGGTAACAAGCTCCTCATGGAGCTCAGAGAACAGCAAAACATATTGTTCACATCGTCATAAAAATGTTGCTTAACTATAACACACTGGTACAGTAGCGAGCACGAAAGTTGCAACACGGAAAAAAACACATCTCTCTTCTTTTCGTTGTACTTTGTCAATGAAAAAAAAAATGAACCAATTAGTATTTCCAATAATTGTTTACCAACTTTTGACCAATAAAACTACACATAGAATTATTTGCTGCAGGTACAAAAACCAACCAAAATAAAAAAATTAAAAAAAAAAACAATATTTCTTTTCCAGTAAGTAGTAAGCCTTTTAACAATTTATTTTTATTAAATTGGCCATAAAACCTGTACATTTTGGAATTCATACGCAACAACATTTATATTCGTTCAATTTGGTGACATATTAGTACTTTGTACCGCCTCCTTTATTTTTGATTGGCGTCATTAATTCGCTTTGGAATTGAATCCACTAAATTATAACTATGTTTCGCTATATTTATTTGCACCAAACTTCTTCAAGCACTTGTTTGAGCCGAGGTAGACATTTTATTGTTTATTTTCAATGCCATAATGTGCCAGAGATTCTCGATTGAGTTAAAGTCCGCCGAATTACCTGGCCAGTCGATTACCATTTTGGAACGATGGCACGGAGCAGTATCGTCTAGAAAAATCATATCGCCGGTCTATGGGAAATGCATTTCCATTGACCGTATCAAGCGAACAGTTAATTTTGCAAAGCATAAATCTCCAATTTCAAAGTAAGAAAAACATCTCCATATCATTTGGCCAGCCGGATGCTTCAACGTTCGCTGAAAACAATTTTTACTTAAACGCAATCCAGTTCTTCACCACACGTACTGAATTCCATCTGACCTGTATATTCATCGGAAAATATAACTTTTCTCCAATAAATTTCTGTCCACTTCTCGTATTTTTTTTACCCAAGTTAGCCGAGATTTCAGTACCGTGGATGGCAACATGGGCTTTTTTTTGCGGGGCGACGAGCCCTTAGACCGAATTCTCCAAGCCTTCGACGCACAGTATGCACACCAATTTCAGTTCCACTTGACTTCGCAAACTCTATTCTTATTTGTACCGCTGTTGAAAACCGATTCCTTATTGATAGTCGGTGTAAAACTCCGCCCTAGATGTCTTGCGAATTCCTCCTGTCCCTTTTTTCCGTTCAGCTGTGCTAGTTTTTTTTTTTTTTAGTAACCTGCTCACAGTCGATTTGCTGCACCCAACCTCTTTACTAATTTCTGTAACAGTCAACTTTGCTACTTCAAATAGTGCAATTATTCGACTTTTCGGTCTTCGGTTAATTGTTTATAATTTGTAATTTTTTGACCAGCACTTATCACTTCAAGCACTAAAATGACTCTGAATGACTCATTGTGCACTTATAAACCTAAAAAGAAGAGAAGTCAATAAGAAAAAGCCGCTGCCTAAAAATAATTAAGAATTTTTCTGCGAAAAATGGGTGCTGCATTTTCCGTGCTCGCTACTGTAGATATGTGATAGACAACATTCCACACATACGGCGAAACCAACGAAAATCGAATTCAGCTATGCCGTCAGACAAAAAAAGGAGTTGCCACTGCCGAAAGAAGCATGAAGGATGCTCTGATACCGCGGGATTTACGATTGAATAGCCAATTTGTAATGTTCATGTTAACAAAAGTAACACCAAACAAAATAAAATTCATAATAAGTGGAACACACTTGCATTAACTGACCTTTGTACGCGATACTTGGCTAGACGTACTGGGTTAAAAAAAATTTGAATACAAAAACCAAACCCACTGATTGACTCACTGATAGCATGATATTTAAGACGGGAAAGCCTTGAAAATGAACTTTTCCGTTTACCCTTAAGATAATAACTTAACTAAATAAGAAATCGAAGATCATGTATGTGGAGGCTGCAGTGGCGAAGAAGTCCACGAGGATAAACTTTTTGTTGCCACTGACCAGAACTCTACCACATTAGATTTAGTATCTTAGGACATAATTTTTTTTTTTTCAAGATATAGAAGAGTTTTCCGACAAACCAGTCACACTCCATGGGCATCACAATGGATCAACCCAATACCCTAGCCTAACCTAAGTTACTAACAGATTATCAAACTCGAAGAAATTGTATGTTGTTTTTAGTAGATTAATCTACGATCATAAATCTGTTTAAATCATCTTTGGTTGGTTAAATTCTGAAGTTGACCAATCACCAAAAAAAATTCGATTTCTTAAAAAAATTACAATATCATCAATTTTAAGTCCGGGGACACCATCGCCACCAGCGTGCAGCAATGGACAGGTTAGTGGGGTGGTGTGAGCTCAGCGATACACAGTCCCAACGTTCACGTCCCAGTTTTATTACGGTCCCACCTCTCGTGAACATCTCACAAGGATCAAAGAATAAAATTATCACGAGGAGCTTTTCTCATTCGAAGAAACTGCCCTTCGGAAACGGTAGATCCCTACCATTCATGTATTACACAGCGCAGATGGCTGGCCGATCCCGTATAGGTTGTTAGAGCAAAAAATATTTATTTATTTATTTGTTTGATTAGATTTTACATACGATGAGAGTGGGTGGACATAGAAAGATTTTTTTTTATTGGTGGGCTTATAAACGGATTTTGGTGAAACTTTTTTAAAACTTACAAAATATTTTTTTCTTTAATTCACAAATCATAGGAGTTGAGTTATAAAAGTATTTTTTGTTTGAATTTCTTGAGTACAGAGAATACAGATTTTCTATCCTTAAGAAACGTTAACTCGACCGGAGATGAAAAGAGATGTTAGACCCTACTATGAAGCTCATAATAAGCAAGGAATTTTCTTCTAATTGTCTGTTAGCTTGATGCTACACCTCGCAGCAGAGGCGGGCAGCAGTTAAGTTCATTTAACTTCGATCATGTCAACATATTTTATGAGACGACCTCTTTAAGGCACATGTAATTGACTTCTTTCATTTGACTAGACTACAATCGCTTGGAGCTACAGCTACACTACGCGGCAAAATGATTGGTCTTAATATCGTCTTTGAAATTACTTAAGATTTCTATTTTTGATAAATTTACAAACACCAAATTACTGTAATAAAACATCCGCCGCCACTGCACTGCAATACATTTATTTTGCGTGCGCTACCATGCAAATCAAAAAAAAAAATCATTTGATTGGTTGGACTTAATCATTAAAAAAAAAAATTCCACAGGTAGAGTACAGTTGATTCAATAGCATCGGGTACGGGTGTAAGAATTCCCAATGCCACTAACCATTCGCCAACGTAAAATCACCCTGCAGTGCACGCCAGTCCCACGTACACTGAGTCCTAAAAGTCACCGTACAGAGACGTCACTATTTAATTCTCTCACAAAAACACACTACCTCTAGTACCACTTTGAAAGAAAAGATATCTATCTACCTTAAATTAAAGAAACACACTTCAAAAAAGAGGTACAAAAATAATAATATTTTATTGAAAACAAACTAAAAACAAAGATGATTAAATTGAATTGTAGAAAAAACATGAACAAAAAGTCTCCATACAGCAATTCATTTCTTTTTATATAAAAAAAGTTAATTAAATTAGAAAGTAGTAGGTACTTATTCTTTTCTATTGGTAGTTTCTGGCCCAATCTTTGCCCATTCTTCCTTTAAAACAGTTTTTAAATGATTTTTATTGCTGATAGTATGCTGACGATTTTTTTTTTCGAAATGATCCCACAAATGCTCAATGGGGTTTAGGTCAGGTGCAGGATGTTTCATCTGTCTTAGAACATTATGTTTTACCAATCTCGAGGTATATTTTGGGTCATTGTCTTTCTGGAAAGCAAAGTTGTTGCCCAGACCCAATTTATTTGCACTGGATGGTAGGTTTTCCTTCAGAATATGTAAATATGCAAATTTATCCATTCTGTCATCGATGAAAACCAGATTTCCCCACACCGGAGGAAGTCGTACATCCCCATACCATAACATCCATTCTGCCTCCGTGTTTGACAGTGTGAGTTAAATTCTTCACATACATTTCGGTATTAGGCTTTATCCAGACCATACGACGACCATCTGATCCAAAAATGTTGAACTTGCTTCGTCATTAAATATTACCTGATCCCAAAACAGATTGTCCCTATTTGCGTGATCAATAGTATACTCCAATCTGGCTTTCTGGTTATGCTTCCTAATGAGAGGCTTCTTACGGCTCACCCGACCATTAAACCCATTTCTTTTTTAACACATTTCTTATTACTTGTGCACAGACGTTAATGTTATTACTGCTTCTAAATTTCCAGCTATTGAACAAGCACTTGTTTTTGGATCTTCGGTAACAGTTCTGATGATTCTCTTCTCTAAGCGTTGATCAATTTTTTTCGTCGTCCAGATATCCGTTTATTAGCAATTGTTTTTGTTTCTTTAAAATTGTTTATGAAGTATTGTATTGTACAGATGACCGCAGTCTTTTTACAATTTTTTATAAATTTCTGCTAAAGACTTGTCTTCTTCGATTAGTTTAAGAATTATTTTTTTCGTTGCCATAGCAATTTGCGTATTTTTGACTTTCACATCTAAAAAATCACTAAATTTACTATCTTATTCTAATCTTCTATCTTATTAGAGCGGGCGCTCTAAGCTAAACTTAATCCTTAACTATGTATTTCGACTTAATCTATTACTTATTACTATTTTATTTAACGAACAATTATGACTAAAAAAGAAAAAAATATTTTTAAAAAAAAAAATGCTGTCTCAAAATAGATCTTAACATAACTTAACTACATGCAAAATTTTTTTTTTTTTTTGTAACCAAGTCCTGAGCTTTTTTTTTTATTAAAAAATAAATTAATTAATTTAAAAAAACAAAATTAAAAATAAACTTAAACTACCTAAACCTAGACACCTAGAAAACTATGTAAGAAGGCCAAGGCACAAATATGGGGGCCAGCTTAGCCGTACTAGACCTACCCCGAATCAAAAAGGATCGACGAGGGAGCACAAAGTAGCCCCCAGAATTGTTGGTACTGTTTGCTCACATCTTTAACATCGCGCCCCGATACCGATCTACAGAATCGTAGACGCTCCTCAGTGTTATGTGCGACGTCTCGGCTGTTGTTGAGCCGCCTGTCCACAGTTGTCCGGTTCAGACCTGCCTGATCGAAATAGAGGAATGCTTCTGGAGGGACAAAGCCGTTAAGGCGCACCCTCTCATGGTACCTATGGTTGGGGTAATAAGCCCCGAAGATCAGGTTATTCATCGAGGTCATTGCTCTTTCAATGTGCCTTCAAATCATCTTGACCAGTAAATTGTCCACTCTTATCAGATTTCCAGTGTTGTGTAGGACCTCATTAGGATTGAATTTTTTGTACTAGGACTCTGGTGTTCTGTTCAAGTGAAGGTAAGCCCGAAGGCAGGCTTTCTCAAACACTCGAATCCTTTCCATCCTACTTGCCCCTATGTTGAACCACACGGGACATCCATATGCGAGTATGGGCCGAATGAGGGCCGTGTAGCAGATTACCTTTACCCTTACATCGAGTTGCTTGCTATAAAAAAGTCTCTTGGTAAGGGCGAAGACAACTCGGGTCCTGACCACAGCAGCATCTACATGTTTGTTAAAATAAAAATATTGATCTAGCGAAAGTCCAAGGAATCTGACCACATTTTAACACGCAAGTGAACGCCCTTGCTGTCCAACGATAGAGAACTTTCGCCAATTCTTTCTGATATCCCTAGAGGCTGCTCTGGTCTGAATAGAATGGTTTTCGACTATCCATTCATATATCCTTGTGCCACTCTACGCAAATGCATGTGCAACAAGGACCAGCAGATCAAAATTACTCTTAGGTCATTCAAAGGGTAGCTGTACGGAAACTTCTTTGTTTTTTGTTGAATGTCTTATCGTTGAATGTCATATCTAAGCTGGAATATAACGCCCATGCGCGTCATGCTTCGAATGCACATCAGTTCATCCTTAAGCCCAATTTCGGTCGTACTGTTGAATATAGGGATTCGTTTATAAGCCGAACGACACGAATGTACAATGATCTACCAGGCTCTGTATTCCTCCAACACTACAACCTTCAAACATTCAAAGCCAACGTGCACAGGCTCCTCCTCTGTTCCTCTTCCCCCTTTTTCCAACGCCCGTGCCCTAAAACAGGGGTCGAATTATCGCCTCAGTTATCGAGTAACACGTGACTTATAAATGTTGATTTGACATGACCGCTTAACCCTTAAATGCCCAAGGAAACCGATTTTGATGAAAAAAATATATTATATGTAAACGGAAACAAAAACAACAAATCCACTGTTAAAAAAAAATAATTTTTTTTTGACGAAGTTATTAACAAAAAAGTAGTTGTATCTTTAAAGATACACTGGACATTTAAGGGTTAAGAGATCGAGTGCCACTGTACGGAGACTTTTCGAAATCAGTGTAGACAAAGATGAAACGGGCCAAAGAGACACTGAGGGAGAAGGGAGAAATTGCATAACCTCGAAGGCAACGGATAACAGAAATATGCACTGTTTCTAGGTTAAATACCGTTACTCGCAACCACCTATATACAGAAAAGATTACTGAGTGAATGATGATCACTAGCGAACGTCGTCATTACCTTACCATCATATCTTTGTTGTTGTCGTAGTCGTAGTCTGTTGGCGAACGTGATACTAGAAGACCAGAAGAAGGTACGTATTACCGCAAATATGCATACAAACAACAGTGCACTCACAGTTAGCATGGGGAACGACTGCAACAGCGACGATGACGATCAACGACTACGTTAACGGCTTATAGATACTTTTTTTTGCAGTTTGGTATCAGGTGGCGATGGTATACACAAAGTACATACTTACATACCTACCAACTCAGGAAAGGGAGATGACCAGGTTTATCTCCCTTTTGCACTTGTATCTCGTTATTCATTTGAATGAAATGCAAGATACCGCTGGAGAGGGATATATACTCGTATATACATTCATACCTATATATCTCGTTTGGAATAGCTTTGGGTGCGATGATCGGTAATCGGTAGCCAAATGCGGTGATAGTGAGGGAGATTTTAGATATTTATGCGGTGATTGATCATTAAGATGGTGATGGTGTTTGTCTTTTTATCGGGGAAGTTAGTGATCCACTTTTATGTGGTTGAGATTAGTTTAGTCACTATGGGGAAATTTTGAATCTTTTATCGATGCTGATTAGGTAATGTTGTGATTCGTATGAATTTAAAGCGAATCATGGCATTGGAATGAGTAAGTGAATCGAGAAATACATTGCGAAACGAGTGAAAATGTGACTTATGTACATGGGTATGTAACTAGGTGACCGAAATTTCTCAAGGTCAACCAGATTTCAGATCAGGAAATAAATACGAATTTCATATGTAGACTAATGTAACATACCTACTCTTGATATGATTCATCGAAGTTGGCACAATTGTGGAATATATACGGCAGTCTATGTCTCCGGATATTACATACAAAAGATCGAGAAAGGCGCATATATAACAGTTTGAATTTGTTTCTGCATTGCTACCCGTCTTCCATTTGGCTTAAGAAAGTACTCGGTTGTAAAGGGTCTTTCATTAAGCGCTTCCTATCTTTAAATTAAAATAAAACAATTTGTGTGAGATATCATCGAAATTTTTTATTCGTTTGAAAGGCCTATCGATGCCATTATGTATGGAATATAACATCGTTCAAATGTCAGCCGCGGCTTCTCTGGGTGGCGCGCATCCGAAATGTCCCATTTTCCATGAATCTGGCGCATAAATCAGGCTGAATTTGACCGATGGCATGGGTTATGTTGGCTTTGAGGGCCCCTGTGGTTTGTGGCTTATTCGCATAGACCTGCGACTTTAGAAAACTTCACAAGAAAAAGTCTAACGGGGTCATATCGCACGATCTCGGTGGCCAGTTCACATCACCTCCACGTGAGATGACCATGCCCTCGACTCGCTCGTGCAGAATTTCCAATGTGGCGTGAGCTGTGTGACACGTAGCGCCGTCCTGTTGAAACCACATGAATCACATGGTAATCATCGACCTATAGCGCTCGCCGTTGACGGTGATGGCCTGGCCAACGCCTTTCTCAAAGAAATATGAACCGATGACGCCGCCAGTCCAAAACAGTGACTTTTTCGGAATGCATTGGACGCTCTTGGATCTCATGTGGATTGGTATCGTCCCAAATTCGACAATTTTGCTTGTTGACGTACCCATCCATTCAGAAATGAGCCTCATCGCTGAAGATGATTTTTCGATGAAAATTAGGGTCAGTTTCCAACTGCTCCAGAGAGCCCATTCAGCGAACACACGTCGTTGTCAGCTCCTGGGTTAGTTGAATTTTGTACGGGTGCAGGCCCAAGTCACGACGCAAAATTCGCCAAGTTGTGGTCTGCGAAAGGCCGAGTTCTTGTAAGCGACGCGAAATCGACTGCCTCGGATTCTCCTGCACACACTCCCGGACAGCGGCGATGTTTTCGGCAGATTTAGGGTTTCGTTGACGTACGGGTGTTGGTTGTTTTACTGAACCAGTGGACTCAAATTTATCCACCACACTGCGAATAGTCCTCTCGGAAGGACGATTATGGCGAAGCGCGCGGAACGTTGCCCGAGCAGAACACCCATTTTGATAAAACAATTTTATTATTTGCACGTGTTGTGGAACGCTATATTCGTCCATGGTGATTTGGCAAAACAAAACAGACTGAATAAATGACAGCCAGTTTGACAGATGTAGCTTCAACAATATGGCCGCTATCAACTGTCAAAGTTCGGAAGTCCTTATTGTGCTAAGTTAATTTTCGGTTCAGCACCATCTATTGTCCAACGGGCATACCAGTACTTTTTTTTTACCAATAAATTGCTAAATTACAAAATTTTAGCACATCTTTCTTATTTGAGCCCAACATAAATACATTTTTTGAAAAAAAAAATTCTTGTTAGACATATTACACACGATTTGGAATGTCCTATCTGTATCCTAGACATATAAGTAAGTATTCTAGAAATGCGGAATAGTTGTTGAAAACGAGTGTGAATGTGTTACTTATGCGACATTTTTCAAAATGTACTGTATTGCTGTACTGTTCTTTACAAAAGGTATTCCAACTTGTATAGTGCAAGAGGAATTAAACGCCGATATTTAAGAATTTTTAAAATATTTCTTAACAACCGAGCTCTTTAAGCGCATCATTTATTTTCTTGTTTGCGTTGAAACCTTCGATGTATAATACATAATTAACAAAAAAAGACTTCACCTATAATTTTAAAAATTGATTGTGAACAAGAATTCAAATTTGAGATTGAAACTGTTTACTTATGAATGCGGCCAATAGCTACTGTTCTTTATGAAATTAACTTAATTCAGTCTGTTAAGGACATCTTAAGATTCTTACAGAATCTTCAGTCGTAAATTTGTGTTCAAACTAAATTTAGGCACCAAAGCAAACCCCCAGCCACCTCTTCCCGCTGATCTTTTTTTTTCGAAATGTGGTTCCAAATTTTATGAAGTGACCCGGAAACCCCAAAATAATTTTACCTTATAAGGGATGCAATTTTGTCTGTAACACCAAACTTTTCAAGTTTGAATTCGACGCCACAATGCAAGGGAAGTACCTACCTGCAGTTATGGCCCTCCACCTATTACACTGCCGAAATAACCAAAATATTGTTTACTCAGTTACAACCAAAGGGGTGCACTTTTGGCTATAACATCTTATTTTACAAGTTTTAAGTCACGAACTCTATTGAAGAGAAATACCTACACATGTTCTTTTCATCACGTAACATTCTTTAAAACGGTTTCTTTTTAGTGTCTAGTATGGCAAACAAAATTGTAAGAAATATTTATTGGTAGCATAATGTGACCCAAGAAAAATAAAGTGTGCACCCCAACATATGACAAAGCAAATGAAAGCCAGAGTGATAAGAAAATCGAATATATAAAAGATATTTAGTTTTGCATACTTTAAATGCCGTCGTGTGTGGAAGAGCTCATAAAGCCACATGCGCAGATGTACACCCGGGACCGGATCGTATGAAAGCTTCCTTTTGATTGCATGTTCCACCCCTACGAAGAATTCGCCGACGGAAACTGGTGTGTGTGTGTATACGAAAGGGCTTTTGACGGCAAATAAATATGATTTAAATAGTATTACCCCACCTCACACTTTTTACTAGCACTTCACCCGATTTTAACAATTCTTTGACAAACCACATACCAAAAACTAACAAATCGAATTTTATAAAAATGTCTTCAGTGTATCTGTTCAGGGACATCGCGTGTGTTTGTCAAAAGAGACTGAAATTATTCACAATCTAAAGAATTAAATTAATTTTAAGCTTAGTGGCTGTAAAAACACATGACTGCTCTGATATGTACATAAGGAAAAAGACGAATTTGACAAAAGTTTTATGAAGTTTCACATCATGGAAGAGCTCTAATATCGATTAATTACAATGTCCAGAATAAGACTGAAAAGTGTAAACTTTATGTAAGTGCTAAATATCGTCCAGTCGAACAGAATGTACCTATTTATGAAAATTTATGATGTTATACTTTTTATGTGTGAAGTGGATTGGGGTTTGAATATTTCGAACCGATTTACTCGGGCCCACACTTAGTCTACAGGTATCTAATACCGTCGGTGAAACGAGTAAACTGTGTAACCTCATTCATTAAACCACTTTTACACTTTTTACGAGCACAGTGTACAGTGTCACTCAAACTGTTATTACTGCTCAAATTAGGGAGGTGCACAGTTTCTCACTCGCTGTGGAGCTACATTGTTTTCTAAGCAACCGCTCTAAGAATAATTTGAATTTTAATTATTACGAAATTCACGCTTTGCAAGGTAGTAAATATGGAGTTTAGCCAATAGAGGCGTTTAAAATCGAATATTCAGTTAAAGTGGAGTTACTTTTATCTTTCCTAGTTTCACCGAGTTGCAACCAACTAAGATTTAACTTTACTTCATCGTATCTCTTTTTGTCTCACATGCTTTGTAAAGTCTGGACAGAATTAAATCGAGTCTACTTCAGCCTACAACAATTCCAATCTGATTCTGCCTGTCTGTGATGCGAGTGTAAACAAAATGCAATTCGCACGTTTCCAAATGAAGTCAAATGTCACGTAATTAGTCAATGTCATTACCAGTTTTTCTCTCTCTCTCTCTCTCGACGATATTGAGGGAGTGTAACACGCCGATATAGTATTCGTGCAATTTGAAATAAAAACAATTACGAATACGCTGTACCGGATCAGAAAAATAGGGCAACTATGCAATTACATAGATCGCTGGTCGAAATTCCCTACACTAAACGGTGGGGCAGGCACTACTCCGCGACTGTCTACTTGTTGCCTACGTTGCTTAGGAATTTTGTGGATAGTTCAGACGAAATAAACGGAAATCGTGAACTATCGATCAGAGAAATGAGAGAGAAAACATTTTTACTGCTGGTACTACGTTACCACCATAAATGGTCCCACGGGAGATTCCACATTTATCTTGGGCTTTAGAGAGAAAGGAAAGAAATGTAGAAAAACAGATAATCACTAACATGGAGGAACCTCTATCTGACGGTTTTTCTTTTCCGTTTTTTTTTTTTCTATTTCTAGGTAGCGCAAACGTTTTGTAATGTATTTTGTTTTGTTGCCTTTTGGCCGATTGATCTAAGCGAATTGAGTGCGCGCCGTAGGACTGCGCTAACAGATGAATCGCCAACCGCTTGTGTCTACGTCGCGAAAAAGGTGCACTGAACTTTTGTGTGCCACTTTTCGCTAACCCAATAAGAGATGACCGCGAAAAATTAAACGAATTTTGATGGATTTAATTTTCTTTCTTATATTATTGTTTTGTTGTGTGAGATGATTTGAAATAGATAACTGTGAGTATATTTTAAAAACGTATTATATTGAAGATAAGTCGATAGCGATGGGTTTTGTTTGTTTAATATAATTAATGATGCACTTTGATAAAATGTTGACATACGAATGATTGCAGAATAATTTCTGTTTTGGATTAAATACAAAAAATTTACATTTGATACTAATAAGTTAATGACAAATGACACTAGTTTGATGGGTGGATAAAATGCAGCGATGCAAGCAGCTTCTCTGGCTAAGCTATCATTTAAATTCTATTTACGTCACCCGTAAAACACAGTAAGGCTTGATTCATAGACCGAAAATAACGATATAACAATATAACAAGTTCAAAAACCAATCGTTGATATCGGATACTATTGTTCCCGAAAAATCATCTAATTAAAATTTGACATAAATGCAATTAAAAGTGTAACTGAGCAATTGAAAGCTCTCTCTCTGGAGGAGAGAATGATTTAATAATTCGCCTTCAAGAAGCTATAAGACTGTGCGGAGAAAGCTACATAGTACTCGTATACGTGATCATTTTTGTATAGTGTCGATGAAAGAAACATCGTATTAGTTTCTTAAAATTATTTCACATGTGTATTTTAAGAAACACTGAACGGGCTTTGGAGAATGGTTTGGATATTTGATGTGGACGCATATTGAAAATAGTAACAATCGGATTAAGTCTGGTTTAAAGATGTAGAATGGGTTTTCAAAAATCTTCTAAAATCGTTCCCATTTGCAAAATTTAGAGTTCGTTTTTTTTACAGGCAAGTAGGACTGGTCTTGAAAATAACAAGGATAGTGTGATGGAAAGCGAGCAAATCCTTCACCAGTAAATAAGAGGTAATTTCAACAGATTCGGTAGCGGGGATTTACCAGACCATCCCTTTTGAAAAACAGGATATTGAAATGCAATTTAGGGATGATCACAATGTAGCAAGTACACGGACTCTAGGCAAACCAGAGAAGATGATGAAATTGCGACCCGGAGAAATAACAGCACAGAGAATGAGTTGTTCGAAATGCTGTTGTTAAGGGTGAAACTCTGCTGTTGTTGAACGTTGTCGATTTTGCTACTTAGGGGATAATTTGTTACAAGGTCTCCAGCGAAAAATTTGTATTTGTACACAATGTTGTATTGTAAAAGCTGGTATAGTTACTTCCATTGCTTGGTTCGGTTTAGGTTTCGGCCGAAACAGGCGTTGAAACCGAACGGTCTCGGCGGGTAATCTCAGTTTCGGTTGGACACTAACTGTTTTACACATATCCGGCTCGAAGCGTATGGGATTCAATGAGAGCATTCACACAGTTCCGACGTTGGATATACGAAGTTTTAATACACTTTGAACCGGATATGTGAAACACGGGGCTTGAACAAATGGATTGCATTGTGTGGGCCTGGGAAAATTGGGTAAATGATTCGTGTTCGCAAACTGGAAATTAATACCAATAACATCACTTTGTTATTGAAGTATTTTTTGTCGAGAAGGAGCATGCTTGGAAACCAGATCGGAGATGTATTTATAAATGAAGTCAGTCACAGAGACTGGCGTATTAGCCAGGTACATTGCACCACTCAACAAACTCAGGGACATAAGGAACATGAAACACATTCTTGTCCTAATTCTTTACAACTACAGGTGTCGTTGCTTTGTAACATAACAAACTTACTAAAATGACCCAAAACAATAAAAATGTGAGTATGTCATGTCGATTGGTTGCATTTGCAATTTTCTTAAGACTTGGCAAAAGCCTACACATCAGATGTCATTCAGATGCGTTTTTGCGTGAACCTCGCCAATGTCTTGTTAATGCCTCCATAGCTAGCTGTCGTTCGTCTCCTGTCCGTGCGTCTGTTTGTTTGTAGTTAAATTCGTCCGACACGCATACATCTGGTAGCCTATCCTAGTTCTTATTGTTTTTTATTATTATAATTGTTATTATAATGGTATTCATATCCCATTTGGCGCGTGCATATTATAAAAAAAAAGATAGAAAGGAAGGAAGCATATAGCTTTCAAGTTGCGTGGTGCTGACATTTCTCTGAGTGGTATTAAGTTTCTGAAACGTAATTTTTCCACCAGTTATGACCGTAATTGAATGTAAAGTTCCATTTTTTTTATATACAATATTCTCTCAGATAGTTGAATCTGTAACGCTATGACAGCACCCCGAGATACATTTAGTAGATGCTTGTTCATTCTGCTCTTGAAAAGCTGGAGATTAAAAGCTTAAGTATGAGAGTTACAAAGCGTTAAACTTAAAAGTGATTACCTTACCCGTTCACCTTCTACACACTGATAACGGCATGTTGATCCTTACCTGAAACGAAAAGAAACCGAAACAATTAGTTTAAAAACAAGCAAACAAATTACTTCTTGAGGTACATAAGAAAATGTATTGAACAATAAACCAACTTCCGCATTCTCCTTACAAATATCGGGGAAAGTATACAAAGCATTAAAATATTAAAAACAGAAATCCCCAATCTCTGCCACATACGAGTATTTACATTTTAACCTTTCTAAAGGCATCATTCAGATGCAAAGAACTCATATCATCAACCCAATACCGCGATCATCGCCCTTTGTGCAAACAAAAGAGAAAAAAGCTTCTTTAAAACCACAACAAACAAAAAGTTGCCAAAAACATTGTTTCCAATCCACTCTAATTTGTTGACGTTCCCAAGAGCTCTATCTCTTACTATCTCTCACTACGTGTTGGCCCACTTAAAATTCGTAAATAAAAAACCATCCAAACAAACGTTAATTGCTTTCCATCAGTTACATCAAAGAGACAACGATTAATTCAAAAATAAACCAACCAACCAGCAGCTCTCGTACTGAGAGCTCTTGACCATCATCATCGCCATCAACATCATCATCGGCGAATTCAAATTTGGTGGCCACTTATTATTTTTGGATCAAAAAAACAGGGCGGGGTCAATAAACCCCGACTTACCGATTCACGCGTGCAATTCAGTTAAAAAAAAAATGTACCCACAAAAAAAAATACACAAATTAATCATTTTAATTCGCCGGATAATCATGCGCTTCGGGACCCGAAAATAATTTTATTTGTTTTGATCACAAACGATTGGAATTTTTGTCAAGTGTGGACCTTGAATGGAATTGTGATGGTGATGGCGCAGCTCACCAAATCAATCAAAATTCAAAGAGGAAATGAATTACTTCATCAAAAGAAAAAAAAATCTCTGAACACCATTCGATTGCATTGTAGATCGCACGCGAATTGTGTTGCAACATGCAGTACAGGAGAGTTTAACCACTGTTACATAACCTCAACATCTGTATAGAGTGTGAAACGTACTAAGTGTAGGCGCACACTTAATCATGTTGTCATTTGTAAACGTACCTAATGCGAGAGCGAGGAATGTACAGTTGCAAGGCATTTAATGTTCAGCCTACATTTGATAGATTGCAACGAGGGAATAAAAGTATCTGAAGTAGTTATGTGGCAAATACTTGTGTCATCTTAATTAAGTTTTCTTCAATTTCTTGCCGGATTGGTGCTATACAGTGTGGATGGTGTTAGAGGCACAGTAATGAATAAGAGCGTATGGTTACTTTGACTGATGATCTTTAAAGACTTGAGATAAGATCCCGGAAATCAATATATGGACCACTTATGTCCACGCTCTTATTTGGAATCTTAGAAATTTGTACGCTGTCAAGTCTATAAATCGAAAAACAATACTTCCTGATTATAGGAATCGGAGCAAGTAAAAATCTGAGTTCCGATGATTATGCACAATTTATTTACCGACCAGCAACTTTGCTTTATTCACTGCAAAGTTTTCAGCCCGGAATATTTACTTGGCAATTTGTGTTTAGTTTACTGAACGTTTCGCGATTCGTTTTTAAACAAAAATCCATGAACAGAGATATTTTACTGAAAATTTAACCTATGGAAGAGCATTAAACACTCAACCTTCCAGTGGTGTTCAAGGCGAAGAATTCGTCTGCAAATTGACGGAACGATCATACGAATTTTAATCAAATTTTCAAGGAAATTAAGTTCTATAGATTAGCCAAGTCTGCAGGAGTTAGAAATTGTTCAAATTTTTTGCAGCATCTGCAACTTGAAATTTCCGGAAAAAAAAAGAAAATGCATACCCTTAACGATAAAAACCCGACCATGATTGTATGTAGACACCTTCTATAAGGTTTCCTTAAAAGCCAAAGGTATGATCGGTATGATGATGGGAAAACTGTAAGGTTCTCTTTGGCCTAGGTTCTGAAAAGTAGAAGACTTATGTCTTACACTCTTAGAAACCGAAAAACGGAAAAAATTTCATGTCACAGCAACTTCTATGATCACGAGCAAAAGCCATTACCTTTACGGCCACTTTTAGCCCATTGGCTGATGGAAAAAGCTTTTCATAATCTCTCAATGATCACTCACGGAAAACCATTCTGTAAAGAACTGATCTTTTTGCTGGGCTATCTTACAGATCTTTTTTGTGGTTCAATTTAAAATATTAAGAATAAAAAATGTTTCATACACAGTACCGAGGCAGAAGGGAGAACTAAATACTACTTAAGAAAAAGAGGATGTATGCTGCCTTCCAGTCAAGTAAATCAAATAGTCCCGCGATCGAAACAACATCTGGAGAATTTATAGAAAGTCAAAAAACTGGCTGCTGGCTTTAAGCCCGGAACGCAGTCTTTTCCCGATAGAGAAGGAAATCTACTCATCGATATACAGGGAATTGTAGGTGTATTTACGAGTAAACTGTTCTTTCAGCAGTTATTAAATGGACAACATGTATGAACAGTGATAGGACAAAACCAACATCAACCAAGCAGACAGACCGTTTTGTCGGCCATTTTTTTTTCTTAGAATAGAAATTGCTCTACTATCATGATTTTTTCAAATCTTTGGGTCACGTACTTTGGAAACGCGAGGGGGTTGGTGACACTCATTTTTCGCAAATATTCCTCCACTGTACGCTGAAATTAGTTTTAGTTTAGACGCTAGTGACAGACGCAATAGCGGAATCCTGTAAAGCTAAAAACCACAAAAAAAAGTTGTGATGCCTTGCTAGCAGAGCTTTTTTTAAAAACGGAGGGGAATGTTTTGTTAGAACGCATACACCAAATCATCCAAAGATGATGCCTGATAACTGGCAGCTCATATGCCCCATCTACAAAAGAGGCAATTCTTTATATTAAAAAAAAATGCTTTTGTACGCAACACCCATCGGTTCATACCAGTGCGGCTTTCGTTCCGACTCGGCCAATTTTCAAATTAGAACATGCCCTGGAAATAGATTTAAGTCGAAACCCACCATCCATTCATCGACTTTAACAATGCATATGGTAGGATTTATAGAAGACTTCGAGATCCCGAACACACCAATCCAGCTGTGTATTGTACAACTTGGAAACAACTCCTTCGTACACCGGATTTGAAGAAGGAGATGCGCTGTCATATTATTTCTTCAATCTTACACCAGCGCGCTAAAAATGGAACTTAGTCAAGTACAAAAACTTTGAGGAGGATCGTGTCAAGCTTAATGAAATGAAAGATAGATTTACTTAGAGAAGAAACAAGGCTATAAGGGACTCACATATCCAAAAAGAACGCTAAGGTAGTTGCTCAACTAGTCGCGAATATCGTGCGGACGAAGAAGAACAAGGAAGAAAGGAGGAGACCGTTCTTCGCCTGAGGTTGACCCACAAAAAGAAGACAAGTGCAAAGAATCGCAAGAGAAACAAATTTCAGCACAATTGTGCCCTCGGCCTCCCATAAACATTTTGGGAAAGGCAACAATGTGTGGAAAATCAACGTCGATGACGCCGACGCTTAAAGAGCAGTGTCCCAAAAATTAAATACCGAAAAGATCCAATGGTATACTTATGAAAATAAGTCAGAAAGCCCACTGCTTATTGTAACAAAAGGACACCACCTCTCGTGCACTAAAGAAGACGATATGAACGACCTTCAAGCCAAAGGCTTTAAGCCCTTAATATTATCAAGAAGGAGAGGCAACGAATGGAATGGGATCAGGAAATCCTGGTTAGGAGTGGACTTCCGCTTCTTATGCCTTTTTTTATAGGAGATATCCGAATTCCGAAGCACTCAGTCGCGATTTATTGTTTTTTATCTACGTTTTTTGTACTACCAAGCGGAAACCCCTTTTTAGTGTGGTGTTTGGAGAATCTTAGGTAGGCCCCAGCGATTTGCACAAGCTGCAAAGGAAAGCACCCAGCAAACTATCGATATTGCGAAGTGGCCAAAGAATTAAAAAAAAAGGCGCGATACGCTTAAAAAACCTTACACCCGAACCAGAAAGAAACTAATGATAAACTTGGAATCACTAACAGCAATGCAATGAAAGAAAGTAAGCCCGTCGAGGAAAAGACAAAAGGTGAACAAAAAAAAGTTCCTTTGTTAACGCGCCAGATCCAATCTCCCAAGTTTTCTCTATAATTCTCGCGAAACTTGAGGAGTAAAGCATGAAAAATTAACTTGTACGAGTATTTGAAAAATTGCATAAAACTCGCAAAACACGGACTCATGTATGAATATGAAACAGTTGTTAAAAATTTTAACATGGAACGCTAACGAACATGGAACGCAAAAAATCGACGAACTGTAAGTATCCTTACGGAAAGAAAATATTGGCATGTGCTTGATTTCTGAAACTCATTTGAAAAAGGAGTCTCGTGTTAAAATAAAAGAATAAAGTACTTATTACGCTTACTGTCCATCAGAAAGGGCTAGAGACGGATCATTTCTGTTCATAAAAGACTGATAATGATTGAGCTCAATGCAAGGCAAATAAGTATAGTGCGCGTAAAAAATAAACATTGCCCCCACGACACACTCTAACAAAGAATGACTTTATAAATTTCTTTGACTCACTTGGACCGAATTTTATTATTGGTGGTCATTTCAATGCGAAGCACATCTCTTGGGTTTCAAGATGCAATTCACCGAAAGGCAGACTTCTTTACGAAACCGTCATGCAATTTGGTGTTGACTTCTTTTAGACGGCGAAACCGACAAATTGGCCCTCCGACACAGCAAAATCGCCTGACCTCATAGACTTCTTTATTGGAAAATAGATGGCTAAAAACTTTACGCACGTTAAGGAAAGTCTTGACATCTTGTCAGACCACTCACGAGTCATATTGGCAATAAGTGAAAGTCTAATAAAAATAGAAGGAGCGCCTAGATTTACTGGCAACAAAACTAACTGGGACGCCTTTAGAAGATATTGTGAAGAAAATATTCTTCTGAATGTGTCGCTGAAAACACAAAATAAAAGACGAAGTCGGAAGATTTTTTGAAGTCTTACAAAGTGCCGCGTGGAACAACACTCCCTATAGGAGAAAAGAAGTCACAAATACCGAAGTTAGATATCCACCGGAAATAAAAGAACTGATTCGAGAAAAGAGAAGAAGGTGGTAACACGGCAACAAACCCGCACTCCCCAACATAAAACTCATTCGAACCACCCATGTAATAAACTCAAAAAAGCAATCTGAGATTTCAAAAATCGTGAGATTTATACATAACTCGAAGGCTTGACTACCGATAAAAGTTCAAATTACGCACTCTGAAAAGCCATCCCTAATGCCATCGCCACAAATAGATACGAAATAACAATGGCGAATGGCAATAGGAGACAAAGAGTAGGCGGATTTATTTGTCGAGAGCTTTGAAGAAACATTGAAATGAAAAATTATTATACAACACCCTGGGATATGATTTAATAACCAAAGAGATCATCAAGGAATTGCCAAAGAAAGCCATAATCAAACTCCTTTACCTTACAGATGCTTCGCTAAGACTTTTATACGTTCCGAGGCAATGGAAAGTCGCCCAAGTTATACTGGTTTCAAAATCGAGAAAATCTATAAATGACAAAAAATCATACAGACCGACATCGCTCCAGCCAATAATATAAAAGGTATATTTAAAAAACTCCTGTTGAAGCGCCTACATTCATTGAAGAAGCCGATTAATTCCTGACCATCAATTCAGTTTCGGAATCAAGTATTCCACAATTGACCAGGTTTATAGAATAACCAATGAAATTGAGAAAGCCCTAAAAGGGAAAAGGATATATTCTAGCGCTTTTCTTGACACCTCTCAATCTTTCGACAAGGTCAAGAAAAGCACGAAGAATTGAACTATAATCTAAAATAGGTTCTTCCAGTACAATTGCACAATATTTTAGAATACTATAGGGTGACCAGATAAGAACGATAGAAAAAGAAATTTGAATAACACATCAACGGTGTTATAAGCTACATTCGTGCCATTATGTATGGAATAGCACATCATTTAAATGGCCGCCTTGGTCCAATTTTTGATGACTCGGTCCAATAAGTGCGGCGTTATTCCGGCAATAGCATCTCTAATGTTGGCCTCGAGCTTGTCCAAAGTGGTTGGCTTGTTACCGTAGACTAAGGACTTGACGTAGATGTCAAGTCGCATGAACGGGGCGGCCAATTGATGAACGGTCGCCGTGAGATGACCCAGACGCAAAATTTCTCCTTTACCACTTCGAGCTTTGCGTCGCTTGTATGGCTTGTATGGCTCATGTAGCGCCGACTCGGTGGAACCACAGTTTGGATATATCGATGTTGTCGAGCTCTGGTCACAGAAAGTCGGTTATCACTGCTCTATACCGGAGACCTGTAGTAGGTACCGAGATTAAATAAAATGCGTCCGTTTCTGTTCACTACTTTATTCGAACCGCCTCTCCTGTATCAAAGCTCAGTCCACCCGACGTGTGGTGAAACTTAATGCTACGAGAATACAATGTGTGGTAAACTTAAAACTAAGAGAGTTACAAATACTTAGATAACCGATACAATGTGTGGTAGGACTTAAGGCTAAGAGAATTACAAATACTTAGATAACTGGCCTATCAGTAAGAGAGTGACAGTGCCTACATATACTCTGTACATTACTTAGACATACTTATTGCTACAACTCGGCCATCCTGACCAGTAAGATCCCCTGATCTTAAGTTATACACTTTTGTTTTTTATTTTCTGGCACTTAGTTTCATTTTATCCAAGGCCGCATATTCCCGAACGCCCACACTCCCTGGTATGGTACACGCGATTGTTGAAAATTATCTACATCTCGAACTATATACCGATCATTTCGCAAAATCTTTGTTATCTGATAAGGTCCCCTAAATCGAAGTTTTTCACCATCACATAGTCTCCCTCTTTATATTTAGTTGGTTCTCGTCGTTTTCTATCTATGTAACGTTTGTTATATCCCTGCAACTGGCTTTGTTTCTCTGCTGCTTTTCCCGTACTTCTTTTAGGCCGTTTCGACCTTCGACTTGTTCCCTCTCTATCAGGCACTCTTTTATTGCATCTATCACTTTGCCTTTTTGCTTGACACCAAACAACATAACACTCGGGTGCTCTCCTATCGTTCGATGTACTGTATTGTTGAGTGTGTGTTCTATAGTCCCTACTACCTGATCCCAATGCACTCCCTCTTCTGGTTTGACTAACTTTGCTATCATTGGTCCTAGACTTCTATTAATCCTCTCAACTTGGCCATTCGCTTGCGGCAAACCCGTAGCTATCTTTATGTGCTGTATATTATTCTTAGTCACAAATTCACTAAAATCCTTGGACGTGAATGAACCTCCCCTATCTGACACAATACTCCTAGGGCGGCTGTAAGATCGGAAATAACCTGTTAGCGCCTGAATTACTTCTTTGGTGTTTGTGGTTTTAGTCGCATACAGTCGTACGAATTTTGTGCAAGCATCGACTACTACCAATATGTATTTCTTTGTCATCCTCGAGTATTGTATGGGTCCATAATGGTCTATATGTACTACTTTAAAAGGCGTGTCACCTTTAGGTATATTATGGAGGAACCCCTCCTATTTGCCTTGTTTAGAAGAATATACGATGCACTTCAGACAATTATTAATATGTTTTCCTACCTTCTCTCTCAGTTTTAAAATCCAATAGCTTTTTGAAATCAGTTCAACTACTTTGTCTATGCCAACATGTCCAATCTCGTCGTGGTATTTGTACATTACATGCGTTTCCATACTTTCTGGTACGCAAAACACAACTGTTCCATCATCAGAGCTAGATTCTACTCTAGGGGAGTATGCTCCTTCGTTTACAACAGTAAAATATTGGGTGGCAGAGTTTAAACCAGGGCGTTTGAGCTGCCAAGAAAAACATCGCAGTGGTCGACCAAATGAGGTGACAGAAATGGTGAAAAAAAATCCACAAAATTGTATTGAATGACCGTCGACTGACATGGTATGCATTTCAAAAAGTGCTGTACATCGCATGTTGACTGAAAATTTGGAAATGAGAAATGATTTGAGTTCTTTGATTATGTTAATCAAAAACGAGGCAAACTATATAATTCACTTTATTTTAATAATCCAATATAATTATAAAGTCCAAACTAATATGGCAAACGTTGAGAGCGGTTATGCTGGTAGGTTGGCAAGCGTCGAAGAACAAGTGCCTTAAAAACGATGTTCAGCGGAAATCATTGGTCTTTGCAGTTTTACTTGCTGACGAGCTTTTGAGGTTTTTACAAATTTGACATGTTCTGAAGATGTTGGATTTCACTCCGGAATACAACAAGAAAGCTGTGCGCAAAATGGGTGCCGCGATTACTCACAATGCAACAAAAACAGCGTCTGGGGAATTTTTCAATCGAGTGTCGCGATGGCAAAAATCAATGAGTTAAAGTTTGAATTGTCTCCTCATGCACCCTATTCGCCAGATTTAGCCCCCTCGGATTATTTTCTATTTCTAAACTTGAAAAAATGACTCGGTGGTAAAAGATTTGCCAAGAATGAGGTGAAGTCTGTGGTTGATGGCTATTTTGAGGAGCTCGACTATTCTCACTATAAACAGGGCATCGACGCTATTGAACATCGCTGAGAAAAGTGTATCGAGCTAAAAGGAGACTATGTAAAGAAATAAACATAATTTTTCCCAAAGTTTTTCTGTTTTCTTTGTTAGGTCGGGTACTTCTGGGATTACCCTCCTACGGTTATACTGGCAACGGAAAATTCAGTTGATTCAACAACTGAAAAGCTCCAACGAGCTTTGGATAAAATTTGAAAAGGTTTGACGCATTGTTCTTAATGAACCCAAATGAACGCATGTTAACTTCACTTTCAAAAAAATAAACCACCTACCCATTTTCATTAACTCATTGCATATATCGTATGCAAACGATGCAGAAATATCTATGAATAACACTGCACGCGAAACTTAAATGGAAGCCGCACGTTAAAAAGAAACGCGACGAGCTCGAAAATAGAGATAATAGAAATATTCTACAATCTTTCCTACGATATCAGCAGGTGTTTTTGCTGAAAAGCTACCTGGCTAATGCGAATATTTTTAAAAACTTTAACTACTTGAAAAGTTAACAAGAAGAACAAAGGTGTTTTTCACAACGCGCTGCCAGTCGTCATAGTGCCTATAAAGATTTTCACCTAACCGCGTAAACAAAAATCTGTCCACCGTCTAGGATAATTAAGGAGTTCATCTGCCTCGGAGTAAATACATACGAGTACATATAACACCCTAGTGCAGATCCGATGACGACTGACCCTAGGATACTGATGCCACCGGTTTGACAAAACAACTGTGGTAAAACTTTCCAAATTTGAGAACAAAAATGATGCTCTACAGATCCATGATCATTCTTACTCTACTATATGACGGCGAACAGTTATTAGGCCACAGAGTAATGTTCTAAGCTCAGTCTTGCGTTTGCATTAAATGTTTCTGATAATTATAGTTTTTCATGCTGATGAACAATTTTCCGCTTCCACTGTAAGTAATATAAATGACGGATATATTCATGTCGATTAAGTACAACCACCACCATCACCACCACCGCCGCCACACTGTGAATTACCCGTTATGTTAGATAACTCGAACAAGGAATTTGTGTGAGACTGCACATATGTATCTATGCCGAGGTGCACTTTTTTTTTAGCAGTAGTTGGTTAACATTTGGGCGAAAGATAGACAGATGGATGATAGATTATGATGGCACGAATCTGGGTAATATGAACATTTGTAATCACTTTCACTTGATCGCATCTGATCAGGTTTAGTGTGTGAGGGAGTAGTTTGGTACGAAGGCAGGTAATCTGACAAGTGTCCAACTTGATTTTTAATTGTGTTATGAGCATTTATTACCTTGAAACCGAGTTATGACATGTGTCTGACGGGTAATCGGTCACCAGGTAAAGGTCGCTCGGGGTATAGATAGGTTTTTTGAAAAAAAAAAAAAAAAATCTTTGCAAGACATTTTTGAGGGTAAGTTGGAGTATTAACTCTTTGAGTGGAGATCACCGCCCAATAAAGCTGGTTTCAATGGTGTGGTGTTTGGCATTTGACAGATTTTGCGTCCCCGATTACACTACGAGTATATTCAAGGTTATTCAATCACAGTGGACTTGAGTTGTTGTAGAAATGAATAGGCTCGAAGACTTGATGGAAATAATTAGAAAACAGACAAAACCCAAATGTTAAACAAGACAGAATGAATCCCAGCCCGAGGAAAGCTAAGGCTGTGCGAAACCAATCCGAAAAGGAAGAAATTTTTCTAGTTAACTAAATGCTCTGTGGTAAGTTTGAATTCGG
The DNA here is from genome assembly GCA_963082735.1 of Pocota personata. Classification (NCBI taxonomy): domain Eukaryota; kingdom Metazoa; phylum Arthropoda; class Insecta; order Diptera; family Syrphidae; genus Pocota; species Pocota personata. The sequence continues at coordinate 116,541,985 of OY720430.1, forward strand.
AGCCACTGTCCCAGGAGTTACATCTTCGCATCGGCCTGGCAACAACAGCACGTAAACACAGCTCAACCAGATAAATCATACTCTTACACTCTATGCTGGTAAACGGAAGCTGCAAACATATAATTTATATAAAATTAAAATGTTGTTCTTTGTTGTCTTTGCAACTTCTTAATTCCGTTAGAGTTTAAGCCTATAAATGTTAAATTAGATTTTAAGCATTATTATTAAGAAAAGAGCGAACGAATAAAATAAAAAGGAAAATACGGAATTTTTAGTTTTTTATGGGTCACGATACACAATTTATTGAAAGTAAAGAGTGTTCTTCTGTAATTCAGGGGATCATCAGAAGTAGTGTGAGTTTGGTATTCGTAAAGGATTGGTAGACTGTGTCGATCACTGGTCATGGGGCATCAGTAAAACTAGAATATCAGTATTTGTGGAGTGCCTGTAGAAACTGAGGATCAGTGATCATTGGACGATCGATAAAAGGCAAGACCTGCCGTTAAACAAGTAACACCCACTTCGTGAGTAGAATTAGTGTTAGTCGAGCAATAGTATAATAGTATCAAGTAAGACTTCAGGATTAAAGTACGCTTGTAATATTATGATCTGTAATTAACTAGTATTAGTCGCGGATCAATAAACGATGGCTAGAGGACCAGTCATAAACAATCAGTCGTCATTGAGGATCGTGGAAGATCACTAGTAAAATCTGGAAAATATGTAGATTAGAGCAATTTACGTGGTCTCAATTAACGGTTCAGTTTTATATGCTTTCAGTTACATCTAAAAACATAAGATTATTAAAATATCGCGACGGAGGCTACAAAGTGGAAAGTTAATTTTCAGAACTAAGGACTCTGTAATAAGGCTTTTGAGCTCATTGCCAACTTAAGCCTGTTCAAGCGAAACTAAAAATCCAACACACATTTACCTCAACGAAATCAGAAACGATAAACTTCGCTTACATTTCGCAGTTCGACGGCAAAATAATTGTATTAGCCCGAAATAATGATTTTCACATTCTGTCGCAGCGAAATATGAACTTTATTTGTAGAGTTCTTGCAAATAACAACAGCAAATAATAAGAAGATATTGACCAAATCGTTCGGTAAGTAATAAAATTACATTGTTGCAATTTTTTCGTTGGAGACTTGAAGACCGCAGAACTATTTTGTTTCGCGTAAACAGCGTACTAGGCTTTATAAAGAATGACTGTAGACAATGATTTTTAAGCAAAATGGTTTCAGAATTACCAATCTTTTGTATTTTTAAAAAAGATTATTAAAACACTTTCTAAGGCAGAACGGAAAAATTGTGAAAAAAAACTCTGCGTTCCGCTGGCGTTGGTGTTCTCCTGCCATCTGTCCATTGTTCTACAAATGCTTAACTGCTGGTTTTTTTTTGGCGGTGGACGGAGTAGTCCAGACTTCCTTCTGAAGGGGTCTTCTACCACCTGGTGTATTCATTTATTTTGTTTTTATTTTGTAGTTGTTATTGATTTTCATTTTATTTTTGATTTCGTTCCATTTGAAGTCATCAGGTTTCTGGAGAGCTCCGTTATCATTATCCTAGGAATAGGACACTTATTTAAGAGGCGGCGTCTGCTCGCCACGTCGCAGAGACTTCAAGGAGCTCTTGTAATTTGTTTTCCATCACGCCCTCCACCTTGCCGCTCTTGGTCGGGGACAACTTATTTGTTATTCGCAGCTAACCTACACACCTGAAGGCCGTAACTGACCCCCCTAGCCACGCAAGGGCAGGAGTATTAGAGGAAATACCACCAGTGAAGGATCATTTGTAATCATCCGAGGATTGGTGATCATGGGCCACTAGTGATCGTGGCGGCTATGAACAGTGATAATCGCCGACAAGTTTTCTTGAATAACTAGTACTGCACAAAATACAGCACAAGCCAATGATCGCAAGACGTTGGAGATCAGATGTAGTTAACGCAGAAAGGGTGCGTCATCACAGTCGTGGGAAATAAAGTTCTATCCAACCGGTTGTTACAAAAGAACAACAGAAGAAAAGGATCAGTAGTGGTAAAGAGCCCAATACTCTAAGATTATGGGTACACTTAGAAGATCATCATGGAGATGGAATTGGGAATCAGTAAAGGTTTTTGATAGCAGTGGAGGCTAGGAAATTTTAGATGTCGTAGCTTATCAGAGCTTGCTACGGATCAATAATATTGATAAGTGATCATATTTGTGACGAAAAAGGTATCAATTGAGTATCAATGGTCATGAGTGGTCAGTTTTTAAGGAACAAAAATAGTGATTTAAGGTTATTGGTCATTGAAGAACCGTTTTCGCGAATCGCGCGAGAATCGGATCCACGATAAATTTTCGAAGAGATTAGTTTCCATGAATAACTTATGATCGAAGGGATTTGGTTGCTGGGGGGTTCACTAATTGTAGAAAATCTTTAGTCACAAATATTAAGCTGCTGTAGAAAATCAATCGCCATGAATACTTCACCAAAAAGTTTAATTTTCCAATTTTCTATGCCACTCAGCGTTTGGGCTTTCACCATTTTAATTGTGTGGTTTAAATTCTTTCGCACTAAATACACACTAGCCAAGAAGGTAATGGTTTAAAATTTATTACGATTTTCACACAGATTGCAGATTAAGGTGTAAACTGTGCCATTGCTTAAAACCAATTCCCAACAACATAAATAAGATACGCATTTAGTTTCCACTCTAGTTCCACACTACATCCAACTACACATCATAAACACTTAAACCTTTTATGGCCACATCCATAAATGAATCCATAAAAATGAAAGTAAATACAAAGCGATGAGTAGCTAAACAAGGAAAAAACATACATATTTCATTTAACTCATACCTCCGGTGCTACTTACTCCATTCGCCGCAATCAAATAATTGATGCTTAGAAATTTCCTCCAGTGTCAAGCAGCAGTAGTAGTAGCCCAACCAGCCTCCAAATGTCTTCACATACACACACAGATCTAACATTACAGAGCCTTCTAACAGAGATCTAAGTGAAAAATAATTGTACTTGCATGAGACGCCATCGCCATTGATCACAATTAATACGTCCCGGAATAAAGGAAAAAAATATATAGAAAAATACACTTCACGTCACCATGCTAAATGATTCGGGACCTGAAATGACGACCGGTGTGTTATGTCAGCACAATTGACTGTCACCCGGGCAGCCAGCCGGAGTATTTATTTTCACATGTGTGTGTCAGACATGGCGCAGGTGCGACGACGTCCACAACGTCGCGTCGACCCTCCGTTCCTTGTTGTTTGACTGTTTGATTTGTAATTGATTTGGAGGGGTGCAGTCGCGGCTAAGTTATCCGCAAGTTATAACCCGCACATACATATGTACACGGTTTTCGAAAATTTGGATTTAATAAATTTATTTTTTGTTTGGATATGTTTTATAATTTTTCGATTTCCTTCACGAGAACCGATTTGAACATCAAGGCTAGTGTCAATTAACCGATATATTGGGGTGGCATGGTGAATCGTAAGTATGTACATATATTGGGGTTGAATGGTGAATCGTAAGTATGTACATACATTCGAGTGAACGTGAGAATCATCGGCTCCTGGATCCCTACCATTTCTTCTCCACGCAAAAACAATCACTTGGGCCTGAAGTAAATGTAAACCTGATTTCACTATGAGGTGTAGATCAGAATTTTTATTTGTAATCTGTCCAAGAAGAATTGGAATTCGTGGATGATCAGAAGTCATAGAAGATCAGTAATAGTTGAGTATTAGTAGTCGCAGTAGAGCAGTGTGAGATATTGGCGAGGATCAGTGACCAAGAACGATTCTTGGTGGCAAAAGGTCTGTAGTAATAAGTGACTACTGGTCATGTAAGATGAGTAGTCGAGTACGATCAGTGATCGTGAAGCTTCAATGAAAGCATAATCTCGTGGACATTACTCGTAGATATGGACTCGGAAGTTCTTTAATCGTCGAACACCTTTAGGACCAACCTTTAGCAGAGAATCGCTAGTTAGTCAATAGTTGATAACCGTGGTCACGTTAAATCAGGGACCGTGAGCTTTGGTGGAAAGAAGTGATTGTGAAAAGTAGCATTGTTCATGAAGCAAAAGTTATAACAGATCGTGATCATGGAAACTAAGAAGTCGTAAAATATTAAGGCTATGACAGATCGGGAGGAATGGAAAACTTGTCTTTAATGTGGAGAATAACCAATCTTGGGTGATAAGAACCTATTCTTCGATTATCAGTAGTCATGGGGAATACCGTGATTTTTTAGTATTCAGGCGTAAAATATTAACATTCGCGGAGATTATTAAGTTACCACAAAGATGCTAGTCTTTATATACGATCAGTAACCGTGAAGGACAACTAGCCATTGATAAAACAAAGAGTCATATCCTGCAGCTGCTAACAATTCTACTTGAATCTCAACTTACAACCAAATCTTTTAATGATCATGTACCGCAAAATTGGATGCGCTGACCTTTCATTGTATCTGCAGAAAAGTAGAAGTCAACTCGAAATTCGTGCACGCACAAGAAACTGCTTCTCCACCGCAAAACGTGTCATATAATGGCACATAATGAAATATTTCAAACTCAAGAATGTGCCTTCGATGACATCACCCACATAGATGAGAGGCTGCCCGAACTTTTTCGAACTGCCAGTGTAATTCATTGCGAATTCGATTACGTAAAGAAATATTTCGAAATAACATCAATCTAACAAAAGGTGACACATCTTCTCATTATGAATCCAAGATCAGAGGTAGATTCACTTTGCAATTCATGTCATGTTTGTGTCAAAAACACTTTACGAACGGACCGCATTCCAACGATCCAGCACGGATAAGTGAATAATATTTCATTGTTATTTCTAAAGAATAACAAAGCTATGCACTCTAATTGCGGCTGTTGCACACTCAAATGGACGGGAATCTATGTGAGCCAAACAAAAAAAAGTTGATTGGGTTTTAGAACCACATATGCAGTTAATTTATTTGGATTATATCTGGTAATCATCCACAATTGACGGCCAATTACAATGTAATTTTTGAAATGGTTTTGCAAAAGCCTATTAGGAGGAGAACTTTGGACAGATATGGAAGTTTTTTTTTTAAAAAGAATTACGAGTACGAAGATGTTGTTCTTGTGGTTTAGTTATCACATACATAGGATCGGTGATCTTGGAGGATCACACAACAAAAAGACTTGTGATTGAGGAGAATAAGCGATCTTCGACGCTTAGTGATCATGATCTGAGTGACCGAGGAGAATCTTTGATGAAGGAGGATCAATATCCGTGTATTGTCTTTGAGACTGGACGATAAGTGAACTTGGACGGTCAGCAACCATAAAAGAAACTTTTGCCATCAATTAATTTGGTGGTGCAGGATCAATGATCGTGAAAAATCGATTGCATTGGAGGAAGTCTGGTCGCCAAGACAATAATGAATTTGCTATATCACAACAACTGTGAAAATTGAAATGGATCAGTAATTAGTCTATAAGTGATCATGAAAAGTGTGCTGTAAAATTACTACTACTGTAGTCGCCGAGACCATACGAGATATGCGATCCATGTGATAATCAAAAATTATTAAAAATAATTAAATTACAGCTAGTGACCGTTGGTGCTAAATGATCGAGAAGGAGCAGTGAACACAAATCGTAAAAATAAGATATGTGAAGACAATAAGGCAATTATTATGTATTATATCGTGGAATATCAGTGGCCGAGGATCGTGGAATGACAACCACGTCATTATGAGTCATTGCAGAGAATATGCATAAATAAATCAGTGATAATGCGGTTAATTGTCGTGCCGATCAGTACCAGTAGAGAATGTGTGATTGGGATGTATGAGCGATCGAGAAGAACTTTTGATGAAGAAGGATCAATATTCGTGTATTGTCTTTAACACTGGACGATGAGTGATCTTGGGCGGTCAGCAACCATGACGGAAAAATATACAGTCTCGTTCATCACTCCCCATGGCATTAAAAAAATTAATAACAATCTAAATAATCTTGCCATCAATTAATTTTTGGTAATTAAACCACAGAAATCGCAGATAATGCAATATAATTACCATAAACGGATTGAATGTCTTCCTTTCTTTCTCCTCAAGAGCCAAGCATATTTTTATTATCTCAAAGACATTTCCAGATTTTTTAACAGGTGGTTAGGCGGCCATTCCACCTTTTTCTCTGTTTCTCTTCCGCAAAGATTAGCAGGTAACCCCACAACATTTCTCACGATTTTATTACTATCAACCTAACGGAGGGGCCACAATCTATCAGCTACGAAGTAACTTAAAATGCCAATTATTTAATGACTACTGCCCAAAACTATCTGCGCTGTGGTTAGTTCCGGAATGAATCTGCGGAAAAAGACCGCACTGGTAACACAGGTTTATCTGCAGAGTGAAATTGTCTTTTTTACTCATTCCCATAGAGAGCATCTCCACAGAGAAATTTTCGTTAAAAATTTCTATGTATTTATTAGAGCACTACATATGCGGCGACAAGATGCAATTTAGACTTCATTGGATAATGATTTGATTAAAAAGCTTTACAAGAAAGTATGCCAAAAACCAGTCTATCTGTCTGTCCATACGACATACTTCGCGGTATATTGCATGTCCAACCGCAACAACTACGAAAAATATGAAAACTGGTTGGGAATAAGAGGGACCTGCACCATTGCACCAGCGTCAGCAGCAGCAATGCAAAGTAAAGTGGTTGAGGTTTGCTCAATGTGCATTCAAGCAGGGGAACGACAAGGAACCTGAACTACCATAGGGCTTTTGTACAAAAGTAAGCCAGTCAACCGATCGCCATCATTCAGGAAGGTAACTCGATACGCAGGTAGCACGAACTCGATATTGAAAAATATAATGATACTTTTGCAGAGATTGTGACGATACACCGGGTAGTAGAGAAAAAGTGAACAAATCTACATAAAGATGCTGCGAACTCACTCACGCATACCTCGCTGATCAAGTGAAACTTTATTGGGCAAAATAGCAATATGTTTTAGGCAAACCTAGCGGCATTATTGCCGCTTACAATGAACTATCACGTAAAATTATTGAGGAAGAATCGTAAATATTTATTTTGACCCGACGAGGTCAAGCATCGATCATTACCGATTGTCGGGATATTGAAAAAGAGTCTCAGGTAAATGGAATTATTTGTTCATGGATGGGTTAGAAATGAGGCACCCCTCCTCGTAACCACCTTATGTAATTCAAATTGGCGATGGGAAAGTACGACTGAAAATAGTGGCAAAGTAAGTACTTATCAGCGATCGTAGGGGATAAGTAGTTGTTTACTCCTCCCTCATCCAGCATATTCCCCAGATTTAGCCCCCTGCGACTATTTCTTGTTTCCAAACATGAAGAAATGGCTCAGAGGTAAGAGATTTGGGTCGAATGAAGAGGTCATCGCTGAAACAAACGCTTATTTTGAGGGCCTCGAGAAATCGTATTATTTGGAGGGCATCAAAAAATTGGAGAATCGTTGGATAAAGTGTATAGAGCTAAAAGAAGACTATGTTGAAAAATAAAATGATTTTATACCGAAAAGAGTGTTCCTTATTTCATTTTTCAGGGACTTATTGACCCACCCTCGTAGAATCACTGGCCTTAGAGGATAGACAATCGTAGACGATTAGTGGTTGTGAAGGAGCAGTGATTCTGTAGTAGTAGCCGTTTGGGATCAGTACTCAAGGATGCAGTCTTGGTGGAATATCATTGCTCGCAAATTATCTACAGTTGTGTAGGATCAGTGGTGTCCTGAGGGCTAGGTAATAGTAGAAGACCACTTATCGTAATTAATCCAGAGACTCGGCAGTTGTAGATGGTCACTATTTGGCAGGCATCAGTAGTGGTGCTGGATCAATAGGATGCTCAATAGTTGTAAATCATGTGAAGAATCGTTGATCGAGAAGATTCAGTCATCGTGGAAGGTGGCCGTTGTTATATAGGACCAGTTGTCCTGAAGTCTATACATATGTACATATGTTTATATATTTTGAAATACGATTTTTCATAAGCAAAATCGGCAGCTATAAATGGAAAATATTTCTGTAGAATTAGTAGCAGTAGTGAAGAATCTATAGTAGAGGTGGCTCAGTAGTTTTCGAAGCTTGATCGTGGAATATTAATGATCACGCAGAATCGATAATCAAGGCGAATCAATGATCGTGGAAAATAAGTGACTGTGAAGGATTAGTGATTTAGTAGTATAATATGCAGTTGTAGAGGATCAGTGGTCCTGGATAACGGGTTGTTGTGAGGATCAATAGCAGTGGATGATCACTATTGGTGAAGGATGACTATTCATGGGGGATCTAGTGGGATGTAAGTCATCTTGGACGATTATTTTTGAACAGGGGGATCAGATTCTAATTCTTAGAAACATTAGCATAACATTCAGTTGTCCCCTCTGTAAAACGGAAAGCCGCATAAATTCTTACATTTTTTTTTATCCAGCCTATTTCAGAAATTCCACAATATTTAAAACGAATACACTACAATTTTACAATCGCCCACGCCCGCTGACAGTTAATGTCTAAAACTGGAACACACGTTTTTCAGCAAACCCCCCACGGCTGACATACCACACTTTTTTCCCATTACAATTCTCTACGACAATAGCCACAGCTAGTACTACACACGATGACTGTCTGGAGGAGAAATGTAAAACACTAAAACGATCTCTAGCAGTATCTCCGTAATAAAGTTTTTACTGACTTACATACCTTTACAATTAGTTACAAACTTGTAACGAGTGCCTATCTAATTAATAATTCTCTAGTGCATTTTAGGTTTCACACAATTCTTCTTCAGGAAACAATGACATAAAAAAAGTGGTGGGATAATAGTGCATGCATTACATTACCGTTGTGGAACACTTTTATGCACCCATCAGAGTGACAGGTGAGGGTAACAAAAGTTTCTTAAAATGAATAATCACTGCAAAGCGAATATGTTCACATATATGCAGCGGAATCTTTTATTTCAAATTAATTATTCATCTGCGAGTGGACGTGTCTGACATGTGAGACAGAATGTCATTGAAAAGATGTGCCCTGGTTTTTGTTTGTAACAATTGTGGATGAGTTATTCAATGAAGGTGAGATGATTGAAAAAAAAGTAGAAGAGTATGAGTATATATGCACATACATAGGTATCAATATTGAGTACTGGATTCGTTAGTAACTATTCTTGTATCTATGTACTGAATATATTCGAGAACTTTGTATGTTAGACACCACATTTCAGATGAAATTTGCATCAAATGACGAAAGTTATACATATTACACCGTTTATAGTAAAACGAAGCTCCTAATTCTTCCTAAATACGCTCTATATAAAATTTCAATTTCCTCACTCAACTAATCTCCAGTTTTCCGATTCATAAATTCGTGAGTATGTTCAACAAATTCCGTCACCCCACGATGAGGCGGCAGGTCAAAATTGCATATGATATTTTTGCAACTGACATGTCTATCTCAAGGCGCAACATATTCGCGCAACTTCAACCAGATTACAACATATCTCTTCACCATCAAAACCAGTCGAGAAGAAGATATTTCATCTTTGATGTGATTTTTTTTTTTTTTGTTTTCACTTTTTCTTCACAAAACTGAATTCGCTTAGATACTCGTACCTACACACTTCATAAATATTTCCAACCTCTTAACAGCTACTGCCAGCAAGGGCAGAGAGAGGGTTAAAAGCCAACGAACTATGAAGTTCCTTTGTTGTAGTCTTGTTTTGCATCTACATCAATTCATCCGTGGTTCTGTTCAGTCCAGGTGCAGATTAAATTTATCGCCTCTCGTAACACAGACACCGACACATGTGGTCCTCTTGTTTTACTATTTGCATCTTGGTCGCTAATTCGCATAGTGTTCGACTTAATGACGACATTTATTGCGTGTCGAGAGTCAGAAATCTTGTTTACAATGAAAGAAAAATCCATTCAAACAAAGAAGTCGCGCAAGAACTTTCTGTAGAAAACTAGAAAGTTACCGTTCACCAAGAGATTATTCAGGAAGCGCCAACGGTAAGCGGAATGCAACGAAAAAGATCAATGATCTTCATCTGGTTGGATCTATCCGAAAGGGAACGGGTGTAGTTACTGTTATTTATATCTGATTGCGGCATATTATTCCGTAAATGGATTTACAACAATTGCACGGAAATTGATGGCTGAGTAGCTGTTGACCGGTTGGTTTGTTATAGAAGAGCGGTAAATTTAATTTTATTGTTAAAATTGCCTTAAGGTGGTATGGGGTTCTTTGATTTCGAGGGAGCTTGTGCCCTCGACTTGGATGGCTATCACACTATGTGATGTTCTTGGCCCTTCACTATGTACAGTGAGCTAAAAAAAAACTTGTACACCGGACCAACCAACTTTCATTATGCATTATCTCCAGAACGAAATACGACAACAAAGTGAAATCAAATTCAGTAGACTTTTTAATAGTCTTTATTTGAGACTTAGAAATAAATAATTTTATAAACAAAATAAGAACAAACCAAAAAGGCGGTATTTACAAAGCCAAAAAAAAAAAATTGTACACTTTTCAAATTCATTAAAATAAAAAAAAAAACATTTTATTAAATATTTTGGCATCATTAATATTTTGAATAGTGTCCGTTAGCGTCTAAGACCATTTGAAGCCTTTTTGGCTTTGAAAGCGCTAAGTGCTCGATTGGATTCAAATCGGGACTTTAGGGTGGAAGGGGAAGTACTTTTATGACATTGTACAACAGCCATTCCCTAACTAAAAGTGAGGAATGTTTTGGGTCGTTGTCGTCGACAAAGCAAAAATTCTCGGCGATATCCTGTTTTGTTGCAGTAGGTTGAAGATTGTTTTTTAATCTTCTTCTTCCCACTTTACTGCATCCCTACTGGTCCGCTTGTGGGGTTTGCCGTTTGAAGATTGTTTTTAATATGTCTAGGAAATTAAATTTGTCCATCGTCACTTTAACAAATTGAAAGTTACGCACGCCGTTTAACAGTCTTATAAACATTTTTTAGATCCAACGCTTTTCCTTGTTTTCTCTATACAAAATGCTGAATTTTGACTCATCGGTGAATATAACGCAAGTCCAAAACTCTGGTGGCTTTTTAATGTATTCTTTTGCATACTCCAATCGCTTCTTTATATTCCTTACGGACAATAGGGGCTTGTTGTGAGATGTAAATCCTCTGTATTCCTCGGAATGCAAAAAATGTCGGACGGTTTGATGATTTTCACTTACATAAGTTGTTTGCTATCTTGACTGCCGAAATTTTAGGATGTACAAGTTTTTTTTTTTTTTTACTTTAGAATAAGCCGATTTAACGTTTCTTGTCATTTTTCAAGGAAAGTTGTTTATTTAAAGCTTCCAAATAAAATTAATTTAAAAGCTATAAAAATATAATACATTTTGTAACTAACTTTATTTCACATTCGCAAATAGTTTCAGAGATAATAAACACTAAATATTTTCAAATGAATTGTACAAGTTTTTTTTTGTCACTGTATGTATAAACAATTGACGAATTAACTATGCGGCACACAATCCCCAAATGTTCTACTGCTACTTTTAAAGCAGTAAAAAACAATAATAAAAACCTTTTTTACTGGCAAGTATTGATTTCGTTAAAATTTTCTATGTCGAAATTTTGAACAACCTTGGTATTACTATCATAGAAAATCTGCAAAAAGTTCATCTCGCAATTCTGCACGTCTGTTAATTTGTATGTCTGTTCGTCTGTACCTCTGCCACGAAAAAAGCGATGACGTAAAGTTCGATTTAAGGGTAATATTACATGCGTGTTTGAGATTATAGATGAGAACCTTTGGACACCAGCCCAAAGATGTATTGATCAGTAAACAATGTTTCCGCGGTTCATGTACTCAAAGTCCAATTAGTGTAATTACTTAAAACTAGATCAACCCTAGGTCCGTCTTGTCACTGCGGTTCATTATCAAGCCAAGGGTCACTAGTACACCTAGTGCGGAGTTTTATCTAAAAGGGTTATTTTACTTCAGCTGTTCCGAAAATATCTTAACTAACCATCTTAATACGGAGTTGGGCTCTTTTGAATTTTATTCCACTCTTCCGAAACGAGTCTTTGGAGTTCCTTTCTGTTTCTGACGATCTTTGTTTTAAGAATTTTTCGTTGCAAGTGCTCCCACAGATGTTGGATGGGATTAATATCTGGGCTTTGGGGATGTGTTTCAATACATTTTGTCCAGTTATACAATAACCAAAGACGTATGTCTAAAGTCTTGTGTTTTGGATCGTTGTCCTGGGAAAATTGAAAAGTGTTCTTAATACCCAATGTGCTAAACAGCACACTAATCAGATCGGGTTACTTAAAAACCAGATGGTACATATGCGGAAAACGGTCTACCGACGTTAGAACTCTTAGCCGGAACGCACTTCCCAGGATCCTTCCTTGCTCCTATCTCCCCATATGATCTTCATCAGGTAAGGATCAATAAACCAACCAGAGAAGACTGGAAAAGAGCTAAGGAAATTTTTCATGAAAGTCAAATAAGATGAGCACTTATTCCAACCTTTCAAAGCCCCAGGAGAAGACGGCATATTTCCAGCACTCATAGAAAAGGGCACCCCTCTCATAATACCAATACTGATCATCATCTTCAGAACTAATTATGCGTGGGGTCACATACCACATAAATGGAAAGAGGTCATCGTAAAATATATACCTAAGGTAGGTCGATCGAGGACCGATAAGCCTTACCTCCTTCTTCCTCAAGACGATGGAGAAAATTCTGGATAGATATATCAGAGATGGACCCTTCGTACGAACCCCCTTCATAAAAATCAATGTGCCTATCAACCTGGGAAATCAACTACCCACGCTCTTCAGAAGCTCACATCAAGAATTGATAAATCGCTTGGAAACAAAGAGATAACGGTAGGTTGTTTCTCGATATCGATGGTGACTTTGACAACACCGAACACGCCCAGATGTACAGATGTATCCAAAAGATAGGAGTAGACAATACTAGATGTAAATGGATAAAAAGCATGATAGAAGACAGGAAAACAAAAACCACACTAAGCAGACATAAACTCAGCATCACTGCTGCGAAAGGATGTCCTCAAGGAGGTGGACCTTTACTATGGTCCATCGTAGTCAATGAACTGCTAACAATACTCGACAACGATGGCTTTTATGTCCAAGGGTACGCAGATGACATTGCTATTCTAATCAGAGGTAAATTCGCAGAAACAATCTCCGATCGCCTCTAGAGGGCATTAAACCTAGCTGCCGGCTGGTGTAGGAAAGTTGGCTTATGTGTTAACCCCAAGAAAAGTACCATAATTGCTTTCACTAAGAGAAGAAACCTCATTAGGCTCAGAAAATCCACATTCTTTGGTGAAACAATAGAATTCTCCAAAGAAGTCAAATTCCTTGGAGTAACCCTGGATGTAAAACTCACAGGGAATTTCTCATCTTAATAGAGCCATAGACAAAACCAGGATCTCGCTGTGGACCAGCAGAAGTCTTCTTGACTAAATCCCAAAATAGCTCTATGGATGTATACAGCCATAGCAGCATCGATATGGTGTCAAAAAACCAAACAAAGGTCCACACAAGACAGGCTCAATAAATTACAAAGACTAGCTTGGGTGTGTGCTACAGGAGACATGAGAACTACTACCACGGCAGCGCTAGAAGTCATCCTAAATCTGCCACCACTTCATCTTTATATCATGAAAGAAGCTATGGTTAATGCCTATACGAGTATGCTCATCACAGAGGATGAAAAGAATACAAGATCTATTTATTCTGACCTTGTACAAGAAAAGAATGATCTACTTGAAATAAGTATAACAGTCCTCCGAAATTCAACTTCAGCCACAACTTCAAGGTTACATTTCCAGTTAGAAGTAACTAGGAACAGAATAAAACTACATTTACTAAGCCCCTCATGTCGGAGTATATGGACTGAGCACTAACACTCTCCTATACGCGAGTAAGGATAAAAGTAGCTCAGTATTTCAAGCCGAAATACATGAAATAGGGCTGTGTATCCGGGAGAACAGAGATAGAACAAGAACATTTATATTCTCTCAGATAGCAAAGCCGCGTTACTTGCAATTAAGGCATATGAAATCACCTCAAAATTAGTATGGGATTGCTTTCAACTGCTCATAACATTGATCAGCACAAACAGTGTTCATCTCATTTGGGTACCTGGCCACAGCGGTTATGAAGGTAATGAAAAAGCTGATGAGCTAGAAAAGGATCCACATCAAACTTCATCATGCCAAGACCATTCTATGGAATAATTAACAGCACTGCAAAACGCAGTATTAAAAACTGGACCAAAGAAAAACCGCATAATTACTGGATGGAAACTGAAGGTAACAAACAGGTCAACAAATTCTTGCCAAATGCTTCCCACCTAAGAACGAAACAACTCTTACAACTAAGTAAGAGTCAGATTCACTTGGTCACAGGTTTCGTAAGGGGACACTGCGGAGTTAAAAAAACACCTCATGGCCATGGGAATAGAACGAAGACGAATAACCAGCAAAACATTTACTTTGCCACTGTGACTGTCTTATCAGAACACAACATCGTTTCCTAGGTAACTTCTACCTCAAAGCAGGAGAAATATCTGCCAGCGCGCCCAAAGACATACCCATCATCATTAAATCCGGCATCATAGATTAGCTTTAATTGTCATCACTATGGCCGCAGTGATAAGGGTCTAGCTCCTGCCTTATCATTTTCTTTGAATAAATCTTATATTTCCAACACCTCCGCAGACTATAGCATCCCAAACCATAACACTTTCTTCATCGTGCTTTAGAGTGGCCGATAAATTTTTTAACAGCCAGGCCTCTTTACGCTCCCTGGAGACTTTTTCTTGCTTTTCGTCATTTCGGAAGAGTGCTAATTTACTTTCCACACCGAATATGACATTTTTACAATAATCTAACGGTTTATCTTTATGTGCTTTGGCAAAATTGAGTCTTTTAATTCTATTAACTTCGCTGATCTAAGGTTTTCTGCGACATACTCGTAAAAAGTAACCATTTTTATTTAGTGTACGTCTAATGGCAATTGGATTCACATTGGTTCCGTTAAATCAATGAGTATTTTAGGCAATTCGACTGAAGCCATCTTTGGATTTCGATTTATTTCACATAGAACAAACTTTATGGAAGACTTAATCATTTTCCTTTGTTACTACACAAATTTGCCATCCTTCCTTCCTCAAGGTACCGATTTATTTGGGTACCGATTTATCGTTTTACTAACAAATTAATTTGAATAACAAAATCTACCTTGAATTTATATTAAAAACAATAGCCTTTAAACAAAAGAAAAATGGATTCGAGTTCTAAAATTGTATCTATGTAAGTGACGCTTGCTTTCCTCATACGAAACTGAATGTTTGTTATGATAACATGCATAAAATGTACCGTTAGATTATTTTTCTCAGTTTTCTGAGATGATTTCGTTACTACCATGCTTATCAAAAATTTTAGAAAAAATAATAGCCAACCGTATCCGTGCACCAAAGTGCACTGAATCCAAAAGGGTTATAAGTATAAAGCAAGTAGCATTCAAACCAAAAAGGGGTTGCATGGACGCACTACTTCATTTAGATTATGTGTTATCAAACGCACTATCCGTCAGAAACCACGTTTCAATTCTAGCTCTCGATTTCGTAAAAGCCTTCGTATTCACCTTGTGTTAAAAAAATTAAACGAATGGGGAGTCGGTCCAAAAATGTTCAAATACATAAAATCCTTCCTAATAAACGGACAATTTTGCGACAAAATTGGAAACTTTTTCTCAAATACCGTATCCCTTGATAATGGAATCCCTCAGGGGTCTCCTCTTTCTGTAATTCTTTTCGCCATTGTCTTTGATGTGCTAAGCATTATAATATCTAAATATAGAGATAGAGATTTAGATCACTGTATGTATGCTGATGCCGCGTACATATTATGTAAACACAATGATCTCAATCATACGAAAACTTTATTCTCCAAATTACTCAAGGACAATTCTTAATAATATATTAATTGAAAATGTAACTAATCTAAGTTTTCTAGGTCTTATTGTTAATAATAGGTATAACTGGAAACCTCACTGCATAGCTCTTATAAAATCACATCAAATCAAGGCTCAATATTTCTGTCTTCCAATAAAAGTAATGTATATGACTAAAACTTTAGTACTAAGTAAGAAAGGTTATGCTTTAGCCATTTACGGTTCTTGCCCCAAGTCTACGAAAAATAAGTAATGTATTCTTAAGCGCAGTTACCACCAAGCTGCTAGGAAAAGCATAGGAGCCTTCCCCACAAGCCAAAAACATTCTGGCTGAACCTAGCTTACCTACAATTGAAGAACGATTTGCGGAAATTACACTCAAACTCATACTCAAGCTGTCTTTTCAAACGGGTTCGATAATTGACAAAGATATAGCCCAAGCAATTAAACACAAACGGCAGAGAAGAATTCCTTCGGTTATACACAACTACGTAAAAACGGCACACAGTTTAGAGATCCCATTTAAATTATTCACAAAATACACGCCATCCTCACCACCTTGGAATCTAAATACTCGTACATCCTCCGTTCTACTACAACTCCACGATTTCCGTAAAGAATATACCAGCAGTTAGGTCTATAATAAGATGTTTCAAGAAACATTTTATGACCTTACGTCCAAAGGTTGGAAATTTCTATATACCGACGGGTCGAAAACCATTCATAGTACGTCTTTCGCAGTAACATCATATAATGGTACTATTGTACTTCAATATTTACAGCAGAAGCTCAAGCGGGCAAATGGATTATTTGCTCTGATAGTCTTTCCGTTGTAAAAGCTATCCTGAACATTAGACATGACTCTATTACAATTGTCAAGATTCGAGATTCGATTATTAAATCATTCTTTAAAATAAAACTTATGTGGACGCCAGGTCATGTTGGAATCACAGGAAACGAACTCGCTGACCAAGCCGCTAACCCGGTTCATAGCTCTCCAACCTTTTTGTACGAATTCTTCACCAGAAAAGACCTCAATGGATTAATCATGAGTAAAATCAAAGATCGTCGAGCACAAGAATGGATCCATTATAAACACCATTACCAAGCAATCAACTCAAACAAAATCCGACCAGTGTACCCCCACAACATGTCCAAACTCAACATAACCAATTTTATTCGTCTGCGCCTGGAACACATCCAACTGACACACCAACACCTCTTGAAAAAGAGGCACCCCCGATATGCTCAAAATACAACAACGTCATCACAATATCACACCTCTCAGCCAAAAATCATCTTTTAGACTCCAACATAAACCATCATAACATACTGAAGATCCTTCAAGATCCAAACCACAAAAATATTGAACTTATAAATAAGCTACTATCTACACACAAAATTACCTATTACTTGTTATTAAAATCAATTTAATATACACCTTGTCCTTTAATTAAGAGCCGAAAGTGTTTTGATGCTAGTGCTCTTAAAACTTTTATTAACGTTATAATAGATTTTAATTTATTGTTGATATTTATAAATAAATAAATAAATAAAACATAACGTAAAATGTTGATCACTTATGAACACATTCGCAGTTTTTTCGTCAGAATTAAGTAGTTTTTGTGAAAAAACGCTCCGTACGAATCTGAATGTTTCTATGGGTACCTATTTTACGTCTCCGTAGATCCTTTGAAAATATATACATATTCTTCTGTATATAGTGATGAATTGAATACAAAGCTTGGAAAAAGAAAACTCCACCAAAGATTGTTTCTACTAACCTACCGAATAAAATTACGGACAATGTACTGAATTACGTTAAGATTTAGCTTACTGATTTTAACACACGAATACCGTCACATACGATTTTCACACTTCAATATTCACAAGAGGACTTGACAGTCTTCGAGACCGCCAGCATCATCAAGAACGCAACCTCTGATGCGTTGGGTTTCTATCGTCCACAGCATTCAAACCCACCGTTTAGTGAAGAGCGCTGATAAGTGCAGTACGAAAAGCACGCTATTGAATCAATAGATAGATGTAACTTCTTCTTCTTCTTACGGCGAAGTTATTATCCGGAGTAGAAGGATCACAACCCTCCCACTTTACTGCATCCCTACTGGTCCGCCTGTGGGGTTTGCCGGTTTGACCTCAGAAAGTAACGGCAGGCTTCCCGGTTTCGGATCAATTCGTCACTGAGGCCAATCGAATGCTGGTGTTTTTGCATTTGTGTGTTCCAGTTGTTTTTTGATCTGCCTTTTTTGCTCTATTGCGTACGAACGTTGATTGATATTGCCTTTTTGGCGGGGTTCGAAGGATCTCTCCTTTGAACATGGCAATACCAACTGAGCCGGTCATGCTCTATCTTGCTTGTGATGGGTTCTTTTACATGAAGGCTTCCTCGAATCTTTGAACTTCTTATTCTATCAATCTTCGTTAGTCCTGTTGTCATGCGAAACATCTTCATCTCAGCTGCCGTAAATTTGCCCTCATACTTTTTGTACATTGTTCAGCATTGTGAACCGTATGTGAGCGCTAGACGTACAACTGCGGTGTAGAGTCTTCCTTTAAGCTTAGGGGGAATTTTTCGATCACAGAAGATAGCGGAGTTTTCCCGCCACTTCATCCACCCTCCGCTTACGCGATGATTGATGTCATCATCGCAAGTTGCTTCGCTATTGATCATAGATCCCAGATTTGAACTTTTCACACTTGGGAAGCACTTTTCCATTCAACTAAATGTCTGGAATAGGCCGGTGTGGATCAGAGAACGGGCAGCACAGATACTCTGTCTTTTTCGAACTAATACGGTACCCATTTAACTCCAAAACATCCACCCATACATCAAGTGCTCGTTGCAAGGCCATTTGATCTTCGCTTATGATAACTCCATCGTCAGCAAAGAATAACTGATGCACTTTGGGGTCCGTCACTTTTACTTCAAGCAAATAATCAAGAACTGCAATAAATAGCAAAGGACTAAGGACGCTTTCCTGGTGTACACCGACTTTGATTGGGAACTCTTCGGTGACTCCTGCGGGACATCTTACTCTTCTCGTTGCTCCTTGTCCATGATCATGCGCACGTAAAAAAAGTACTGTGAATCATAAGCAACGACAATAACAGCGAAAAAAAAAAATACTCCCCAGTTATCTGGACAGCCACCCTTGGAGTTCACTGAATCTTAATACCACCTGAGTTTCAAACCAACTACACCAATCTGTCTCTCTCTCTCTGTCTTTTCCCCTTTTCCCAAAAACGTCCCTGTCCTAAAATTAGTATAAGGGTATTCATATCCCCTTTAACACGTGCAAATTGTAAGAAAAAATACCAGCACACCTTCCAGGCGGACAGGAAGGTGTGTCAAACTTAACTTTGACAGGAATTATCACAAGAGAGACATTTAAATCATGTCATACAGACGGTATGGGAGTGCCTGGACTAACTGAACAACCTGGGCCAGATTAAGAAAGTTACCCTATACTGGACGCCAGGTCATATTCGAGTGGATGGTAAGGAGGACACATCGTTCGTGAAGAGCTACGAAAAGAGAACGAAACCAAGAGAGCTAAATTGTTTAGGGAATTCTCTAAACTAAGGCAAGCAAAGTAATTTCTATAAAACTACAATCGTAGAAGATCTAAAGCCTGCATAAACTTGAGTAGAAAAAAGCTCCGAATAATTAGGTCTAGAAAGCAACGGAACATGCAGATTCTGCGAAGAAACAGAAGAAACTCCAGCACCCTTAAGAACTGTGGGGCACTAACTCGGAGCAGAGTAAATTATCTAAGAACAAACCAGATAGGGAAAAACCTCCCATCCCTAGGCCCAATACAGGTTCTAACGCATCTAAGCCAAAAAGTTGAACGAGGTGCTTTAACGCGAGAAAAACCTTGGCTGGATAAGAGGTACGTAAATTTTTTAGGTCGCAGTGCACCTACTCGTAAAACCGACGCAATTCATTAATTCAAGTGCGCAGCAGGTTTTGTTGACCGACGTTTTGTCATTGTTAACTGATGATATATTCCCAACGCTAGTGTAAAAACAGGCAATGGTGAGGTGATCTGGAAATATTTTTTCTGCAGTTGAGAAAAAACTTTTCCTTTGTCGTTACAAAATGGCATCTAGGATCAGCCACTTTAAATTGGCACAAACCTTCGAAGGTAATACGAAAAGATTTGTGTGTATTGGTTTGGAACTTATATATATATTTTTTTACTCCCGTGATTCCGGTCGACGACGACCTGCAAGGGGTCCATGTCAGGGAAAAACAATTTCGGGTCCATGAGATGTATAGGTATGCACATGGGGGTCAACGAAAGTTGATCTAGAATAATCCACATACACAGATAGATTTTATAGTGCACTATTTTATTCCATTTACTATACTCAATTACATATCAATTAAATTTAATTAGTAAAATTTGAACTTTTAAAAACTTGCACATACGCGTAGTAGAAATTCTTGTCTACTTTTTATTCAGAGTTTCGCGAAGACAGCGGAGGAAGACTCGTACTTGCACTGACTTGTTCAATTCGTAGAATACGAATGTGAGAGACAAATACGTTCATTTGTTTCCGGAGTCTTGAATAGGAAAGTGTTAAAAAAATATTTTCAAAAATATAAACTGGTTAGGCACATACAAATTAAAGTGACTCAATGTCATTTTGTTTGGGAGTGCCGGAGAAAACTAAGTGTTGGGTGAACTATAACATATTTATTTGAGGGAATATTTTTATTATTGATATGTCTTATTTAAATAGATTAATTTTGTCCACAGATAACTGATACTGAACATGTCCGAATCTAAAAAGAAACGTCGACAGTACAGTCTTGATTAAGTTTGGTTTCATTCCATCATTGTCGGACAAACAATTGCCTATGTGCCTTTTATGCAATAAAGTCTTAAGCAATGACGCTATGAAACCATCTAAGCTGGAGGATCATCTGAGAAAATGTGATTAATAAATATATAAAACTTAACATGTGTTTTTTTTTTCTTTCACTACGCTTCACTACAGTTAGAAATTTAAATCTTTAAAAGTGAGTAGCACTATACCAGATGTCAAAAACACATTTGAAGTTGATGAATTTGCAAAAAAATTAATATCAGGAAAGCAGGGGGTTTACCCAAAGCCAAAAAGCATTGCAAGTGGTCTACGAGACAAAAAAGTTTGGGGACCTCTGGTTGGTGTCTCAAATAATTTCGGAGAATTGTTACGATTTTTTGTATTTTTACTTTCTCCTATCGGGTTTCGTGTAAATGTTCGATCTCAAGATTTTAATCAACCTGTCTGTCTGTACCTCGGACTGCAGCCTAAATGGGTGGACGGATTTGCTTCAAACTTCATATCTGTGATCTGTGGGCCTATATCCCAACTGAAATTTCAATTCTAATCTTAAAATTAACGGTACTTTACATAGAGTAAATTTTGAATAAGTGTGATTTTCTCTAAAAACGGCTTTAACGATATTGATGAAAGTTTACATATATCTGAGGTAAGAAGGACGTCTGCAATAAGACTGCGTACTCAATTTCCCGCTAAAAAATAACGGTACTTTACTTATTGGTTAGTATGATTTTGTTTAAAATTGATATCTAAGTCATTTTTAACATGTGTAAGGGCTTAGTATTCAAATTTAGGACATATGGTCAAAAAAAAATTTCGAATCTTACGCATTTCGTTTGAATGCCTTAATTTTAATTTCAATATGGAGCAAGTACGTGCGACCCAGTCGTGACCTTTTTTTTACAGACTTTGCTTACGATCGCATTACATATTTCATTCTGTAACTAAAAGTTGTTTCATGAAACACGATTGAACTATCAACCTTCTATGTACTTAACAGCCGAACATTTTACAGTAGCTCATTCCTGTTCTGATCGTACGCATTCCAAAAATAATTATGAACTAATTCCGGCTTTGATTCAATTGATTCTACCAAATTCCCCTTTGTTTAAATCAGAATTCTCCTCAAACAAAAGTCAAAATACCTAAAGGGGAAAAAATAGCGATGGTCCGATCATATCCGATTTACATAACACGCTTACACATGTCGCTATAACCAGTCGATGCTTATTTGCCACCTAGTTGTCAATAATTTCTAATTAAGCATTCATAAGAGTATCGCGAAGTCTCCTCTTTCTGCGGCACTTAAAGTTTAGCGGGTAAATTGCCAACTCCACACTGTTGGATAGCCTCAAGCTGGGAAACCCTGGGCTGTTATCATTTAGCTTACTCGCTTCATGAGCATTCCAACGAGCTAAACAACAAACAAAACTTTCATATATAAACAACCGCAAACATGTTTGCTACGCCCACAGACGTTCAATCGAAGAAAAATTATTCTCCTCATTCTGGTCGTCGAAGTGATTTCCATCGCTATTATTCCGTGGGGCGTAATTTATGCAAAAAAAAAAAAAAAAACAAACAAAAAATTCAAAAATGGAAGATGGAAGCAAAATAAACAACAGGAATCCGCAGAATCAACTAGCGGATGAACGTGATTTTTGCATTTTTAATTGCAGCTGAACTGGCACTTAGGCAAGTTCTCGTACTTTACCCGCGATACTAATGAAGCTGTCTCTGGGTTGATTGGGCTTATGTGGCCTTTGGGGAGCTTAGGTAATAAACACACTACGGATTCGCAATTCCATTGTTTTTCTTTTAATAAATTTTGCCTTTTCATGTAATTTCATGTGATTTACAAATGTAAGACGATGCGGGAACAGGGTCGAAGTAATGATGATTCTTAATAGAATGTACATCGCTGTGGATCAAGGCTGTGGGGGGCGCTCATGCAGCTACTTATTGATATTTTACCGGATGGCTTGTTGATGTCACCAGCCGTCCTCCAACAGTAGAACACTAAGGGAATGGTTGAACAAATATTTTGTCCTACTCCGACACTCAGACAAGTTTGTCAATTGCATGTGGTTTTAGGGAAGGAAAAAATAAATCAAATGTAAAATTTTGCAAAATATTAAGAAACTCTGATATCTTGTACAAAAAAAATTAAGTTGCGTGCTATATTTGTATGTGTGAATGCACGTAATAAGCTCGGTAACTACTGATTTGATTTTTATGCGATTTTTACCATTGTACAGTTGTGAGAAACAACTAAAGCTGTTTCAACCAAATTTATTTACATATTGCATTATATTCTTCGTACTATAATACATGTATGTATGAGTAAGTGTGTTTTAGACTATAATCGATTACTTTTTATAGACGTGTGAAAACAGAGATTTGAGGTTAATGTCGATGGTGTACCACTGCACATTTGGATTAAGTGGCAAAAAGCAAATTTGTCAGGAGAACGATTTAAAGAATTGCGGAGCTAAACATTTTTATGTGATTTGGGCACTTATAAAAATTTTTCGGAGCTCTATAATCATATAGAAATGATTTTTTTCCTGCATTATATAGTTAGCAACTTTAAATCAATTAACTCAATTTTTAGCTCAATTTCATCAAAAATGTCACAACCAGGTGTAGTAGACCACCGACGTACGAGTATGTATAATGTTTTATTTGAAATTAAATGGAAAATAGTCCTTACTTCTTTCCCTTAAATAACCATAAGCCTGCCACCATTGTTTTCCAATAGACGACATACTTAACAAAAAAAAAAAAAAAAAATACTTGTGGCTGTTTACCTAGTCAAGTCATAAATACTGGTACATGGTATCATGAAATTGATCCATTTGATGTTGACAGGTATATAACGGGTATACTAAGTTACCTCGCAAAAAAAATTTCCACATGAGTTGTTTACAGGCATGAAATTTGGTTACACTTTTTGTAGCTCTATGCTTTTAAGGATTCCATTAGCCATTACAGTTAGACGCTACATTTGGTGTTTGTCATTGCGATTATGCGGAGATTTTTGTTAATTATGACAAGTGAAGAAATCATGGAGTCAGACTCTGCCGTGCTTCGAAAGAACGAAGGAAATTTAGTCCACACATATGATTTTTCAACTATTGCTGCCATAGCAATTAGAAACTGTCGACTGATGAACTCATCGCATCTTCTCCCCCACCTACATCTCCTATGTAACGAAAGAACACACGCAATTTTTCATCATTTGTAAGAGCACCACCTCTTTTCTGTGTTTCGGACTAGAGTAGTATAAAACGGAGTACAAATGGATCCAACCCGGTGTTTGTCTGCCTGTCCACCAGTATGTCACACGGTTGCAACTTTGAACTTGTAGCGACATATCAAATGGCACAGTGGATTAATTCATAAACTGCAAAGTCAGATGCCAAAGAAGTATTCGGAGATTCTAGAGTCCTGTATAATAGATAGATTATATAGAATAAAACAGCATGATCAGTACTCAGCATTGAAAGAAATAAAGGTTGGTGTGCCTTTCTATTTCTTCTGTACACCAATGACTTACCACAAAGTGAAGAAACAACTGTTGCCACATTAGCAGATGATACTGCTGTACTTGCTGTGGGAAAAACTATGCAGGAAGTGACTGAAAACCTGCAGAGGGCAGGCAGTAAATAACGTATTCTCATGGACAAAAAAGTGACAAATAAAATTAAATGACTTAAAGTCAGTCCATGTTAATTTTACAGTATGCATACATAACAACACAGTTCTATATTCGAACTCAGCAAAATATCTGGGAATGACTCTGGACACAAAATTACGATGGAAAGTTCACGTTTCCTTACGAGAAGAACTAAATATACGTTTCAGTAAAATGTATTGGCTTATTGGAAGATACTTTTGTCTCTCAATATATAATAAACTCTGCTGTGTAAGCAAATTCTAAGACTTGTATGAATTTACGGGCTACAACTTTGAGGATGCACAAGTAGATCAAATCTACAAAGTATACAACTTTTCAAAATAAAGTACTACATAACATCGTTAAAATGACAACGTAAAAGTTACTCAACTACTGAATAATGATAATTTAGCTAGAAGACTGAAAAGGCTGAAATCTTTCGAATTGATTAACAGACTGTCTTCCAAGGGAGGTGTTTTTAGGGTTAAAGTCCCGCGGCTTCCATGTCTTTCGATGATTTTCACCTTCCAATGCAAACAAAAAAAAAATTTAAAATGAAAGCCTAGAAATTTTTGATAGTTAAACAAAAAACCTCACAAGGAAAAGGCGATGTCCTCCCCCCCCCCAGCTCCATAAGTATCAAGGTAAAAAATGTAAAAAAAAACAAAACACGTTGATGTTTATAGTCATAAAAAATGCGTAGGCGATTAAACATAACTCCATCATATTGTAGCATAATAATAAATACGCTCCCTAAAAGTATGATGCAACAAATTCCGAAGTGTCTTTCATTCTGGCAGAATTTTGGTCCGAACTGTCCTTTCATTCGAGGTTCGTGTCTGCGATGAAGTCTCCATAGCTCATGTCAACGAAAGAGACGGATAATATCACGGATAAGAGGGAATTATAACTGCAAGAATTATTACATCAGAATTTCTCTTGTTCCAGTGGTCGAAGAATTTGCTAGAAGTTTCTGGCTATCAGAAACTTCTGCTATATAAGGACAGATGGCGATTGAGAAGGGGCAGTAGTTTTTAAACTGTGGCGAAGAGATTAGAAAAGTGATAATGGGCGTAGTTGTAATTTTGTGATAAATTGAAAGTTGAGATTTAACAAGAAGAAGTAATTAGTTTGGATTTGTGAATTAAGTAATTGAAAGGAGATAAAGTGATTTGAGAGGACAGAGACCTTGTAAGAAAAGAATTGCGAAGAATATTATAGTGTGAACCTGAATTGTTCTATAGACTAGAAAATAAAGAAATAATTTCACAGAATATTGTTTTATCTACTCGAGCCGTAGCTCGCGTATTACAATATCTTAACCCTGGTAATCGACGTAACTCAAAACCTAAGGAAATATTTTACCCGGTTTGATCTGGCCTCAATTCATAAGGCCAGATCAGACGCCCTTTTATCACTACAATAAATGTACGAGTACTTGCATTTTTCCGAATCTGCTCCGGTCACATTTTTCAAAACTGGTAGCTCTGCTGTCAAAAAACGAGCTGAACTCATCACGTTTGGAGCCAAGCCATAGGTGACATACTGACTTCCTGATCGAGATCAAAACGCCTTAGATTTTCAAATTAGGTTTCCAGCAGCCATAGATGCGATATTAAACAATCATTATGTTGATGTCTTCGGTCATTGTTCTGCCAATGAGTATGAAGCCGTAATAGTCTCTGAGCAGGTAGCGTGTGTCCACGAACAAGGAGGATTCGAATTGAGGAGATTTGTTTCGAACTTGAGGCATGTCAATCAAAGATTGAACGAAGACCAAGAAAAAACGTAAATTTTCAGTCTCGAAAGGGGCGATGGAACGCATTGCGACAAGGTGCTGGAGATCTTCTTAGATTTGTTATGGCGTTTGAGAAAGTTGATGCTGATTTGTTGAAAGTTTGCATTAGACCCATCAGGTGATGCGCGGACACGTGGAAATTGACGAAAGTAACCCTGACGAAACTAATATTTTATGAATTAAATGGTTGCGCCTGCTAAAGGAAGTGGAGAAAATACGTGTTCCTCGTTGTTACTATGCAGCAATCCTTACTATCTAACTGTCATCGGTGGAGCTGTACGTATTCGCTGATACGAGCGAGAAGACGTATCCCGCATAGCAGACCAAAATGGCTATTGGAGAATCTCGGAGTGAAGAGTAGCTCGCTTGGCCTTTGTGGCGAAGAAAACAAAGTGTGCTCGACTGAAGTTGGTATCAGTTCCACGTTTGGTGTTGTAATCAGCTTTAATAACCTTACTTAACTCTTCAAACGATACTTTCAAGACGTGATGTAAGTGTAATCATGGTGGTAATCTGGAGTGACTCACGTACGGTTTTCGCGTGAATTAACTCAGATGATAAGCTCTATAAGTCTAATCCGAGTAAATGAGATACCAGAAAACAGCGAGGTACTAAAGTGGATGTGGCTTCCAATTGCATTAAAGCCGGGGGGTTTTAGTACTCGCTTGATGGGCGAGAAACGCGAATCACTCTGAGTATGCGGCCCTAAGTTCCTAATGGAGAAAGACCAATGAAAAGCTCCATGTTAAAGATATGCTTCTGCTCGTTAATATGGAGAGCGGTGACTTTAGAAAATGTTCGTCTGTCATTAGGTTGAAAAGAGTGGTAGGCTGGATTTTATGGTTTCGGGAACTTGAATGGTCAAGTGGGGAAAAGTAGCAGACTGCGGAAGCTCACGCCTTGTATAAATGAAGCACGAGTTCAATGGTCGGCGCAGCGAAAAACGATGAATCCCCATCTTTACTTGTTTGATTACACGTGCGGTACACCTGGAGATTGCGAAAGATCTTTCCACCGACACATGTCTAATGTGTATACATTACTTCACTAGTAGACCGACAACTCCTGTACAAATACTCTAATAGAGAGTTGCAAAGGCACCTTTTACACAATTAATTTAAGAAAATTATGATTTTTAAATGAATGCATGCACTTTCTTTCATTGAAATCACTTCGCTACTTTTCGGTCTAATTGGCAATGAACTAATAGGTGCTTGTATAAAATATAATACTCCACTCCAAGGAATACGACTAATTTTGTTTCATCAAAATCGGTTCGCTGGTTTTGCGCCACTTAGCGACCAAATATATTACTCCATTCCAAGGAATTTGACTAATTTTGTCTCATAAAAATCGGTTCGGTGGTTTTGCAAGGGTTCGGTTTGACCATTGAGGTATTCTGAAACGTAACCGGGATCCAGGAACTAGTACTCAAAGATATACGTGTGACTTTTCGACAGTTAAAGGAGGTCTTGGGCATTAATGAGCATTAATTTGAGCTTTCATCGAATTAAGACCGATTATCTCAAAATTGGGAAACTTTGTAGTCTCTGGGTACCTCACTTCCTGCACACCATTTCAATTGCAACAGGTAATTACGTACGTCGTTCGAACGAACTCGTAGAAGATTTCGTTGCTTTCACAAACTATTTTTTTTAGAACTCGCACATCAGCGGACGGTCAGTGTAAGTGGCTTCGTCAGCCCTCACAAATCTGCGACCAGTCAGTGGTATTGAGGACCACTGCATAAGTCTTATAGGTAACACTCCATACAGTACAGATCAAGCCCCGATTGATTTTGGTTTGGCCCCACACGTTAAAATGTACCTGAAAGGGCGACACATTTCCACCGAATAGGAGCTAATTAGGACACTTTTCGAGGAATGTGATTTGACATCAAAGGGGTATGCAAGGAAGTAAGATCAGATAGCTAAGGGAAATGAATAAATATTTTGTCGCTAACAGTCCATACAGGACCAGGCCTAGCTTCTCGCAGTCACTCGCGCTGTGCGCCTTACAAATGGTTGGGACCTACAATTTTATGCCGTTTCCCAAGGGCAATTTTGCTCGATTGAGAGAAGCTTCGCATGACAATTTATCAGGCGTTTGTGAGAGGTGGAACATTGAACCTCTCGTTCAGTGATCGCGCACTTAACCACTGAGCCACGCCGGCCGCTCACCTAAAGCGAATCGAACCCTTTTTGGTGATGACCTTAAGATATAAATTTTAAGCTAAAGCGAAAACAAAATTAATTCACATTAAACTGCTTACAGGCCAAAAGTTCAATGTTATGATTAAATTTCTCTCAAATTACAAGTTTTTTTGTTATTGATTTTACGATCTATTTTAGAAAATTCTTCGAAAATAATCAAGATTATGTTTACTTTCTGAAAATTTCTGTAATAACAACTTAAGCTGAAATTAGTTTTTCATTGCTAATTTTTATACGAGTGTTTTGGCCATAACAATTGTTTTGTGTTGCCTCGAACTCAGCAAAATATCTGGGAATGACTCTGGACACAAAATTACGATGGAAAGTTCACGTTTCCTTACGAGAAGAACTAAATATACGTTTCAGTAAAATGTATTGGCTTATTGGAAGATACTTTTGTCTCTCAATATATAATAAACTCTGCTGTGTAAGCAAATTCTAAGACTTGTATGAATTTACGGGCTACAACTTTGAGGATGCACAAGTAGATCAAATCTACAAAGTATACAACTTTTCAAAATAAAGTACTACATAACATCGTTAAAATGACAACGTAAAAGTTACTCAACTACTGAATAATGATAATTTAGCTAGAAGACTGAAAAGGCTGAAATCTTTCGAATTGATTAACAGACTGTCTTCCAAGGGAGGTGTTTTTAGGGTTAAAGTCCCGCGGCTTCCATGTCTTTCGATGATTTTCACCTTCCAATGCAAACAAAAAAAAAATTTAAAATGAAAGCCTAGAAATTTTTGATAGTTAAACAAAAAACCTCACAAGGAAAAGGCGATGTCCTCCCCCCCCCAGCTCCATAAGTATCAAGGTAAAAAATGTAAAAAAAAACAAAACACGTTGATGTTTATAGTCATAAAAAATGCGTAGGCGATTAAACATAACTCCATCATATTGTAGCATAATAATAAATACGCTCCCTAAAAGTATGATGCAACAAATTCCGAAGTGTCTTTCATTCTGGCAGAATTTTGGTCCGAACTGTCCTTTCATTCGAGGTTCGTGTCTGCGATGAAGTCTCCATAGCTCATGTCAACGAAAGAGACGGATAATATCACGGATAAGAGGGAATTATAACTGCAAGAATTATTACATCAGAATTTCTCTTGTTCCAGTGGTCGAAGAATTTGCTAGAAGTTTCTGGCTATCAGAAACTTCTGCTATATAAGGACAGATGGCGATTGAGAAGGGGCAGTAGTTTTTAAACTGTGGCGAAGAGATTAGAAAAGTGATAATGGGCGTAGTTGTAATTTTGTGATAAATTGAAAGTTGAGATTTAACAAGAAGAAGTAATTAGTTTGGATTTGTGAATTAAGTAATTGAAAGGAGATAAAGTGATTTGAGAGGACAGAGACCTTGTAAGAAAAGAATTGCGAAGAATATTATAGTGTGAACCTGAATTGTTCTATAGACTAGAAAATAAAGAAATAATTTCACCCTGGTAATCGACGTAACTCAAAACCTAAGGAAATATTTTACCCGGTTTGATCTGGCCTCAATTCATAAGGCCAGATCAGACGCCCTTTTATCACTACAATAAATGTACGAGTACTTGCATTTTTCCGAATCTGCTCCGGTCACATTTTTCAAAACTGGTAGCTCTGCTGTCAAAAAACGAGCTGAACTCATCACGTTTGGAGCCAAGCCATAGGTGACATACTGACTTCCTGATCGAGATCAAAACGCCTTAGATTTTCAAATTAGGTTTCCAGCAGCCATAGATGCGATATTAAACAATCATTATGTTGATGTCTTCGGTCATTGTTCTGCCAATGAGTATGAAGCCGTAATAGTCTCTGAGCAGGTAGCGTGTGTCCACGAACAAGGAGGATTCGAATTGAGGAGATTTGTTTCGAACTTGAGGCATGTCAATCAAAGATTGAACGAAGACCAAGAAAAAACGTAAATTTTCAGTCTCGAAAGGGGCGATGGAACGCATTGCGACAAGGTGCTGGAGATCTTCTTAGATTTGTTATGGCGTTTGAGAAAGTTGATGCTGATTTGTTGAAAGTTTGCATTAGACCCATCAGGTGATGCGCGGACACGTGGAAATTGACGAAAGTAACCCTGACGAAACTAATATTTTATGAATTAAATGGTTGCGCCTGCTAAAGGAAGTGGAGAAAATACGTGTTCCTCGTTGTTACTATGCAGCAATCCTTACTATCTAACTGTCATCGGTGGAGCTGTACGTATTCGCTGATACGAGCGAGAAGACGTATCCCGCATAGCAGACCAAAATGGCTATTGGAGAATCTCGGAGTGAAGAGTAGCTCGCTTGGCCTTTGTGGCGAAGAAAACAAAGTGTGCTCGACTGAAGTTGGTATCAGTTCCACGTTTGGTGTTGTAATCAGCTTTAATAACCTTACTTAACTCTTCAAACGATACTTTCAAGACGTGATGTAAGTGTAATCATGGTGGTAATCTGGAGTGACTCACGTACGGTTTTCGCGTGAATTAACTCAGATGATAAGCTCTATAAGTCTAATCCGAGTAAATGAGATACCAGAAAACAGCGAGGTACTAAAGTGGATGTGGCTTCCAATTGCATTAAAGCCGGGGGGTTTTAGTACTCGCTTGATGGGCGAGAAACGCGAATCACTCTGAGTATGCGGCCCTAAGTTCCTAATGGAGAAAGACCAATGAAAAGCTCCATGTTAAAGATATGCTTCTGCTCGTTAATATGGAGAGCGGTGACTTTAGAAAATGTTCGTCTGTCATTAGGTTGAAAAGAGTGGTAGGCTGGATTTTATGGTTTCGGGAACTTGAATGGTCAAGTGGGGAAAAGTAGCAGACTGCGGAAGCTCACGCCTTGTATAAATGAAGCACGAGTTCAATGGTCGGCGCAGCGAAAAACGATGAATCCCCATCTTTACTTGTTTGATTACACGTGCGGTACACCTGGAGATTGCGAAAGATCTTTCCACCGACACATGTCTAATGTGTATACATTACTTCACTAGTAGACCGACAACTCCTGTACAAATACTCTAATAGAGAGTTGCAAAGGCACCTTTTACACAATTAATTTAAGAAAATTATGATTTTTAAATGAATGCATGCACTTTCTTTCATTGAAATCACTTCGCTACTTTTCGGTCTAATTGGCAATGAACTAATAGGTGCTTGTATAAAATATAATACTCCACTCCAAGGAATACGACTAATTTTGTTTCATCAAAATCGGTTCGCTGGTTTTGCGCCACTTAGCGACCAAATATATTACTCCATTCCAAGGAATTTGACTAATTTTGTCTCATAAAAATCGGTTCGGTGGTTTTGCAAGGGTTCGGTTTGACCATTGAGGTATTCTGAAACGTAACCGGGATCCAGGAACTAGTACTCAAAGATATACGTGTGACTTTTCGACAGTTAAAGGAGGTCTTGGGCATTAATGAGCATTAATTTGAGCTTTCATCGAATTAAGACCGATTATCTCAAAATTGGGAAACTTTGTAGTCTCTGGGTACCTCACTTCCTGCACACCATTTCAATTGCAACAGGTAATTACGTACGTCGTTCGAACGAACTCGTAGAAGATTTCGTTGCTTTCACAAACTATTTTTTTTAGAACTCGCACATCAGCGGACGGTCAGTGTAAGTGGCTTCGTCAGCCCTCACAAATCTGCGACCAGTCAGTGGTATTGAGGACCACTGCATAAGTCTTATAGGTAACACTCCATACAGTACAGATCAAGCCCCGATTGATTTTGGTTTGGCCCCACACGTTAAAATGTACCTGAAAGGGCGACACATTTCCACCGAATAGGAGCTAATTAGGACACTTTTCGAGGAATGTGATTTGACATCAAAGGGGTATGCAAGGAAGTAAGATCAGATAGCTAAGGGAAATGAATAAATATTTTGTCGCTAACAGTCCATACAGGACCAGGCCTAGCTTCTCGCAGTCACTCGCGCTGTGCGCCTTACAAATGGTTGGGACCTACAATTTTATGCCGTTTCCCAAGGGCAATTTTGCTCGATTGAGAGAAGCTTCGCATGACAATTTATCAGGCGTTTGTGAGAGGTGGAACATTGAACCTCTCGTTCAGTGATCGCGCACTTAACCACTGAGCCACGCCGGCCGCTCACCTAAAGCGAATCGAACCCTTTTTGGTGATGACCTTAAGATATAAATTTTAAGCTAAAGCGAAAACAAAATTAATTCACATTAAACTGCTTACAGGCCAAAAGTTCAATGTTATGATTAAATTTCTCTCAAATTACAAGTTTTTTTGTTATTGATTTTACGATCTATTTTAGAAAATTCTTCGAAAATAATCAAGATTATGTTTACTTTCTGAAAATTTCTGTAATAACAACTTAAGCTGAAATTAGTTTTTCATTGCTAATTTTTATACGAGTGTTTTGGCCATAACAATTGTTTTGTGTTGCCTCGAACTCAGCAAAATATCTGGGAATGACTCTGGACACAAAATTACGATGGAAAGTTCACGTTTCCTTACGAGAAGAACTAAATATACGTTTCAGTAAAATGTATTGGCTTATTGGAAGATACTTTTGTCTCTCAATATATAATAAACTCTGCTGTGTAAGCAAATTCTAAGACTTGTATGAATTTACGGGCTACAACTTTGAGGATGCACAAGTAGATCAAATCTACAAAGTATACAACTTTTCAAAATAAAGTACTACATAACATCGTTAAAATGACAACGTAAAAGTTACTCAACTACTGAATAATGATAATTTAGCTAGAAGACTGAAAAGGCTGAAATCTTTCGAATTGATTAACAGACTGTCTTCCAAGGGAGGTGTTTTTAGGGTTAAAGTCCCGCGGCTTCCATGTCTTTCGATGATTTTCACCTTCCAATGCAAACAAAAAAAAAATTTAAAATGAAAGCCTAGAAATTTTTGATAGTTAAACAAAAAACCTCACAAGGAAAAGGCGATGTCCTCCCCCCCCCCAGCTCCATAAGTATCAAGGTAAAAAATGTAAAAAAAAACAAAACACGTTGATGTTTATAGTCATAAAAAATGCGTAGGCGATTAAACATAACTCCATCATATTGTAGCATAATAATAAATACGCTCCCTAAAAGTATGATGCAACAAATTCCGAAGTGTCTTTCATTCTGGCAGAATTTTGGTCCGAACTGTCCTTTCATTCGAGGTTCGTGTCTGCGATGAAGTCTCCATAGCTCATGTCAACGAAAGAGACGGATAATATCACGGATAAGAGGGAATTATAACTGCAAGAATTATTACATCAGAATTTCTCTTGTTCCAGTGGTCGAAGAATTTGCTAGAAGTTTCTGGCTATCAGAAACTTCTGCTATATAAGGACAGATGGCGATTGAGAAGGGGCAGTAGTTTTTAAACTGTGGCGAAGAGATTAGAAAAGTGATAATGGGCGTAGTTGTAATTTTGTGATAAATTGAAAGTTGAGATTTAACAAGAAGAAGTAATTAGTTTGGATTTGTGAATTAAGTAATTGAAAGGAGATAAAGTGATTTGAGAGGACAGAGACCTTGTAAGAAAAGAATTGCGAAGAATATTATAGTGTGAACCTGAATTGTTCTATAGACTAGAAAATAAAGAAATAATTTCACAGAATATTGTTTTATCTACTCGAGCCGTAGCTCGCGTATTACAATATCTTAACCCTGGTAATCGACGTAACTCAAAACCTAAGGAAATATTTTACCCGGTTTGATCTGGCCTCAATTCATAAGGCCAGATCAGACGCCCTTTTATCACTACAATAAATGTACGAGTACTTGCATTTTTCCGAATCTGCTCCGGTCACATTTTTCAAAACTGGTAGCTCTGCTGTCAAAAAACGAGCTGAACTCATCACGTTTGGAGCCAAGCCATAGGTGGCATACTGACTTCCTGATCGAGATCAAAACGCCTTAGATTTTCAAATTAGGTTTCCAGCAGCCATAGATGCGATATTAAACAATCATTATGTTGATGTCTTCGGTCATTGTTCTGCCAATGAGTATGAAGCCGTAATAGTCTCTGAGCAGGTAGCGTGTGTCCACGAACAAGGAGGATTCGAATTGAGGAGATTTGTTTCGAACTTGAGGCATGTCAATCAAAGATTGAACGAAGACCAAGAAAAAACGTAAATTTTCAGTCTCGAAAGGGGCGATGGAACGCATTGCGACAAGGTGCTGGAGATCTTCTTAGATTTGTTATGGCGTTTGAGAAAGTTGATGCTGATTTGTTGAAAGTTTGCATTAGACCCATCAGGTGATGCGCGGACACGTGGAAATTGACGAAAGTAACCCTGACGAAACTAATATTTTATGAATTAAATGGTTGCGCCTGCTAAAGGAAGTGGAGAAAATACGTGTTCCTCGTTGTTACTATGCAGCAATCCTTACTATCTAACTGTCATCGGTGGAGCTGTACGTATTCGCTGATACGAGCGAGAAGACGTATCCCGCATAGCAGACCAAAATGGCTATTGGAGAATCTCGGAGTGAAGAGTAGCTCGCTTGGCCTTTGTGGCGAAGAAAACAAAGTGTGCTCGACTGAAGTTGGTATCAGTTCCACGTTTGGTGTTGTAATCAGCTTTAATAACCTTACTTAACTCTTCAAACGATACTTTCAAGACGTGATGTAAGTGTAATCATGGTGGTAATCTGGAGTGACTCACGTACGGTTTTCGTGTGAATTAACTCAGATGATAAGCTCTATAAGTCTAATCCGAGTAAATGAGATACCAGAAAACAGCGAGGTACTAAAGTGGATGTGGCTTCCAATTGCATTAAAGCCGGGGGGTTTTAGTACTCGCTTGATGGGCGAGAAACGCGAATCACTCTGAGTATGCGGCCCTAAGTTCCTAATGGAGAAAGACCAATGAAAAGCTCCATGTTAAAGATATGCTTCTGCTCGTTAATATGGAGAGCGGTGACTTTAGAAAATGTTCGTCTGTCATTAGGTTGAAAAGAGTGGTAGGCTGGATTTTATGGTTTCGGGAACTTGAATGGTCAAGTGGGGAAAAGTAGCAGACTGCGGAAGCTCACGCCTTGTATAAATGAAGCACGAGTTCAATGGTCGGCGCAGCGAAAAACGATGAATCCCCATCTTTACTTGTTTGATTACACGTGCGGTACACCTGGAGATTGCGAAAGATCTTTCCACCGACACATGTCTAATGTGTATACATTACTTCACTAGTAGACCGACAACTCCTGTACAAATACTCTAATAGAGAGTTGCAAAGGCACCTTTTACACAATTAATTTAAGAAAATTATGATTTTTAAATGAATGCATGCACTTTCTTTCATTGAAATCACTTCGCTACTTTTCGGTCTAATTGGCAATGAACTAATAGGTGCTTGTATAAAATATAATACTCCACTCCAAGGAATACAACTAATTTTGTTTCATCAAAATCGGTTCGCTGGTTTTGCGCCACTTAGCGACCAAATATATTACTCCATTCCAAGGAATTTGACTAATTTTGTCTTATAAAAATCGGTTCGGTGGTTTTGCAAGGGTTCGGTTTGACCATTGAGGTATTCTGAAACGTAACCGGGATCCAGGAACTAGTACTCAAAGATATACGTGTGACTTTTCGACAGTTAAAGGAGGTCTTGGGCATTAATGAGCATTAATTTGAGCTTTCATCGAATTAAGACCGATTATCTCAAAATTGGGAAACTTTGTAGTCTCTGGGTACCTCACTTCCTGCACACCATTTCAATTGCAACAGGTAATTACGTACGTCGTTCGAACGAACTCGTAGAAGATTTCGTTGCTTTCACAAACTATTTTTTTTAGAACTCGCACATCAGCGGACGGTCAGTGTAAGTGGCTTCGTCAGCCCTCACAAATCTGCGACCAGTCAGTGGTATTGAGGACCACTGCATAAGTCTTATAGGTAACACTCCATACAGTACAGATCAAGCCCCGATTGATTTTGGTTTGGCCCCACACGTTAAAATGTACCTGAAAGGGCGACACATTTCCACCGAATAGGAGCTAATTAGGACACTTTTCGAGGAATGTGATTTGACATCAAAGGGGTATGCAAGGAAGTAAGATCAGATAGCTAAGGGAAATGAATAAATATTTTGTCGCTAACAGTCCATACAGGACCAGGCCTAGCTTCTCGCAGTCACTCGCGCTGTGCGCCTTACAAATGGTTGGGACCTACAATTTTATGCCGTTTCCCAAGGGCAATTTTGCTCGATTGAGAGAAGCTTCGCATGACAATTTATCAGGCGTTTGTGAGAGGTGGAACATTGAACCTCTCGTTCAGTGATCGCGCACTTAACCACTGAGCCACGCCGGCCGCTCACCTAAAGCGAATCGAACCCTTTTTGGTGATGACCTTAAGATATAAATTTTAAGCTAAAGCGAAAACAAAATTAATTCACATTAAACTGCTTACAGGCCAAAAGTTCAATGTTATGATTAAATTTCTCTCAAATTACAAGTTTTTTTGTTATTGATTTTACGATCTATTTTAGAAAATTCTTCGAAAATAATCAAGATTATGTTTACTTTCTGAAAATTTCTGTAATAACAACTTAAGCTGAAATTAGTTTTTCATTGCTAATTTTTATACGAGTGTTTTGGCCATAACAATTGTTTTGTGTTGCCTCGAACTCAGCAAAATATCTGGGAATGACTCTGGACACAAAATTACGATGGAAAGTTCACGTTTCCTTACGAGAAGAACTAAATATACGTTTCAGTAAAATGTATTGGCTTATTGGAAGATACTTTTGTCTCTCAATATATAATAAACTCTGCTGTGTAAGCAAATTCTAAGACTTGTATGAATTTACGGGCTACAACTTTGAGGATGCACAAGTAGATCAAATCTACAAAGTATACAACTTTTCAAAATAAAGTACTACATAACATCGTTAAAATGACAACGTAAAAGTTACTCAACTACTGAATAATGATAATTTAGCTAGAAGACTGAAAAGGCTGAAATCTTTCGAATTGATTAACAGACTGTCTTCCAAGGGAGGTGTTTTTAGGGTTAAAGTCCCGCGGCTTCCATGTCTTTCGATGATTTTCACCTTCCAATGCAAACAAAAAAAAAATTTAAAATGAAAGCCTAGAAATTTTTGATAGTTAAACAAAAAACCTCACAAGGAAAAGGCGATGTCCTCCCCCCCCCAGCTCCATAAGTATCAAGGTAAAAAATGTAAAAAAAAACAAAACACGTTGATGTTTATAGTCATAAAAAATGCGTAGGCGATTAAACATAACTCCATCATATTGTAGCATAATAATAAATACGCTCCCTAAAAGTATGATGCAACAAATTCCGAAGTGTCTTTCATTCTGGCAGAATTTTGGTCCGAACTGTCCTTTCATTCGAGGTTCGTGTCTGCGATGAAGTCTCCATAGCTCATGTCAACGAAAGAGACGGATAATATCACGGATAAGAGGGAATTATAACTGCAAGAATTATTACATCAGAATTTCTCTTGTTCCAGTGGTCGAAGAATTTGCTAGAAGTTTCTGGCTATCAGAAACTTCTGCTATATAAGGACAGATGGCGATTGAGAAGGGGCAGTAGTTTTTAAACTGTGGCGAAGAGATTAGAAAAGTGATAATGGGCGTAGTTGTAATTTTGTGATAAATTGAAAGTTGAGATTTAACAAGAAGAAGTAATTAGTTTGGATTTGTGAATTAAGTAATTGAAAGGAGATAAAGTGATTTGAGAGGACAGAGACCTTGTAAGAAAAGAATTGCGAAGAATATTATAGTGTGAACCTGAATTGTTCTATAGACTAGAAAATAAAGAAATAATTTCACAGAATATTGTTTTATCTACTCGAGCCGTAGCTCGCGTATTACAATATCTTAACCCTGGTAATCGACGTAACTCAAAACCTAAGGAAATATTTTACCCGGTTTGATCTGGCCTCAATTCATAAGGCCAGATCAGACGCCCTTTTATCACTACAATAAATGTACGAGTACTTGCATTTTTCCGAATCTGCTCCGGTCACATTTTTCAAAACTGGTAGCTCTGCTGTCAAAAAACGAGCTGAACTCATCACGTTTGGAGCCAAGCCATAGGTGGCATACTGACTTCCTGATCGAGATCAAAACGCCTTAGATTTTCAAATTAGGTTTCCAGCAGCCATAGATGCGATATTAAACAATCATTATGTTGATGTCTTCGGTCATTGTTCTGCCAATGAGTATGAAGCCGTAATAGTCTCTGAGCAGGTAGCGTGTGTCCACGAACAAGGAGGATTCGAATTGAGGAGATTTGTTTCGAACTTGAGGCATGTCAATCAAAGATTGAACGAAGACCAAGAAAAAACGTAAATTTTCAGTCTCGAAAGGGGCGATGGAACGCATTGCGACAAGGTGCTGGAGATCTTCTTAGATTTGTTATGGCGTTTGAGAAAGTTGATGCTGATTTGTTGAAAGTTTGCATTAGACCCATCAGGTGATGCGCGGACACGTGGAAATTGACGAAAGTAACCCTGACGAAACTAATATTTTATGAATTAAATGGTTGCGCCTGCTAAAGGAAGTGGAGAAAATACGTGTTCCTCGTTGTTACTATGCAGCAATCCTTACTATCTAACTGTCATCGGTGGAGCTGTACGTATTCGCTGATACGAGCGAGAAGACGTATCCCGCATAGCAGACCAAAATGGCTATTGGAGAATCTCGGAGTGAAGAGTAGCTCGCTTGGCCTTTGTGGCGAAGAAAACAAAGTGTGCTCGACTGAAGTTGGTATCAGTTCCACGTTTGGTGTTGTAATCAGCTTTAATAACCTTACTTAACTCTTCAAACGATACTTTCAAGACGTGATGTAAGTGTAATCATGGTGGTAATCTGGAGTGACTCACGTACGGTTTTCGTGTGAATTAACTCAGATGATAAGCTCTATAAGTCTAATCCGAGTAAATGAGATACCAGAAAACAGCGAGGTACTAAAGTGGATGTGGCTTCCAATTGCATTAAAGCCGGGGGGTTTTAGTACTCGCTTGATGGGCGAGAAACGCGAATCACTCTGAGTATGCGGCCCTAAGTTCCTAATGGAGAAAGACCAATGAAAAGCTCCATGTTAAAGATATGCTTCTGCTCGTTAATATGGAGAGCGGTGACTTTAGAAAATGTTCGTCTGTCATTAGGTTGAAAAGAGTGGTAGGCTGGATTTTATGGTTTCGGGAACTTGAATGGTCAAGTGGGGAAAAGTAGCAGACTGCGGAAGCTCACGCCTTGTATAAATGAAGCACGAGTTCAATGGTCGGCGCAGCGAAAAACGATGAATCCCCATCTTTACTTGTTTGATTACACGTGCGGTACACCTGGAGATTGCGAAAGATCTTTCCACCGACACATGTCTAATGTGTATACATTACTTCACTAGTAGACCGACAACTCCTGTACAAATACTCTAATAGAGAGTTGCAAAGGCACCTTTTACACAATTAATTTAAGAAAATTATGATTTTTAAATGAATGCATGCACTTTCTTTCATTGAAATCACTTCGCTACTTTTCGGTCTAATTGGCAATGAACTAATAGGTGCTTGTATAAAATATAATACTCCACTCCAAGGAATACGACTAATTTTGTTTCATCAAAATCGGTTCGCTGGTTTTGCGCCACTTAGCGACCAAATATATTACTCCATTCCAAGGAATTTGACTAATTTTGTCTCATAAAAATCGGTTCGGTGGTTTTGCAAGGGTTCGGTTTGACCATTGAGGTATTCTGAAACGTAACCGGGATCCAGGAACTAGTACTCAAAGATATACGTGTGACTTTTCGACAGTTAAAGGAGGTCTTGGGCATTAATGAGCATTAATTTGAGCTTTCATCGAATTAAGACCGATTATCTCAAAATTGGGAAACTTTGTAGTCTCTGGGTACCTCACTTCCTGCACACCATTTCAATTGCAACAGGTAATTACGTACGTCGTTCGAACGAACTCGTAGAAGATTTCGTTGCTTTCACAAACTATTTTTTTTAGAACTCGCACATCAGCGGACGGTCAGTGTAAGTGGCTTCGTCAGCCCTCACAAATCTGCGACCAGTCAGTGGTATTGAGGACCACTGCATAAGTCTTATAGGTAACACTCCATACAGTACAGATCAAGCCCCGATTGATTTTGGTTTGGCCCCACACGTTAAAATGTACCTGAAAGGGCGACACATTTCCACCGAATAGGAGCTAATTAGGACACTTTTCGAGGAATGTGATTTGACATCAAAGGGGTATGCAAGGAAGTAAGATCAGATAGCTAAGGGAAATGAATAAATATTTTGTCGCTAACAGTCCATACAGGACCAGGCCTAGCTTCTCGCAGTCACTCGCGCTGTGCGCCTTACAAATGGTTGGGACCTACAATTTTATGCCGTTTCCCAAGGGCAATTTTGCTCGATTGAGAGAAGCTTCGCATGACAATTTATCAGGCGTTTGTGAGAGGTGGAACATTGAACCTCTCGTTCAGTGATCGCGCACTTAACCACTGAGCCACGCCGGCCGCTCACCTAAAGCGAATCGAACCCTTTTTGGTGATGACCTTAAGATATAAATTTTAAGCTAAAGCGAAAACAAAATTAATTCACATTAAACTGCTTACAGGCCAAAAGTTCAATGTTATGATTAAATTTCTCTCAAATTACAAGTTTTTTTGTTATTGATTTTACGATCTATTTTAGAAAATTCTTCGAAAATAATCAAGATTATGTTTACTTTCTGAAAATTTCTGTAATAACAACTTAAGCTGAAATTAGTTTTTCATTGCTAATTTTTATACGAGTGTTTTGGCCATAACAATTGTTTTGTGTTGCCTACTCCATAAAATATTGCAAACATCTTCACTACTTCATAAATCGTCATAGCAAACTGACTGACAACTCTCAGTAGTGCCGCTCCTCCCCGAGAAAATAAATAAGAGACCGATTTTCTTTTAATGAGGAGTTAATCGCCTTTCATAACAAAGATCTCATCATCCGCCGCCAATATAATTCCCCCATTAATTAACTCTCTACACGCATTTTTTTTTTTTCTTTGCACGTTCATTGTAATTACTACCAGAAAACACAACGCGTTTGCATCTCCATTTCTCCACGCAAATTATTGCTTCGCGGTGAAAACGCAAATGTTTAACAACGAAATCGCAGATAATTACGCGCTGACCATTGCAAAAAAAAAAATCATATGAGAAAAGAAAACAAAATTATTAACAAAAAAATAAAATAAAAATGAATCCATGGCTCATGGGCAAATAAAAAGTGAAAACTTTCATTCGCACGACCATACATAAAATTGGAACTCTACTGAAAACTGGCTCTGGTAGAATGACGCACGCAGGTGCATCTCACGGGTCACCCAAAGGTGATTTCTTCTTCTTCTGCATCCCAGAGTGTCCACACATTCAAGTTGATTGGGATCATCATAAGATGTACGCCAAAGTCGACAAAGCAAAAAAAAAAAAAAAAAAACCTGATAGAAATCCACTCTGTCATTATAATCGCATGCATATGCATATGACTTACTAGCGGAGGGTGAATAGAGACAAGGGGGCTGAACAGGTATTTTGACTGGAACACGCAAAGCGATGAGAATAATTGTACGACCTCAATTCAAGGTCACACAATGTAAAATGCGCGCAACTTTGGTGGAAAACTGAAATCAAGGAAAAAATAAAACTTTTTACCATCGTCACCAAATTTTTTCAGTTATTTTTTCTTATTTTTATGTAACAGAAAGTTGTTGTCTAGCACTTTTTTCCCATGGGTTTTTTGGGTGCCCTTGGGCACGTACGAGTATGTATAGCTACATAGATTTTATTCTGTAACAAAATGCGTTTCCGGGGTAGAATCAGTTTTATCCCATAGTTACAACTATGGAATTTAGATGAGCAAATATCCTCTTCTTTACTGTTCCCCGTGGGCGCCCGCTGCAAATAGCTAACCGCAGTTGGGTGGTTAGTAGTCAGCTAAGACTAGCACGCATGTACTCAATCGTGCGCAGTGGTCATAAAGAATGAGGTAACGACAGATACCCAACTCCTTGGTGGTGTGAGCTCTAGAACCGTGCCGGGGGTAAAGGAGCTCGGTAGGGCTGGATAACGAGCTCCTTTGGGTGCTACGGCTAGGCCTTGTGTGCATATGGCGGATCTCTGTGCAAATCGACCTCTTTTCGCCGCTACTCATGGGACCTACTATGCCTACTCGTCAGCAACCCTCTGCTTCCCACACATAATTGGGGAATCAGCAAGCTAGAAGAATTTAGGGCGGGCACTAGATCTGTCATTATTGTGATCAATAAAGAGTCCCTGTCCCCTCTGGCAAAGGCTGATGAGCACATCAATTATGACTTCTGGGCTGTTACTCTAAGAGTGTATAGGTATAAAAAAGATGAGATGGAACCGGAGTACGATGCTGCGCTTCCCATCGAAGCTGCCATTGCACCCGACACAGGGTAGGTAGGTAGGTAAAGTGGAGATTCAGAAGAACCCAATTAACGCTCTTTTGATACCACAAAAACTCGTGCAGCCTGTTTGTTAACGTGTGTTATTGGAGATAGAAAATATAATTAGACCCAACCCGTGGAGTTCAGAAACAGGATTAGTTCTCCAATCCGTTTAGAGGCTATCTCTCTGAAATCGTCAAAGAAGGGTTTACCTAGCGTGCGTTGTCTAGTCCTTGCTAGGGCAGGACAACTGCAAAGAAAGTGGAAAAAAGTTTCCCTCTCGTTACTGTCTTTGCAGCTGCAACAGAAGAGTTGTGAGGAATGCCAAGCTTGGCCGCATGGTCCCCTATAGGCCAGTGGCCTGTAATAATGGCTACAATTCTGGCAATATCAGGCCTTGATCTGCTTAAAAGCTCATTTGACTTAGGTTTGTTGAAACTGGGCCATGTCTTCCTTGATACGGCACAACTGGTAAGGTTGTTCCACCCGAGATTGGCGAGCTGGAGGAAGTGGCGGTGTAAATTGCCCTTAACGACTCCTATCGGAATATTGACTCTTTCCGCTAGCGAGCCGTTAAGGGGTGACCCTCGCCTGGCTAGCTCATCTGCTCGCTCATTTCCCTCATAATTGCTGTGTCCTGGGACCCAGATGAGGGTAGTTTCAGAAAGGATACTTTGTTCGTTTATTTCAAACCGGCATTGCTCTACCAGTTTTGAGGATATGGTAACCGAATCAATGGCTTTGATTGCGGCTTGGCTATCAGAAAAGATACCTATATTTAGGTTGGACGTTGGGAGATTTTTTAACATGCGGCAGGCTTCCCGAATCGCAAGAAGCTCCGCTTGAAAGACACTAGCAGAGTCTGGGATTTCGATATATTCAGTTGGTCCGAGAAAATACCTGCGCCAACTCCGCAATCCCTTTTCGACCCATCCGTATATATACAGATATCAAAGTTATTGATTACCATTCCGTTCTTCCATTCTGCTCTGGTAAGGAACTTTACTGAAAAAGGTTTGATGAAGTCGAGCGTGGGAGTCCTGTAATCGGTCGAAGATGTCACCAGTTCACTTGGTATCGTCTCCAGGACCTTACAGTGGCCGTATGGTCTTGCTGTCCAGCACCTAGTTTCCCTGAGCCGGACAGCACTGCATATAGCTGAAAATTTAATGTGGAGTTCAAGGGGGATCAGATGCAGGATCACGCTTAGAGCATCTGTTGGGCAAGATCTCAATGCTCCTGTTATGCCTATACACGCCGATCTTTGTGTTTTTTTTATTCTGTTGATGTTATATTTTTTAAGTAAGGCGGGCCACCATAGGTAAGAATTGGGCGGCTGTGTACATAAATAGGGTCATCTTTGACTGGAGACCCCATTTTTTGCCGAATGTTCTGCTGCAGGCATAGAAAGCCACACTTGCTTTCTTAACCCGCTGCTCTATGATAAGTTTCCAACTAAGTTTCGGATCTAGAATCGTGCCTAAGTATTTTGCACTGGAACCTAGTGAGAGTGGTTGACCGTGTAGCTTGGAGTGAATTCCTGTAGCTTGGTTTTTGTGGTTAATAGCATCATTTCGGTCTTGTCTGGATTTACTCCCAGGCCACATCTCGTGGCCCAAGAGTGTATCTTATCCAGAGCACTTTCCA
Organism: Pocota personata; assembly: GCA_963082735.1. Classification (NCBI taxonomy): domain Eukaryota; kingdom Metazoa; phylum Arthropoda; class Insecta; order Diptera; family Syrphidae; genus Pocota; species Pocota personata. The sequence continues at coordinate 116,586,641 of OY720430.1, forward strand.
TGATTTGACTTATCGTGGAGAGGAACTTTCCTGATACTAAAAGAACCACATCATCCGCGTACGTAACCACCTTAACCCCCTCCCTATCAAGTCGCACCAAGATGTTGTCGATTGCCATTATCCATAGCAAGGGTGAGATAACACCACCTTGTGGGGTTCCTCTATTTACGATCTTAGTTGTACTTCTATAACCTAGTGTAGCTTTGATTATTCTAGTATAAAGCATGGATATAATCCAGTGTCTAAGGAAAGACTCTACACTTAACTCGGTGAGAGACTCTTGAATAGCTTGCGTATGAATGTTGTTGAAAACTCCTTCTATGTCTAGGAAGGTAGCAAGTGCGTATTCTTTATAATGAAGAGTTTTTTCTATCGATCGCACTACCTCATGAAGAGCCGTCTCTGTAGATCGTCCTTTGAGGTAGGCGTGTTGGGATTTCGACAGTGGTTTATTCTTTTTACTTCGTATGGCCTGCGCTCCTGCTTTCTCCTTCGAGCAGCTGTCTTTAGAGGAGAACGACTCGAAGTCGTCGGACATGGAGATGGCTGCTCTTTCCCTTGAACAGCTCCTTCTAGAAGGGAATGACTCAAGATCGTTTGACACAAAAGTAGCCGATGAACCTGATAGCCCTTCTCTCGATGAGAACGAACTTCTTTAATCGGACTCTGATTTAGCTCTGATGCTGCGGTTCGTACAGATTTTTTGTTTATCTAAGAGCGGGGAAGTCATTGTTTTGATCCAAGAACCCTGGATTGTGGGATTTAAAGGTAAATTAAAAACCTGAATCATCGCAAAGAGCAACAGACTTCAGATAACACCCTACCCTGGTAGACAGCTATTTTTAAAGGCCGTCTGGATTTAGTTCACATTCTCAGGTTATGGAAGTACAAGTTGTATTTATACCTAAAGCAGGAAAAAGCTCTCACGTCTGTCCCAAAGACCTCATACCCATAAGTCTATCACCTTTCCTTCTAAAAACTTTAAATAGATTGATCGATAGTTATCTCTGTTGCAATATTGTTCCTAATCTTTTGTCATCGTCTCTGGGAAGCACCTAACTACTCTGAGGGAGTTAATGCAGAATGCCCTAACTAAACTGATGTCCAGTGGATAGGGAGTAAATCCTCACAAAATTAAATTAATCATTTTCACTAGGAAATATCAAATTCCTTACATAGTCCCTCCCTAAACTGAATGGAACCAGCCTCGTTTTTGCAGGTAAAGCAAAATACATGGGTCTTATTTTAGATAGGAAATTAAGCTGGAAGTCCAACATCCAGGAACGCGTTAAGAAAGCTACCATAGCTTTATACAATTGCAAAAAAGCCGTTGGCAAGAAGTGGGAAATGCAACTCCGTATAACTTAATGGCTCTATGTATCCGTGTGGCGTGATCGTTTGGTGACGAGCTCTGATCAAAGCTATACACCGCAACCAGCTAGTGAAAGTGCATTAGTGATTGACTTAGAACCACCCCTTCGGATGCACTAGACATTCTCTTCCATCTGATACCACTTGACCTTTTTGGCAAGCAAATGGCAGCTAGCGCAGCCAATCGACTCAATGGTCCAGCATATCAATACGCCCCCCACAATTCTTCATAAAATAGATTTCATTCCAGAAAACTCCGACTGCTCCCTACGTTAATTATCTTTCAATAAAAACTTCCCACTATTCCCTCTACGCAAGATTGGGAATGAGTCGTGGACCTGGACAATGTATCCGTACACACGAATGGTTCAAAATCAATCGATGGAGCGGCTGGTGGGGTTTTCTCGGACAAGCTAAACCTTAGCATCTCTTCCCGCATCCCAGATCATTGTCGCGTTTCCCAGCTCTAACTTGGATGAAATGAAATGTAATCTGCCAAGGATATTAGCACCTTCACTGACAGCCTACCTGCTATAAAATCTCTAGGATAGATCTCTTCAACATCAAAACTCTAGATTGTGACTGAGCAATTCAACATTCACTTGTGCCGAGTGCTGGGGCATAGGAATATTCCAAGGAATTGTACGAGTAGGGCTGATGATCTTCCCAGACATGGTACAATTCTGCAGATTCTACCGGAAAAGAGGTATCTCGCTACATGCAAACAATTGTTGTATTTAATCAAGGAATCCAAGCCGGTTAGTTAGAGTTCAGAACTGTTGATTTCTTTCTTTTGTCGTAACTCTTTCGCAAAAAGAAGGTGAATGAAAGATGCTGAAGCTTCAAAATTATTTGCGAGTACTTTTTTTTAGGTCGAAATACTTTTGCCCCAGTTCTCACTGTTCTCCGTCGGCCTACCATTTATAGTATGCTTTTTGATGTATGTTGTGGGTTCATTAGTTTCGTGGCTAAGTTTTTTGACCATCTCCATAAGGTAGGTGTTTTTTTAGAGATCATTTCCTAGTTCCGACTCATTTTTCTCTTTATGTCTTCTTTTATGAGATGTGACCTCACGGGATGTCTAACCACACGGTTTCCTTTGAGAAATTGCAAATGTCTGACAACGAACTACAAGAATTTTCTTGGGGTTCTATTAATGTAAGGTTTGATTAAAATCTCGAGATCGAAAGTTTCAGCGAAGCAATACTTGCTCTTATACAAGTAAAAAGAATAAACTATTGGGAACATACCAGATAGGAGCGAGAGAAATATTCGCTCTAGGCCCTCTCCAGATACGACTACTTAGGTAAGTTTCCAAAGAAGACTAAACTAGAGGTGGTGCTTGGATCAGAGAACTACCTCGGGTAGCATATAAGAAGGCACAGTATCTACTTAGATCTCAAAGTAATTCACCCAATGTACAAGGTTTCCTAGGATACACATTGATATGATACTAAATATTGAATAAACAGTGTTCTCTACGTTCGTTTTAACTATGTTAGATTCGGTTTTATAATAGGAATCAGAGTTTTTGGGTCCCGCCTCGTACTAGATATGCCCAATGGGCTCTGTGCTCAGCTTTGATCAAGAGAGCTTGCAACATAAATTGAAACATAAACAGATATCAGTTCAACCGCAACTCAAGTCTATCGTTCCACTTCAATCGCCTTCATGTGCATTCTACCACTGATGAGGCAATACCCTGAATATAAATCCATTTCCTCTGCATGCATCGAAACTACCTTAACAACCTCGGGTACATCCGCTTCTTAATCTTCTCGAATCTATCATTATCTTGACCAAATACACTTCACCACACACCATTCCGGTGAAAATACACGTCATTAGAACGTCGAATTCTTACTCTATCCCAAACTCCAAATGATTCCAATTATCCACCCGAACAAACCATTGGAAATAATTGCAACAATTGCCTTCGGATCCACACCACGCAACGCAGTGGTGCAACCATAGGTGCGCAACTAAAATAGTGTCATACTACCATAAAACGATTTCCTGTTTCTTTTCTAGCTCTGCGGATGGTTTGCTATATGTGCGCGCGCTGTAAACCATCTCATCTCACACATAGTAAATTAGATACCAAGTATGGTCGATGCTGGTGGATACCATCACCACACAAATTCCTCACCAAACATCGCGACAGCAACTCTAACTTGGGCTCGGAAGCAGAAATAGAAAGGAGGCGTGCCACTTGTTGTTAGTTTGGCAAACGGAAAAGTGTACCTACCTCATGTGGTATGCACACAATGAAAATTGGTAAAAGTTTTCATGCGATGATCATCATCTGGAAGAGGAAACATCGGTTCATCCAGACTCGATTTTTGCATCTCCATCCTGTTACAGATTGGTGTTGCGATGTCAATTCGTAATATCTAGCTCTGATAAATGGCCATGCGTGTATTGTGCGGATCAGTGACAACCAAGTGTCAGTGATGAATCCAAGAATTGATTACCCATTGACAATCGATTAGAGACAGATTCTAGAAGCAGGAAAAGTTCAGCTCTACGATCTGTTGACTGAACTGGACAGCAGTTGCAGCAAATAAGGAAGAAACATGCATCATACCTACACACAAGAAGGAGAAAACCAACACCAAACAACAAGAAACGCTAGAGTAAGCTTAGAGTGTGGTAATGTGATCCGCGCTGCCAGCATCGCAAATGTACTTCATTCTAAGATTTAATTTCTGTTTCGTAATTGTGTTACGTGTCAGACCAAGCAAATTCGAAGTGGAAATGGTTTCGGGTTTCATCAATTCTAGATTTCCAGATAGAGGCAGACATGGAATGAAATTGTGTTGTTTGGTGGAACAACTGCAAACATTTGTTTATGATTGGATATGAGTCACATTTTGTATTGAAACATAAGGGAGTAACAAAACGTATCCAAACACAAATGCAAAATTAAGTCACTTGTAGGGTGAATTGCAACGTTCAGATTCAAGAAAACTATACAAGACAAGAAGGAGCACTTCAGCGTTGTTCTACTTTCTCATATAGGGCAAGTATTGTTTTCGACATTTTTATTAATTAATCTTGGTAGTACTATTAAAAGGCGGTCAGGTTCGGACTCTTAGGGTAAATTTTGTGTACGATCCATATTTAGTAACCGTTACAAGAAGACACACTGCCTCCTCGGGGCGCCCGCCGGGTAATGAATGCTACAGCAAGATAAAATGCCTACTAGCCCAGAGTCGCACAACCGGTCTTTGTGTTCTCTTGAGCCTTACTGGACTATGTGGCTTGAATTCATTACAGTGGCATTCGGATAAAGTTTGCAACGTGAGGAGACAACCTCTGGAACAAATCTTTAATCCAAGGTGGAACAGCATACGCCGAGGAATGCGTGGCTAAGATGGTGCTTAGTCGTTAGTATTCGAACTCAGGATACCAGGCGACCTCCTGCTTCATTTTATGCCTTCCCACAGTATACCGGGCTCTGCTGTGGGTGATGTTTCCTTTCCCGACCACTCTTGGGTCCAAAATTTCAGAAAATAAATTAAATAAACTTTCACAGGATGATGCACCTTCTACTGCATCAATTTATGGGACAGCAACTGTGCTATCCGTAAATCCCGAGGAGGTCGTTGCCAATAGGGCCGACCCTTCCATCAGTGTCGCTGATAAGAGACGAGATGAAGTGGATCTGTCCTTCCATCTAGACTCTGATTCAGACACTCCCGGCGAAGAATCATCTAGCATGCTCTCGGACGAACACTCGGTTCAATCCGGTTGCACTGCCGTTGAAGTTGGTGTCGAGAAATTGTCTCTAGCCACCAGCGAATTCATTAAATTAACTTCAGCTGAAAGGAGGCGATTCAACAGTACCTTAAAAGACGGCGTCTCTAGAGAACGTGCTCTCAAAATAGCCAAATCCTCTCAGTCCTACAAGGGTACCGAGGTGAAGCGTTTGCGATCCGAGGAATCTACCCCTTCTGTCTGCAGGGACAAAGTAGGGATTGTCAAATTGGGTGTGGTTCCCGCTGATCTGGCGCGCAGTCTGGTATCATGGACATTATCATTGAGCTGGTAGACGAGGCCGCTAAACCACAGTTTCATGGTTTGTTTCACAAATCAGGTTGGGTCCTAGTCGTATACTCTGGCCCCTCCATTGCAGAGTGGAAAGGGAAATGTGGTTTGAACATGATGCTATTGGAAGAGGGTTCATTTCCGAAGCCGCATATTATCCGTGGATTCTTTGCACAAAGTACCGGCTTTGCGACCAGTAAAACTGTGACGCTTCTGGATGATCAGAATACTGATCTCTTCGCCAGAAATTGGAGGGTGATACAAAGAACCATCGAGAGGGATCTTGTTTATCTGGTACTAGGTGTCACAGACTGCTCGATGGATCGCCTAAAGATGCTAAAAGGTAAACCTATCCAAACTGGCGCAGGAGTAGTTGTTACCCGTCCTAAGGACGCAGCACCGCAGGGCACGGTAGAATGTAGTACAATTGTGTCTACTGTAGCCACTTTGCAGAATCCGAACACCTGCGATGCTGGTACCTCGACGGTGACAACATTGACCTCTCATGTGGCGAGTGAGGCAATAGTGCCCACTCCTATAACAAAGACAGCTTCTGCTGTGAGGGATAGGCTTGCTGGCCACTCTCATTGGGATGGCAAACTTAAGAAAACAGGCACGCAGACACGCCTGCCTGTAAGAAGAAGCCATCCCACAAAAACACCAAGCACAAATGATGGAGGACAACATCAAAGTGCTGCAGGGTAACCTGCATCATGCTAAAGGTGCTTTGGACATATTTAGCCAACGGTTTATCCGGGATAAAATCGTCCTCGGTCTCATCCAGGAGCCTTGGGTGATTGGAGGCAAAATAAAGCATAATAGGACACGTAAGTTGTTATATGCCCATGGGGAGTTAATGCCTAGGGCTGCTTGTTTAATCAGTTCTAAAATTAATTTTCTTCCCATCCCAGAATTCATCAGCAATGGCCTGCATTGTTGAGATTCCGATAATAGGAGGAGTTCGGGAGATCGTATGTGCCTCCGTCTACTTCCCTGGAGACTCGGAGTCTGTTCCGTCTGTGGCCCCGTAGGATTTAGTGAACCTATATCACTGTCGCAACTGGCATCTGATCATTGGATGTGATGCCAATTCCCATCATGTGGTATGGGGCAGCAGCGACATCAACAAAAGGGGTGAGTTACTTCTTGATTATATTATAAGTAGAAAACTAGCTGTATGTAATGAAGGTAACAAACCAACATTTATAAATTCTATTGACCTCACGATCTCGAGCCCTTTTATTTCTAACTCTGTCATCAATTGGCAGGTGTCTAATGAACCCTCATTATCTGATCATCAGCACATCAGATTTAACATCTCGGGTGGGGTTAATCATGAACAAGTACACTACGCACCGAAAATAACTTATTGGACATTATTTCGCGAAAATCTCGCGGTCAAATATGACATGCAGCTCACATCTTTAAGATCAAAATGTGATGTGGATGTGGCAGCCTGCCAACTGAATGACTGTCTAATCTCCTCCTTCAGAAGTAGCTGTGTGCCAAAAAATTACAATACAGGTAAACGGAGCAAGAGATAGACCAGCTAGAGATACTCCGTAAAAGGGTGAGGAAACTTTTTAACACCGCAAAACGCAATAAAAATTGGGACGAATATAGGTCCGCATTGACTAGAGTTGGAAATCGAAGAGAACAGCATGGAGGAAGAAGTGTGAAAACATTGAATCTCTTCTAGTAGCAGCCCGTCTTCAAAAGGCTCTCTCAAAGGATCATTACAACGGAGTGGGATTACTCATCAAACCTGATGGCACCTATACATAAAGTCGAAGCGAAATCCTAGAAACCTTGCTCGATGTACACTTCCCCGATTCGACAATTTTAAGTGATCACGCACCTGTTGCTCCGGAAGGCACCACATGTGGCACCTCCAGAAGAATCAACAGCTTGACTGGAAATCTGTTCAGTCAAAATAAAATTAAATCGGCTCATTTAAATTCTTTAAGGCACCCGGCAGTGATGGTGTTTTTCCAGCCCTTATTTAAAAAAGTTTAGAATACATCCTGCCCACCTTGGTAGCTCTATTTAGATCAAGTTGTAAATTGATTCTCTTAACTTGGCGGGAGGTAAATTTGGTGTTTATCCCTAAGCTAGGTAACAAACCCAGTGAACTACCAAAATCCTACCGTCCAATAGACTTGACATCGTTTTTTCTTGAAAACAATGGAAAGACAGCTAGACATCCATATTAGAGGTATACTTGAAAAGACCACTCCTCTGCACTCTAGTCAATATGCATACAGGAAAGGTCGATCCACGGAAGGCGCCCTTCATCATCTCGTTACAGAAATCAAATCAGCCTATCGTGGCAAAGAAATATCCCTTTGCACATTCCTTGACATAGAAAGAGTTTTTGATAGCACTGGTTATGAATCCATCACTAGTGCCATGAACGCATTGGAATCGACGGACCTATTACCAGATGGGTTAGGACTACATATGCTCGATAGCCGCATAATAACAACTTCGTAAGCAGAGGTCTCTGTGACGGTCTTCGCGACTAAAGGCTGCCCCCAGGGCTGCGTCCTCTCGCCACTCTTATGGTCGCTCGTGGTGGATGACTTATTGAATAGACTTAAGAGTTTCGGCTTTTCAACTACAGGCTATGCAGATGATCTTGTGATCATCATCAAAGGCAAACAAGAAGACAATGTGTGTCAACTCATGCAAAATGCACTCCGCATAGTCTCGGACTGGTGTGCTGGCGAGGGCTTATCGATAAACCCCAGCAAGGAAGTCGTTGTACCGTTTACAAGAAAATTGGTTCACTGATTCTAGATGGCACAACCATTCATTTTTCGGACGAGGTAAAATATCTAGGAATTGTCCTGGATAAGAAACTTAACTGGAACTCCCATGTTAAACACAAAATTGCCAAGACAACCATTGCCATGTGGATCTGTCGCCGTATGTACGGCAAAACCTGGGGTCTGTCCCCAAAGATCATATTCTGGTTATATACCACGATAGTAAGACCCATCCTTACATACGCGTACGTTGTCTGGTGGGCGAAAACCAAAGAGGTCACAACCATCAGCAAACTCAGCAAACTTCAGCCTCGGAATTACAGGTACTATGCACACCTGTCCCACAACAACCATAGAAGCTATAATCGGACTTACTCTGTTACACATTTTCATCAAAAAAGTGTCAATTCGCAGTGCAGTTAATCTTCGAAAGTCGGTTGTACATGGGATCATGTGGATCTCATGGATCTAATAACCGACTTCCCCGAGCTAGATATGCTCAGCACGGTTTCTGAATTTACGCCCAAATCAATCTAATTTGGTAGAAGGTTTGAGATTGAGGCAGGGCAGGAGGAATCGTTTGGTATACCGATGGATCAAAAATGGATTCAGGAGTTGGCGCCGGTGTGTATGGACCCAATTACAAGATCACGAAATCACTTGGAAAGAGTCGTAGTATTTTCCACGCCGAGCTTTACGCTATTGAGACCTGTGCAAATATAAACTTGCAATCAGGAATCAAAGGTGCCGCTATACACATACTCACCGACAGCCAAGCGGCGCTTAAAGCTCTGATCTCCCACCTGATCAGTTCAAAATCAGTTCTAAGCTGCTTCGACAGTTTACAAAACCTGACCCGTTACAATAAAGTAAAATTCTGGTGGGTACCGGGTCATGTAGACGTTGACGGCAATGAAACTGCAGATGTGCTAGCCAGAAAAGGTTTCTCTGAGTTGTTAATTAGACCTGAACCCCTTTACGGAATATCTGATTCTGCCTTCAAACTAACCTTAAACAATTGGGAATGCAACATGTGCATTTCCCATTGGAATAACTCCCAAGGTCTCAGACAAGTTAAAAGAGCTGTCCAACCCTTCCAAATCATGGTATCACCTGCCGCCTCTGTTAGAAGAGGACGAAACTGCAGAACACGTACTATTTGAGTGTATAGCTCTGTGTAGAAGTAGGGGAAGCTTCTTTATTAAGGAGATAATATCCCCATTAGACCTAAGAAACTCCTCCGTAGCTGTAATTATAGCTTTCATAAGGAACATTGAAATAATGCTTCCTTAAAAAGTGATCTCTGGCACAATAGTCTCTGGTCGCATTGCCTACACGCCATTTGGGGGCGGCCACACTACTTAACGGTATTTTACTACGGGTCAACTTTGAAAATTTGTAATTCTCTCGAAAACGGCTCAAAGGTCAGTACTTTACTTAATAGCGGACCCGCGAAAAAAAAATCGGATATCGATATCATTTTTGACATACATACATATGTAGAGACATTATATTAAAATTTTTGACATATTGCTCAGTCAATGCTCAGCTTCAATTCGACTGCAAAACTAGTGAGGATTTTGTGAGGTAGTGGACTGGATTCTTGTCGATTTTCTGCCTAAGATTTTAGTCACCTCTAGAAATGTCAAATGGATGGTTATGAAAACTATTTTTGTGTATATTTATTTATGGACTTTCAACTCGGTTTGGTCTGTTGTAGATCTAAGTTTATCCAGAACTATATTCAAAAACACTTTATTTAGTTTTATTGGTTAATTGTGTAGGTAAATTCATATCCTCATATTTATTTTATCTATTTTTAATTACTTTTGTAATCTATTATATACATATATATCACAATCTGTTAAGTTATATACTCGTAGATGAAATGAGATAAATATAATCAATATAATCTCCCTCGAGTGAAATACATTTCTCATATCGGGCCTTAATACCACCGAAAAAATATTTTATGTCTAATTATATAATCTCTTTGCCTTCAAATTGACTTTCTACGGCCGCCTTGATCTCGTTCTCATCTGCAAATCTCCAGCCTCGTGACTGATTTTCAAATTGGAAAATGGGAAAAAGTCGATCGGGGCTAAGTCTGGGCTCTAGGGTGGATAGTCTATCGTAGAAAAGCCTGTTTGTTTAAAGGCTTGTCTCGAAACCCGCGCCATGTGAACAGGTGCGTTATCCCGCAAAAACAACACTCCGTGTCTGAGTTTCCCACGTCGCTTCCGTACGACCGCTTCACAAGTCAATAAATTTGCGTAATAATGACCACTCATCGTAATCTCTTTTGGTAGGTACGAGTAATCAATCAACAAAACACCTTCAGTGTCCCAAAAACAATCGCCATAAGCTTCGAAACCGACTTTTCCACCTAGAATTTCTTCGGCTGCCTCTCCCCTTTTCAATACACTGCATAGGCTTTTGTTTGGACTTCGGACCGTATTGGCGAACCCAAGTCTCATCTATACTTATGATTCGGTTGCAAATTTCGTCGAGATAGTCCCCGGCTAACTCCAAAAAATCTTTGCAGCACTCGAGTCTTCGTTGCTTGCCGAACGACGTGAACATTTTCGGTACCCAGCCCGCACAAATTGTTTTCATGTTTAAATGCTCGTGCACAATTTCTCCAATCCGTTCTTTGCTGATGTGCATCTCATCCGCTAACTGCCATATTTTTATTTTTCGGTCGGCCATAACTAATTTTTCAACTTTTCGGGATTTTCTTCAGTGACCACTGACACAGGACGCCCTGGGCGCGGGTCATCTTCACAGCTCTCTCGCCCTTATTGAAATAAGCGAGCCCATTTTTTTACCATGGTATACGCAGGCCCAGTATCCTGTTTAAATTTTTTAGGCGATTTTCCTTTTTTCACGGGGCGGTGCTCAAAATTGCGACAATTTCCGATTTCGCCTGACATGGTAATGTTTATCCTACCACAGATAATAACAAAATGAAATTATTATTGAGACGAGGTGATATTTATACTACTAAAGAGTGTCGCAGTTAGTGCTATCACTAATGAGAAGATGACTCATTGTTGAGTATATCAGTCCCCGAACTTATCAGCCGCCACCCTTCACTTTTGAGAAAAATTGGGAAATCTACTCTAAACTTCACTTAATTCAGAAATACACTAAATCTACTTCAGTTTGGCAAATTATTTATCCATAAGAAACAAAACTGGAAAGAAACAATGGCGTTGTTCGTTGCAGAATGACAGTCGACAAAATTTTCAAATTAGAACAAATCCTGAAAAAGACCAACGAATTTTAAGTCGAAACCCATCATTTATTCGTCAGAACTCTATAAGTCGAAGGCCGACTGCAAGGCCCAAGAAAGACGAATCTAGCTGTGAGGTGTAGTAAGTTTAAAACAACTCCTCCGAGTTATTCGGAATGAACCCCGGTTTTCGATAAGGAGATGCACTTTCATGCGATTTCTTCAATATTGTGCTGGAACAGACAGTGCGCAGGCTAGTTAGTTGCGGAAAGAGTTTTCAACGTGCTGTAACAGAGGCTTTCACGGCATTTGAATATCAGGCCAAACTATTTCACCTTAGGAAACCGCAACTACTTCCGTTTGTGTATGAACCTCATATGATGATCTCTTTTGTTCTATCGTATTATATGGTGCTTAGTGCTGGACCCCATGCAAGAAAATTCAGCTGATAGAGGTCAAATCAGGATGTGAATGGAGTCGGAAAAGTTAAAGCCCAGCAAAGAAGCAAGAAGTCTTATGAAAATTCGCATCAAGGCTAAATTCGCCAATATAAGCCTAATAGGGACAAGGCAACGACACCAAAGGGTGTCCTAGAAATGACAGTAAAATATTTTTGGGTGATTTTAACGCTAAAATAGGAAAGGCGGACATCTTTGATGGGACAGTAGCCTCCAGTATTATGGATGTCTGAACCTCCCAAGCGCTGTCACAACAAAGAAGAATTACAATAAGAAGGATACAATGTCGAAAAGCTGCAATCTCGAGCGACTGCCAGAATCTTTTCCGATCGCGTATGCCGAAATCTCTCTAGGACTCCTATGCCGCCAGCATCAAGAGCCGAAGACCACTGGCAACCTTAGCAATATGCCATCAGAAACGCCGCAACTGAAGTGCTGGGTTTCACCCGACCTTCACCAAGAAATGCCTGATCTGACGAATGCGAGCAAGTACATGAAGCAAAACAAGAGATATGTACATAAACCAATGCTGCAAAGGAGGCTACTCGCGAGCTCTACGAGCAAACAAGACGGGAAGGACATCGGTTTCTCTAAAAGAAGAAGAAAGAGCACGAGAGCGTCCGATTGGAAATATTGAGAGATTCTACTCCAGGAACAATGTACGGAAGTTTTACTAAGAGGTAAAAAGAACGTGTCAAGAGAACAAAGCCCGTACAGATACCTGTAGATAGGAAGAAGGAAACCTTGTAGTAGAATCACAGTTGGTGCTGAAAATATGAAAGAACTACTTCTGCAGACTGTATAACGGCGACGAAGACCAACATCCCACTATCAGGCAGAATGAACCATTCAACCTAGACGATGATAGCCAGAACTTCCATCCACCTGATCAGAATGAAGTGGACCTAACTGCTTACCGGCGGAGTTATTTAAAGCAACTGGAGACACAGTTTTTAGAAAGCATACACCAACTCATTTCTACAATTTCGTCAGACGAGTGTATGCCTGATGAATGGAATCTCAGTATCGTTTGCCCAACACACAAGAAAGGAGAACCCCTTCAACTGCGCCAACTACAGATACATCAGTCTCGCTAAAATAGGAAAAAATCGCGTACAAAATCTTATCTGCCATATTGTGTGAACGCCTGATACCTTTCGTCAACAGCCTGATCGGCCCCTATCAGTGTATTACAGCTTTAGGTCAGGAAAGCCCACAATCGATCAAATTTTCACACTTTGGCAGTACCTGGAGAAGTTCAAACCTCAAGAAGTTCAAATCGACACTCTACAGGCCATGTCATCAAAAGATGATTTAGGCAAGGTGACACGCTGTCATGTGACTTCTTTAACAGTCATACATTGTGCGAAACTCAAAAAAAAAAAACTCGACGATATCGACACACATACGAGTAATTGGCAGAAATCAGCGGGTTGTCACCAGTGAAGTAGCCAAAATGGGTTTACCGGTGAACATCAGCGCAAAAATCAAGCGAAGAATAACCCGGAGGGATAGATAGTAGAAGAAGACCTCGCCTTAGATGGCGCACACAAGTAGAAACAGACTTCAACGAACGAATTTGGAGTGCGCAACTGGAGGCAGTTGGCTAAGGACCGCGCTAACTGGAGAGATTTGTTGGTTGAGGCCCAGGTTCACCACGAACTGTAACGCCACCTAAGTAACTATAATAAGTATCTGCTCGCCTGGTCGATACGTGTACGTGTTTTTTCTTGGGAAATCGCGGAGTCAAACTGCAAATTTCTCCACCTTCAATATCCGCTGATTGTTCGGGACTATTTTCCTAAATATACATATAAAGAAACGTATACTGACTGATTCATTATCACCGAGCCAAAACCACTGAAGCTAGAACTATGAAATTTAGACAGTAGTTGCGTTTTCTGACATAGGCATCCACTAAGAAAGGATTTTGCGGAATCCAACCCCTAAGGGGGTAAAAGGGAGTATAAAAATGTTTATATGAAATCATATTTTTTCGATCAGATTTACTTGAAAATTAGCATAACTACTCTAAAACACTAATAATGAAACACATATGTATTTCAGCACTTCCCAAAATTCAACCACTAAATCGTTTATAAACGACAAATCTAAAATCCACACTAGTGAAGCCGCGGTCATCAGATAGTAAATAAATGCTTATTCACAGCTAACCTTTATATTGAAAGGCGGTTCCACCACCCACAACCCGTGGACACGCCCGGTAGCCTGCAGGTCGGCTTTCACAGAATTCCCCATATTCCCCGACCCGAAGAAAAACGAGTCAACTATGTAAAAACTGAAATACAGTATTTCCCGACATCTGGGAATCTGAAAAAATCATTCTCAAAAGCTATGACTGCTTCATACGTTTAAAAAGAGACAATTACCTATCCGGGTAGTCTTCTACCTCTAAGCGCTTAGAGACAATTACCTATCCGGGTAGTTTTCTACCTCTAAGCGCTTTCGAAAAAAACGAGGCGATTTTTTATTTTTATTTTATTATGAAAAGTTCACGACATACACAGATATTAATGCAAAAATATTAATGAAACCCTTTACATTACCTTTCATTTTTTAATCTAGTTCAGTTTTTTACGCAATACTTTACATTTTGGGGCAATACTTTACATTTTGGGGCAATTCTACTAAATATTTGATGACTTGGAAGCTCTTTACTTAGGTGGCTTGAATATTTTAGTGGACCGACTTCTTACAATTTTGGTACTCCTTTAACTAACTCTCCGTTGCATATAATATTTGTACATATGTACATTCCGCCAAAAAGTCCAAAATAACTCTCTTAGTAAATTCTATTATTTTTGTGAATTAAATTATCATTGACAACAATGGATGAAATGCTTCAATGACTATGGATGCTTCAAGGTGAAACCCCCTGAAAAAAAGGTCCGGGTGTAGATGTGGTACGTGATTTGAATCGCAGACTAAGCGGATCTATCTTCTAACCAATACGGTGACAATTGATAGATTTGTTTTGACAGTTTCAAAATTATTTATAAATAAAAATATCAGCGATTTGTTGTCAATCAATTTGTGGAAGAACTTCAGCATCAATTTAAACAATTAGAATAGTTTAGAACATGTGATTGATTTCGTTTTTGTTTTTGGTTCTACATTTTTGTGGCTTCACTTTCTAATTGCTTTTTCGCGCCGGTACGGATTTTAGTAGAGACGAGGATAAATATTAGATAACGTACACCCAGAAACATAGAAAGTGGTAAAAATTGAAGACGTATGTTACTTTAGATTTCATCCAGTCTGACAGATGTTTTTAAGCCTTTGACCACTAAACCTATTTCTGTACTTTATAGATCAACTTTATCATCATTGTGGAGATGACATCATTAAGTAGAGATGACATCTGAATAATCTTGGATTATTCCATTAGTCCAGGCGACACAATTTCTGACTGCGGCTCTAGCAGTAGACAAAATATCGACTAATGCAATACTTTTTTTCTTAATGAGGAATTGGAGACTCACATATGTAGATATAGTGTGCTATAAGCTACAGAAAGTGGCATGATAATCGTTTTTTTAATTTTTCTGACAGACTGCTAAAATTAAAATAACGGGTCTAGTTTTTGGCCAACCTACTATTATTCATTTAATATTGACTTGAGTTAACAAAATCAGACCATAGACATTTGCAAACCAGTCTATGTGATTATGTATTCTTCGACAATCGGCACACTGATAGGATTAATGAACAAATTAATGCAGTTGATAGTATAGAATTGTGTGGGAATCCGCAGTCGTTCGGAAGTTTTTAAACTAGAGGTCAAACTATTTGCTTTTTTTTTATCTCGATTTGTGACAAAAGACACTAGAATACTGTCAATACGTACGTGATTATATCTAAATGGTACTACGATCTGAAGGGGTATACTGCCTCAATCAACGACGCTCTTTTGTTGCCTTAGTCGTTAACTGCTTGCGTCCAATCTCACGCCTAAGTGTTTTCTGTATTTATCGCGTCGTTCTCCTCGAAAAGATTCGATAACTCCAAGGTTAAGTTTTCATTTTACACTAACAAAAAATAGCACATAGAAGCAACTCCGTACTTCACGATTTCTATTCTTGTGGATTAGTCTGTGTAAACGAAGTTATATTTATTTTCATATAAGAAACAATCTATTTAAAGATAGCAAGCGTTATATACTTAAGACATTCTATTGTACGACCTATTTGTTTAATACAGTTACTGCAGCAAACTGAATTTCACTCGGAACCATCTGCCACTATTCATATCGTACCTGCGTCCCAATCGGAAGCGACGATGTTTAGTGCCTACGACTCCAATAGTCAAAGTACCAACATAAAAGCACCCAGTTCTATTGGCTCTTCTACAAATCGTCAGCTAGCATGTTAGAGATCGACTACGAATACAAGCCGCACTTAAGATAAATGCCTAAATTAAGTCACCAGCCACTGGATTTAATTGAAGAAATTGTATGATGACTTTTACTCACAAGTTTAGCCAAGAATCAGCTGGATGTTATCTAGCTATGGAGTGTTAAGGACATGGTCTTATTTCGAAATATTGGATATTATGGTGTAAGCATTAAATCCAAGCTCTAATATGTACATACATATATACTCCTAGCAAGGAATACTTTTCACGACTTCTAATCGAAATCGCTTCTCCGTGCTATGCATTAACTTAGAAATGCCGGACAAGACCGACGCTAGAAAGGTACTATCTCAACGCTTATTCCACAAATTAGCTCTCTATAGTTCTCAAGTTTTATGAGCTATGTCGCTTAAAGTCTAAAAAAGATAACCCAGTACACATAGTGCTATAAGCATCGGCTATGATGATGGCAATACCACGAGATATAACAATTTTTATTGACAGCCAGGCGGCCATTAAAACAAATTTTGCTACTGAAATCAAATCTAAGCTAGTTCGGCGCTGTCGCGAAGAACTTAAGATTGTTGGCTCGCAGTACAATATTACTCTCTGCTGGGTCCCTGGTCACAGGAATATAGCCGGAAATGAGATAGCTGACGAACTTGCAAGAAAAAGGTCTGCAATAGACCACAAATGAGCACTCCAATGGATTAAGCCTCCACTCTGTAAACTCAGAGAGCGGGTTGAGTATAAAATCCTAATGACAGCCAACAATAGGTGGAACTCCCTTACCACCTGTGATATACAAAGGAAGCGAAGCTTTGCCCAAAATACGACAGAGCCAGAACCAATAAACTTTTAAAAAATGACAGAAAATCGCTGCCAATGTTGATAGGTGCGTTCACTGGCCACAACCTTCTAAGAAACCACACAATGAAACTTAAACTTAACGATGACAATACACGTATATGTAGAGGCTGCGGTGACGAAGAGGCTCACGAGGATACACCTCACTTCCTCTCCCACTGCCCAAGCCTATGTCATTGAAAAACAAAACATTAGGGAAACATTACTTCCAGGACATACAAGAACTATCTGACGTTTCACTAAACAATCATTCCAGGTTTCTGATGACTTCACGATGGTTGGAGACCCTAATCACCAACGAGCAGTAAGGTAGGAACCCAATCAGTACAGGAACTGGGACCAACCCCCCATTGGGCATCACAATAGACCCACAAGGCGAGATGAGTCGAATCTTTTCTCCCCTCATCAAACCAGCAAACTAACCTAACCTAACCTAACCTAAACACCGACATCCATATCTCGCTGACTTCCTCACAATCGACGTCCACAACAATCCGTCCTTCGAACCCCAAATGTAATCTTGCACGCCAACCCTTTCAAGGTAACACAAAAAATGTTCCCACACCAATTCTGGTCAACAGTGCATAACTGACCATTTAACTGTATCTCATAATACATCCCGCTCGCTTGTTTGCTGAATCCCCCTGAGATAAACAAAAGGCCGGAAAAACTTCATTCAAACGCAAGACAAACCCGTCATATACATACTTTGTCACTTTTGCACACAGAAAAAACGCAACAAAAAGTATCTAAACTGCATATCTCAGCGAAATCAAAGTGAAACCCAAACAGAGAACCACCGCACGAGAAAGCATGTTCATATGACGACTCCACCGCTGTGTGTACATGCATTAAAACACCACTTGCACACCTCTTTCAAGGCAATCCTCTGTGAGATGTTGTTCTGCAGAGAACACTCCGGTCTCGTCCGGTCCGTTCGTTCGTCGTCGTCACGACAGCAGTGTGCACTGAAACTGCTCCACTTTGGTCACAGTGTGGCGGACGAATGAACGAAAAAACTTCTAAGTTTCAACATAAAAACTGGATTCCGTTTTCCACATGAGAGTCGTAATTGTGCCAAACTTTGGAGTAAAAAAAAATCCAAAACAACTCTCGTTAGAGTCCGGTCGGAACGTTAACAGAAGTTCTCGATTTGGTCACAAGAAGTTCGAAGATTTCACTTACTACGAGTCTCGGTCCAGAGAGAGACACTAACAGAGAACCGAAGAGAATCGTATCTCGGTGCTGGAATCGAATAAAGAATTTAGGTTATGTTAATCACCTGTCATGTTCAATTGATTTTCTCGAGCGGCGGCGGCGACGGAGGGTCTCCAGCCCAATCCGATGCAATTTTTAATAATTGTTTGTCGCACTCTGCCATATTAACGCATTCGACCCGGTTTAGCGGTTGGCGCGTGTGTATATGTGTGGAAAGTGGCTTAGAGTTCGGGTGGTGAACCCTGGGTGATGACTTGGGACTTCCCGGTTTTACTTATAAACCCTCTCGACATGGCTTATGTTGGGCAATCATTGATGTTTAACCTTTTGCTGGAGTTTATCTTCGTACGTAACTGGATCAAATGTGTTGCAGTACGGTGTTTCGTTTATATTGTTGGAAGTCAACAATTGAAAGTGAATTGTACGAGTGAGTGCTGGTTTCTTTCATAATTATTGAGTCGGTTGTGGAATAATTAATCTGCACCTTTTGTTACGCAAGGCGAAGTGTGATGTGTTACTTCATTGAAAGTTTGATGTGCGGTTATAAGATGGTAGCACTTAATATGAAGTTTTTTTGATGGAAGACTGCAAGAACACTGAGCTGACAATAAATGCAATACTGCCTTAAGAAACGATTGCATCTCATTGTTAGAATACTCTGCCCCCAATTGCTCCATAAGATTACCAGTTTTATAGATTCATCAGCGTTTCAAAGTAAAATGGGTGATCTTTGGGCTACATTGCTGGAAACTCCTGGAACTATCACCATAACGTTCTCTTTCAAAGAGGAATCAGCTATTTGTGGGCTCTGGTTCGAATCCAATAATGCCTTGATATCTACCCATTGGTAGATAACAACGAACAGCAAAACTCTAGCACTGTTATAATAACATTTTGAATTCGTTACCAGGACATCTGGCAACGATTCTGAACGACTACACTTCACACAAACTGAATTTCAGGAAAAACTTCACGGTACGTTTTCCGTCAAGTGTGGACTGGAAAAATTACTCGTGCAGACAATGCCAGAGTTTTGACGATCAGCACAGGTCACTGGATAGTAGGGACATATTCTACCAGGTTGGGCATTCCATTTAACACACACTGCCGCAACTACAGGAACGTAAGCGAATAGGAAACTCTCGCGCAGAACCATGCACAGAACCAGAAACGATCAGTTTCCTGAATTCCAAAGCATGGATCTAACGAATTCTCGAATTGTGATACCTCGCTCCTTTTCTTTAGAACAGTGAACACACACAATAACAACCGGGTCACTTAAGTTATGAGAACAACCACTTCTACCTACCTACCAGGGTGGTGCCTGCAATAGTTTCAAAAACCCTTAAATACTCCGCAAATGTAATAATATTTTCTAATTTGTAGAGTCTGAATTTAAAAACTAATAACTGAGACAGGAGTATTCCTTCGAATCGATTATCCTCAGGTCCTCAGAAGGGTCAAGACACAAAGAACTCCTTCAGTGCCTCAACAAGAAGACCTGGCAGGGTTGGGGTCAAAATCCCGAAAACTGAAATCCCGAAAATCTAAAACCCCGAAAAACCAAAATCCCGAATATCCAAAATCTTGAAGGGCCAAAATTCTGAAAAAAAATCCCGAAAACTAAATCCCGAAAAATTATATAAAATTAAAAATTTGTCACTTTCAAATGTTCAAATATATATAATGCATAAACAGTGGAATATGTATGGGTGGGCATGCTGCCCCCCTGCAACCCCCCTGCTTGGGGTCACTGTAGGATTTGGAGTGGGTGCGAGGTTGGGTGTATGCAGTTTTTTTATTTTCGGGAATTTGGCCTTTCGGGATTGTGGGTTTTCGGGATTGTGGATTTTCGGGATTTTGGGTTTTCGGGATTATGTTTTTCGGGAATCTGTCCGCCTCCCGACCTGGCACAACAGGGAAATGGATCGGAATTAAATATCCTACCCACAACCATTGAGAACTGATAGTAATTCAGATGCTGAAGAAAAATAAACCATAAGAATGTGATCAGATATCGTGTATCAGAAGATAAGACCTGTCTTTTCAGCTAATCTTCATTATCCGTTATACATATATGAAAGTTAAACATTTTTGAGAGATTGGCTATAAAAGAACCTGATATAGAAGTGGAGGTACAATAAGTACTCTGTCTATGAAGCCGTTGCATTTCGATCCCAAATATTTTAATAATTTGGTGTCTAAATACAACAGAGGAAATAAAGCCCGACCAGCTTATAGATAAGACTAGTTGCTGCCGATTGTGAGTAGCAAACCTAAGAAGGGGCTGTTGGGTTTGCTGGCGGGGATGTAAAAACACCCTGTTTAGAACTTTCATTCAGCTTCCTTTACAGTTACTTGTGTTAAGGAAGCCACATGCACTACCTATCTAACAGTAGAAAGTAAACCCGCAGCAAGTTTCACTCAAGGTCCTGGCAGCCTAGAGTGTCTGCGGCTTTTGTGCATTCTCGTCGTCATACATAAATCTTTTCAGTTAACTGTCTTCACTTTTTTGTTTCTGAGCGGATTTTCAAGATATCATCCACTCAACTTACAACTTTACGCTTTTAAGACTTTAACAATAGTGACATGATAATCTTATCACTGACTGTATCTCTTTGTGACACTTAACAACACATACACGTTTCACTAATGACGTGTGCGTTGGCACTAAAACCACCATCAAATGGACGCGGTGTATCAATTTGATGAAGCGTAGTAGCTGTTGTTGCCCCCAATCTTTGGCTCGAAATCAAGATCAAACCAAGGTAATAATTCAATTCGAAGAGAACGTGATGCGATTTGATAACAACAGTGGACAGCGCCTCATTAGATGAGCAATTTGGGATAGGTTTGCACAGTCATTTTGACGTAATATGAAAGTAAAACTTATTGGATAGCGAGAGCGATTTTTGTTTGGCTAATGGCTAAGTGGTTAATTGATTACCACGTGTTATAGCGAATATTAATGAATACAATGTAAAAATAAAATTAACATAACTAGATGACAAGTGATAAATGATTCCTCAGCATACATATCTTAAGTTTTGGCCAATTTTAATAGCCCCAACTAAATTAATTCCACACGTTGATGTTAATTTCTATAAACCATAAATTATCGTTTAAGACCAATGGCCAGTCGGAAGGCAGTTTATGGTGGTACTCCTCTCTGGCGAATAACAAATCCGATAATCGAAGGCGAACAGAGGTTGTTATTTAAATTGACTACCTTGTCTACTCCTGGGGGAGAGAATAGATATGGAATTTTTGGAAAAAAAAAAACATTTTTTTAGAAAGAGATTATATAACAACGTGATCATCATCACGTTGATGATACCAGTGTAGAAACGAGTTAACTAATTGCGTTTTGGTTTCGTCTTAGATTTTGTGGGAAATGTGGTTTGCCTTTAGGCTAATTTTAAACAATCAATTAAAAAAAACACCTAATACTCGTGGTGTGCAGAGATACGCACAAGCCACGGCACCAGAAAACAAACAAGGCGGTAACCTCCCACCATACAATATGTTCGCAATTATCTTCGCAAGACTCGAGGATTAATGCGTCGCAAATAGACTAATTTTCGAAAAACTGAACAACGTCGAAAATAGCATAAACCAAAAGCGCGCTCCAACAAAACCTTACATAAGACACTTAGAAAATCAACATAGAATTCTAATGGGTTATTGCAAAATAAAGACGAAGAATTTTCAGCGAAGGAAAAAATATACGTAGGGATAACAGAAGTTCGCTTAGTTGGTGTCAATTTAGTAGTTTTTGAAAAGAAAAATGCATTTCTGTAGCTTATAATCTAACAATATTTATTTCTAAATTTCAGAACAATAGGTAAAAATGGAGACGAGAAAGAAAAAAATTAGTGCCGTAAGCTCGGTTGAAGTTCCACCGCCAACACAGGAAGAAATTCGTTTTGCCATTCTCTTCGGATTTCGACGTCAACTCACGCCAGTCAAAATTCTGCACGAATGCCAAAATACATACGGAATAAATGCACCATCTCTTGTTACTATTTCAAAGTGGTTTCGAAGATTCCAGACTGAACATTTTTCGTGAAGGTCGGCCCAAATCCTCGTCCGACGATGTGGCCCTGTAGAAGGCTAAAATATGGCTCTGGTTAAGGCTAAAATTGACGGAGATGCCAGGATGACACAGTAGATGATAGCGGATGAACTAGGCTTGAATGCCATGGCTGTGTCACGAATTTTAAATTATCACCTGAAATTTTAAATGGAGAGCAAAAAGAGGCTCGTGTTCGTAAAATCGTTACAGATGATGAATCTTGGTTTTACAAGTACGAACCGGAAACCAAACAGCAGTTCATGGTATGGAGCCCAGAAAGTGCAAATCCTCCTGTAAAGGCCAAACAACAAAAGTTATATGTCGATATACTTCATCAGGGCGAAAATGGTCGCCGTCATCCCGCTTAAAACTGCTCAGACAGTCACTGCTAATTGGTATACTGAAACTTGCTTACCACAAGTTTTCCAAAATTTACTAGGACACCGACAAAAAGAGGAGCTGCGCCTCAACCTTTTGCACCACGACAATGCGAATGCGCATACGAGAACTGCTCAAAAAACCAACAACTCTCTCGCTCTCGGGGATCGATGAAATTCGCCCAGCACCTTATTCTCCGGATCTAGTGCCGTGTGACTTTTGTCTGTTTCCGAAAATAGAAAAAGATTTGAGGGGAGAAATCTTCACATCTAAAGAGGAGATTATTAATGAAGTCAATGTCGAAATCGAAAAGCTCCAAAAAGAGGATTTTGAAAGCTGTTTTGAAAGATGGATCTATCAAATGGGAATTATTTGGAGAAATTAAAAAACGATGAAGATTAAATATCTAAAGTTAGAATTATTTTTGTGTTTTATTATTCTTATTATATACGTATGTGTATAAAATTTGAGTAGACTCAATGTAATTAGCGTCAGTACGCGTGAAAAATAAACACTTTGCTTTTAACATATCGCCTATCTACTGCCCCCCGAGATACCATTGGCGGTTACTTTAACGCGAAGCATATGTATCTTCTGGAGTTATAGACTGATATCAACGAAGGGTAGAGTTTTATACAATAAGGGAATGGAATATAACTGCGACTTTCACCAACCGTCAGATCTAAATAAAATACCCGATTTCATAGATTTCTTTGTTGTTTAAATGAATTTTTTTTATTTTAGATAGAAGTCGAAGAAAGCTTAGATATTCCCTGGTTATACTGATAATGAGTGAAACATAAAACAAATAAAAAAGAGAAGTACCTCCTAGACGTTCCACTGAAAACACCCTTTCAATTAGAAGACGAAGTCGATCGATCCATTGATGTCAAAAGAAAACCATAGCTAACTGTGACATTAAGTATCCGGCAGAGATTCTAGGATTGTTAACGGGAATGAGGCGAGCACGTAAAAAATGACAACAATCTCGTACTCCGCAGCTCAAGACAGACTTAAGCCGTCTGTGCAATAAACTCCAAGAAACGATCAGATTTTGAAAATTAAAAGGCAACTATCTCAAGGGTTAACCGTTGAAAAAAATACAAATTATTCGCTCTGGAAAACCGCGCATTTAGAAGAACTTTCAAACCTAAAGCGAATATATTGTAGCATAATAATAACTACGCCCCCTAAAAATATGACGCAACAAATTCCAAAGTGACTTTTCATTCTGGCAGAATTTTGGTTCGAACTTTTTTTTTTTTTTTTATAATTTGCACGTGTTAAAGGGGATATGAATACCCTTATACTAATTTTTAGAACACGTACGTTTTATGGAAAGGGGAAGAGACAGAGAGAAAGACAGAGTGGTGTGGTTTTGAAACTCAGGTGGTATTAAGTTTCTGTAAACTCCAAGGGTGGCTGTCCAGATAACTGGGGAGTATTTTGTTTGTCTTTCGCTATCATTGTCGTTGCTTATGATTCACAGTATTTTTTTCCGTCCTCCTGAGGTCATCATCACGATCAAGTTGCATTTTAGCCATATGACCACCCTACTGCTAGTGTTATGCCTTCGCAGTAGAGTTGACTTAGCTTTCGCAAGTGATCGACTTTTTATTTATTTCGTGTGAAATAAATAGATGATTCTTGACTTCAGGATTCGAACCGTGAATCAACAGCGTGACAAGCGATGATGTTACCACTGCACCACGGCCACCCTCACTGTCCTTTCATTCGAGGTTCGTGTCTGGGACGAAGTCTCCACAGCTCATGTCAACGAAAGAGACGAATAATATTAGGGATAAAAGGGAATTATAACTGCAAGAATTATTTCTCTTGTTCCAGTGGTCGAAGAATTTGCTAGAAGTTTCTGGCTATCAGAAACTTCTGCTATATAAGGACAGATGGCGATTGAGAAAGCAGCAGTAGTTTCTAAACTGTGGCGAAGAGATTAGAAAAGTGATAATGGGCGAAGTTGTAATTTTGTGATAAATTGAAAGTTGAGATTTAACAAAAAGAAGTAATTAGTTTGGATTTGTGAATTAAGTAATCGAAAGGAGATAAAGTGACTTGAGAGGACAGAGACCTTGTAAGAAAAGAATTGTGAAGAATAATATAGTGTGAACCTGAATTGTTCTATAGACTAGAAAATAAAGAAATAAATTTCACAGAATATTGTTTTATCTACTCGAGCCGTAGCTCGCATATTACAATATCTTTCTTTCTCCCTCTTTCACTTTCTACAAACTCCCGTGCCCTGAAATAATTTAAGGGTATTCATATCCCCTTTGGAGCGCGCAAATTATAAAAAAAAAAATATATATATTAGCTGTGCCGAACGACAAAGTCTTATAGACCTATAACCGATCATTTCAAAGGTTTTCGAAAATTTTAATAAAGCGAATACACCCTATAATAGAACAAGAATACTTAATTCCGGATACTAATCCAGTTTAGAAGCAAACATTATACATTATAACAATATGTGCATAGAATAACAGATGTAATTGGGAAGGCCCTGGAAAATGTCTGGTCGAGTGTTTTTCTTGATGTCTTCCAAACTTTCGATAAGCTATGACACAAAGGATTGGAACTCAGGTTCGGCAGGTCTTTCCCAGCTCACAATATAATATTGTAAAATTAGCACGGTAACGAATACTCCGACTTAAAAAAATTAAAACTGGAATAACACAGTGGAGTGTACTTGGTCCTATTTTATACTTTTTATACACGCGAGAAAAAAGTGAAACGAAGTGAAATACCTGGGAATGACACTCGACGCGAAATGAAAATGGAAGACGACACACTTAAAAAGAAAAAATAGAACAAGAGAACAAGTACACAGAATATTGGTTGCTCGGGCGATATTCCAATTTCCATATCCAGAACAAGATGCTCCTATACAAGCAAGTGCTAAAGCCCGTATGGACGTATGGTATACAACTATACAACAATATAGGTTATAGAAACCTCCTACAAACTTTTGAAAATAAAAGTGCTAAGGGGAATATTGAACGCACCGTGGTATGTTTTGAATGACCATATTCACAGAGATTTAGGAATAACCTCCGTATAAGATGAAATTCAAAATGTCGCACAAAACTCCAATGTAGGTTCTATGGTCATTGTAAAAACGCTTCTTAAGATTTTGAACAATAGAAATATAGTTCGTCGACTACAAAGGACAAAACAGTCCGATTTAGCTCAGTAGATAACAGCCTGCCGTAACTAGAGGTACAGCAGGCAATTACGTTGGAATGTCACTTGCAAAACGTGGAATATGTGAAATGTAAACAACTACTAGATAAGTTTTATTTAGTAATTAAATCAAAACTTGTAAAACGTTGATGCAACGAGATAAAGCTTCTAAGTTCTAATCACAACAACATCAAGTTAGGTCCCATGGCACAAATCTTTTTTCGGTAACGAGAAGGTCGATGAATTTGCTGGAAGAGATTCGGAACGGAGGCATACAATGGGATAACACAAATTCATGGCCAAAACACAAGTGGAAATCTTAGAAACGAACATTGAGCTATAAATCCCTTCCAGACGTTCGAATCGTCAAGTGCTACACAGCCCTATTGTGGTATAAACAAATAAAATAAAATAATAGAAAAGAATACTGTAATAAGTACATGGAGAAAGGTAACGGTAACTCTCATTCCTAAAGTAGGAAAAAAGGACACCACTCATCCCAAGCCTTTCGGACATATCAGTCTAACATCCTTTATACTAAAGACTGTAAAGAAAGCTGAATGGAAATGGTAAACAGGGTATTTTTACATTCCCGCCAGCATACTTTTCGAGCCGACAGATTCAAGAAGACCGACTTATACGAGCCATGTAAAGAGCACTAGAATAGAAAAAAAAAAACCTTTCTGCATATAAAGAGTGGCCCAAAATTCTCGCAAGGTTTGAATTTTGCGCCATTTGAGCGGTAAAATGTTGCCAACGAAAAAAAAAAAGAGAGAGCGTGACAGCTAACAGTTCAACATTTTCGTACAAAATATGGTCGAAATAGTGATTTAACTTCATCAACTGTGAAGAGATTAATTCAAAAATCAGGAAGACTACATCAATTAGTGATCGTAGACACTATGACCGTCCTTCAACAAGTCGTTCAACACAAAACATCGAAGCAGTTCATGATAGTATTGTTGAGAGTCCAGGAACATCAATTTGGCACCGAGGTCAAGAATTGGACACTTCGAGAAGCTCTTTACAGCGTATTCTCACGAAAAATGTGCAACTTTATGTATACAAAGTGTAATTGGCTCAAGAACAAGAAGTGGTTGCTGATTTTTCAAACCGAGTCATCTTCAGCAATGAGCCTCATTTTCATCTTGATGGCTTTCTTAATCGTCAAAATTGTCAAATTTGGGGTTCAGAAAATCCACGAGTGATTGTTGAGAAACAAATGCATTCAAAACGTGTCGCCGTTTGGATTTGGGCTGGACGCATCTTCGGACCATTCTTCTTTGAAAATGCGGCTAGTCAGGAAATAGCAGTTAATGGTGCTCGCTATCACGACATGATAATCCATTTTTGTGTGCCTAAATTCCAAGATATGGATGTGGACGACATGTGGTTTCAACAAGACGGTGCCGCATGCTATACAGCCCGAGAAACAATTCAATCCCTGCATGAGTCACTTCCTAGTCGTGTAATTTCCCGTTTTGGTGATCAGAATTGGCCGCCTAGACCATGCAATTTAACGCAGTTACACTTTTTTCTTTGGGGTTTTTTGAAGTCTAATGTGTATACCAACAATCCCACGACCACGCCGCCTTGAAGGAGCAAATTGAGCGCTGTATCAACGAAATTCAGCCACATTATGCAAAACGGTCATGGAAAATTTCGGCAAAAGAGTGCGTGCTATTTACTACTTTATTCACTTTACCACAAAACTCTTCTGCATTTTTGTTTACATCCTATGTCCTATATCATTGATGCGTTCCTCACTCAATTTCGTCCGGAAACTATTTTTATTGTACTTGCAAAATTGAACAAAATTATGCTTTATTATCGATCTGAACACTGATTTAATGGATATTAGTGAATTAAGGCTGTGATTATTGTATAGTCATTCACCTTCTGCATTTACCCGAACTTTTTGAATATTCCCTGCACTCTCCTTTGATATGTTGTATTTCCTAGCCAGTTTACATTGAAGTCACCAACAATTATAATATTCTCTCCATAATCCTCTAAAGCTTCAAAGTATTGGTTTAAATAATTACAAAATGTACATTCGGAACCACTTCGGAAGTTTCAGTTTAGTGCAAGTTTCAGTTTAATGTCAATTCGCCTACACTTAACCACCAACCACCATACGTACATATATCAATGACGATATTTATGGTTTGGATGATTGCTACTTGCCAGCATTTTTTAACATATGCACAATACCACCCCACCAGTTTTGTTTGATGGTGAGTCGCACCGACAAATTTGAAAATCAGGTAGTTCAATCTCGGTATCGTCAATATCTGAAGTAACATGGGTTTCGCTAAGCATTATAAATCCATATTGTTTTTGTCGGGCAATAACTTCAAGTTCAGCAAAATCATTCTCCAATCCTTATGGATTTGCATATAGTCCCTTAAAGCTATTTAATTCCAAGTATCTAATATTTTGTTTTACTTTTTAGTTTATTAAAATACACTGGACATACCCTGCTCAAAATACAATGGTTAATATTAAGGCCCAAGTTCAATCTGCAGTTTTCTTTTTCTCAATTTAGGCACTTCTCGCTAGCGCTATTTCTCTATTCCTTGGAACTATGTTCTCCTGGACATCTCGCACAAACTTCTTTATTTCTACACTCCGTCGGCTTATTGTTATTTACACTTGAAACTTCTAGTATAGTAATCGGCTACATCGTATAGTAATCGGTTCCACTCTATCTTTGTTTTACCAAACATCTATTACTGCTTTAAGGCTTTCAATTTCTAATTTCTCTTATAGCAAACATCTTCAGCTTGCTGTGTTCTATGAGTATAGTCAACCAAATAGCAAGTTCTGAAATATATTATAAAAAAAATATCGAAACTAGTGAAAGTGAATACGCCGACGTATGGGTTAAAACGTTCGATTGATATTTCTACCGCTTAAGTACATACAGTCTTTCAATAGCCAAGCCTAAACTTTGACAACTGATTGTAGTTATTATTCTGTGATGATTGAGTTCTATCATAGCTGCTATTTAATTATGGAAAACTACACACAGCGCAGCGGTGCAGAATATTCATTGTAAAACGAATTGGCATAGGGAGGTTTATGTTTTTTTTTTAAAGCAACTTTTATATGGATATACTCGTATTTAATACTCCACTTAGATATATGATATTTTAGTTAAGGAGCGGTCTCCAGTTATCCGCCAGTTGCACGACTATATAACTTTGTGTTATTCCATACCAATTTCCTCTAATCTCAACAAATATCCCTGAAACCTAAATGCATCGATCAATCAAAGACCAAAACTCGGTAAGTATCTACTGAGTGCTACCCATACAATGCTGCTACTTATTTCTGATAAATTTTTGAAAAAAAAGAAAGAAAAATAAAACAAGATTCCTAACTCTATATCTATATAATGCACTAGAGCTGCCTAAGAAATGATTTATGTAAACATGTCATTTAACTCATTCTATTGTTTTTTCCATGTCAATTTAACGCCAAAACAAAGCTCCCCCTTCAGACCTACGAATACCTATCTATCTGCTGAATGCTGCGTAATTGTGATCGTTTTGATTAATGGTGCTGTCATAATGCCGTACTGATTGAGTTGGATTAATCAAATATCAAATCGGAAAATCAAACAATTATTGGTCGACTCTTAATGATCTTGTCAAAAGCGTAATCGTAAATCGGCATCGCTTTTGTAGTCGAAAAGTAGGAATGTTATGTTTGGACAAGTGTAAGATGTCCAAATATTTGAATGTATCTTGTTTGCACTCCGCGACTCATTAATGATGTCAACAAGGAAGGTGTTTAGAACAAAAAGATAGTTTTTTTTTGGCAAAATACACCCATGAACTTGTTTGCTAGGCGGCATTCTTAAGTGTTTTTGACCTTAAGCAAGTTCGTGTGGTACAAATATAGGGGCTAGGTCTGGAATGGATTATTTTCAAACACTTTCGTACTTGAAAAACCAGATCAACACCTCGCGGATCACTATTAATGCCAGCAAAGTTTGTACAGAGTTGTTATGAAGTGGAGATGTTATAGCATGGTGTTAAAAGTTTTATCAGAAGATAAAAAGAACATAGGGATGAAGAAGGAAGTCTAGTAGTAGAGTCACAATCGATGCTGAGAATTTGGAAAGACCACTTCTGCAGACTGTTAAACTCTATTCAACCCGAATGATGACGATTAATAATCTCGCAACTCAATCAAAGTGAAGATAGCAATATATAAGCTTAAATCCATCAAGACTGCTGGAGCCGACGGCCTAACTGCTGAGCTATTTAAAGCCGCTGAGGATGATTTTTTTTTTAACAGGAATGTGGCCACGCCAAACTGTCATGGTACTGCGACCAGAAAGATCTATTGTGCCAGAGGCCACTTTTTATGGCAGCAGTACTTCTATTTTCCTTATGAAAGCTATAATTACGGCTGCGGAGGACTTCTCCTACTTCTACACGCTCACATAGTATGTGTTCTGATCCGATACATTTTATTTATGTGGTAGAGTAATTGGCAGTGACCAGTAAGGAAGCTCACAAGTCTTCTTGTGTCAACTGCCTTTTTTTGGAAGGGTTGGACAGCTTTTTTAGTTTGTCTGAGACTTTGGGCGTTATTCCAGTGGTAAATGCACATGTTGCGTTCTCAACTGTTTAGGTTCAGTTTAAAGGCAGATATTCCGCAAAAGGGTTCAAGTCCAATAAACAACTCAAAGGAACCTTTTCCGGCTAGCAGATCTGCAGTTTCGTTGCCGTCAACGCCTATATGACCCGGTACCCACCACAATTTTACTTTATTGTATCGGGTCAAATTTTTTAAACTGTCGAAGCAGCTTAGAACTGATTGTGAACTGATCAGGTGGGAGATCAGTGCCTTAAGCGCCGCTTTACTGTCGGTGAGTATGTGTATAGCGGCACCTTTGATGCCTGAGTGCAAGTATATATTAGCACAGGTCTCGATAGCGTAACGCTCGGCCTGGAAAACCCTAGGACTCTTTCCAAGAGATTTCGTAATTTTGTAATTGGGTCCATACGCCGTAATTGTCATTGGCGCCGGTGTGCCAACTCCTGAATCCATTTTTGATCCATCGGTATACCAAACGATTTCTTTTTGGATCAAGCAACGGTCCGCCATTATTTCATATATCACGGCTTGGGATCTCAATCACAAACCTTCAACCAAAGTAGAGTGATTTGGGCGTAAATTCAGAAACCGTGCTGAGCATATCTAGCTCGGGGAAGTCGGTTATTAGATCCATGAGATCCACATGATCCCATGTACAACCGACTTTCGAAGATTAACTGCACTGCGAATTGACACTTTTTTGATGAAAATGTGTAACAGAGTAAGTCCGATTATAGCTTCTATGGCTGTTGTGAGACAAGTGTGCATAGTACCTGTAATTCCGAGGCTGAAGTTTGCTGAGTTTGTTGATGGTTGTGACCTCCTTGGTTTTCGTCCGTGGGGAAAATTTAGTTCGGAGCATACGTCAGCTCATCTATAAGATATGGTCGGATGAAAGTATGCCTGACTAATGAAACCACACCAACGTTTTTCCCATCCTTAAGAAAGTAGACGAACTGCGCCAACTAGAGAGGTATTAGTCTCCTCAACATCGCGTGTAACATCCTATCTGTCATATTATGTGAACGCCTTAAAACCTTTTGACAACAATCTGATTAGTCTATATCAGTGTCTAAAATACCCTTATAAAGAATGCACATTACGGCAGATCTTGGAAAAACCCAAGGGTTCCAAATCGATACTCATCACCTTTTCATCAATACAGAACCATACCTAATTTTGACATCCCTGCCAAACTCGTCCGTCTGCGCAGGATGCCGATGAACAAGGTCGGTAACAACCATCAGCGAGGCTTTTGATGTTGGAGAAGGACTACGACAAGATGACGCGAGTTACATCCGCAAATGTCAATGGCACAGAAAGCAACTTGATACCGGACGTGCGTTCAAGGGAAAGTTTTAGTGCATTTTTGCATTCTTCTCAAATTGCTTTTAAATGTATGCAATTTTAGAAAACAATAATTATTTAGAAAAATTTTAAGATTTTAAGAAAAATAATTTATAGAAAACTCTGAATCTTTTAGATATGATCCATTAGCAGTTTTTTTTTTAAAAATCTTTTAAAAACAGTTTCATATCTTATTTCAGGGGGAAGTTCATAAAACAATTTTGGACCACGATATGAGATCATATTTTGGGCGCTATAAAGTTGTAGTCTAAAGATCGAATTAGATCTTAAGTTGGCAGTCCCTCGTGTATTGCAAATTCCTTGTTACATATTCAGGAACCATAACTCTTAAACACAATTATTAGTACATTATTGATGTTCATCCACTTCAGGCATAACATAACATCCACCCAATGGCTGTGTAGAAACTACATTTGAGAATAGTTCTTATGGCTTTTTCTGTAGCACTTGAAGCCGATTTTGTGTTCTCTATTCCCCATAAACAAGATCGTTGAGCAAAACTTAAAGTTAAGTTTAATAATGATATTACATATATTGATAGCTCGCATAGCTTTTTTGGAGTAATGAAACAGAAACGGTTAATGAGGGAAAAATGAAATATGTACCTCTATATATCCTGTCATCCAAAAAGGACAGGCAACATAGGCGACTTGGACAGAACGTCACAATAGACAGCTACAATTTATAATTAGTTAAGGACTTTATCTATAATACCTAGGCTCCACTGTAAATCAAAATAATGACACTAGCGCAGAGATAAAGCGAAGAATCACTCCAGCCAACCATTGTTTCTTTAGGCTAAGAAGGCAATTGAGCAGTAAATTTCTCTCACGGACAACTAAGGTGGTTTAATAAAGGGTGACCAGATAACAATGATAGTTTCTCCAATTGTTATGTTTCAGCAGCTGTCAAAGTTACCAATAACATTCAGCTGTGAAAGTTTGCCATTGCATCATGCATCGTTTCACGTTTCCCGAACGCGTGGAAATTATTAAAAACTATTATCAAAATTCCGGCTCAGTTGTAAATACGCAACGTGAATTTCGTCGTGAGGTCGGTCGTCATCATGACTTCAGTGAGCAGGCAATTCGTCGCACCGTGGAAAAGATTGAGCTTGAGTACACTCCTTTGGACCTTAAGATCGGTGCGAAGTGAAGAAAACATAGCCGCCGTAGTGGCCAGTATCGAAGAAGGCCCAGAAATGTCGATTCGGCGCCGATCAGCTGAACTCGGCATTGCCAGAGAGTCAAGCATCAATGTATCCACAAAGATTGACTGTTTGGTGCGGTTTATGGTAGGGCGGCATCATCGGCCCCTATTTCTTTCGAAATGAGGAAGGAGACACCGTTACCGTTAATGGTCCTCGGTATAGGGCGATGTTAACCGACTTGCTGTGGCCAGAGCTCGACAACATCGATATATCGCAGCTGTGGTTCCAACAAGACGGCGCTACATGCCATACAAGCGACGGAATGCTCGAAGTGGTGAAAGAGAAATTTGGCGACTGGGTCATCTCACGGCGAGCGTTCATCAATTGGCCGCCGCGATCTTGCGACTTGACACCCCTTGATAATTTTCTCTAGGGCTATGCCAAAGTCCTTAGTCTACGCTAACAAGCCAATCACTTCGGACGAGCTCGAGGTCAACATTCGAGACGCTATTGCCGGAATAGTCATCAAAAATTGGACCGACCGCTTGAAGCACTGCCAGCGAAGCCGAGGCGGTCATTTAAATGATGTGCTATTCCATACATAATGGCATGAATGTAGCTTCAAAATAAAGCCAGAATCAATTTGATATCTTACACCGTTGTTGTTTTATTTAAATTTCTTTTCCTATCGTTCTTATCTGGTCACCTGGGTATCATAAGACCCTCATCATTCCAGTCCTGCTACACGGCACAGAAGTATGGACATTATCAAAGGCAGATGAAAACATCCTTGGAAACAATGAACTATACCGGGTTACAGCGACATCGAGCTTCCCAGAAGGATTCGAATTTATCACTTCATCATCATCATCAGCTAGAACATATAAAGCGAATGGACATCAACGGAGGGTAAAGGAAGACCTCAGCTAAGAAAGCGCACACAAATGGAAAGAGACCTCAACCAACTTCGTGTGCAAAACTGAAGGCGTCTAGCATAAAATCAAGTTGGCTGAAAACGCTTGTTGGTTGACTCGAGGTCCACCCCGGACTGTAGCGCCACCTCGCGAACCTAAATATCGCGCCAAGACTCGTCAACGTTAATCTTACAGATAGATCAGTTCTCTGAGTTACTGCCTGAAATCATGCTTATCCAAATGAAGAACTTAAGTCATGCTAAAAGACATGTATTTGGAATCATATTGGCAGTCCTTTTGAAATGATATCCACCTGAGCCCACTTTAGGTAGCGGTGAGTCAGTATAACTGACCATTCTCTTCCCTCAAAGAACATCAGCCATAGGGGACTGTAGAACTAAGCAGACTTCCGTCGGCGGATTTTCTGTTTACGTCTAACACGAAGTCGATTCCTGCGGACTACCAGTATAGCTCTGTCGTTGGGTAAAAACTCCTCTTTAGGACAGATCAATTCAACTTGTGGCCAATAGAGTGTATTCCGACATCTTTGCTCGTATAAATGCAACTCCGTTTCTACTCCATATGAATGACCTACTAGAGACAACAAACAACAAAATCTTTAGTTTAGCCTTTCTCTCTACCAGAGCTTCAAATTAATGAACAAATCATTCAACCCAAGGAAACAAAGCATCTTCTTGGCGTTACAGGCAACTCTGGTGTAACATGGCACGGCCACAAATTCAACGTCGCAAAATCGGCGTCCATGAAGTTGAGCTATCTGATTAGACCAAAGCGCAAATTAAACCGCGGCTTGAATATTGTTCACATGTATTAAGCTCGGTCCCTAAATATTGTATTCACCTAATTGATAGCATATACAGAGACGAGCAGGTCAGGTAATTAATGACTCCGCACTAACATCCAACTTCCAACCGTTGGCTCATCGAAAACTGGTAGCAGACCTACGCCTGTTTTATATATACTACTACGGCAGATATTCCGAAGACCTTAATGGAATGGTACCTAGAAATGCGTCATTTGCGTTCTATAGGCAAGCCGCCAGTCCAGGCATATATTAGAAAAATAGGTTCGTAAAATAAGGATATTGGACCTCAATCTAACCACTTATACGGTAATTAATTTGAAGCAGCATTTGTTGTATTCTTTTTAGATAGCCAAGTAGACATTCTATTAATTTTGATGTGAATTAAACTAACAAATTCCGCCAATGACTTACTCATACCTTAATTCTTGATAAATTCCTCTGGTATATTCTGAAAAGAAAAAAAAAAAATCTGTAGAAATAAAAAATATATTACCCAGCATTTATCAAAGATTGCATATGAATCTCCACCTAAAACTACATGTTCAATATTCTGCGGGTGTCTGAGCGATTACATTACACACCCGTAGGCGCTGCTCCAAATAAATTCACGCAGCAGCGTCTTTATATTTTCATGTTAAATGCAACAATGTTGCAAATTGAAATATAGATACGTATAGTCCTATGTGTAACTTAAAATAAATCGCACAATTCAAATGTAACGTTGCAGACAGACTGCAGCTTTCTTTTTTAACACGCAAAGTGATAATCATTATTATGTGATTTTATAGGTTACGCAAAATTTTCGGAAAATCAAACAAAATCGTGCCACTTCGTTGTCAAACTAATTATATTTGGATTTCTTCTATTTATTGCTTTGACTGAGTGAGCGAGCGAGCGTTTTACGTTTCATATTTCCGCGTTTACAAATAAACATACGAGTACACTGTTGTAAAAATTTTGCTAAACCATGCACATTTGAACAGTGGATGGTGTTTGTTTAGTGAAATGCGATTCTAAACATGTTTTAATGAGGTTTGTATGCACTATCGAATGCCTGAGTGTGCAAGGCATGTGAAATTTTTGAAAAGTTGAATGATCTAATAATTCCACTTGCTAGAGTGAAGTCTACAGTAGAGTCAAATAAATTAATTATTAGTAAAGCAGTCTATAGGGGTCTAGCGTCAAGTGTCAGCCGGAATTTGGCTTAGATTTTGAGCTCTCAAAAATAGTAAAAATAGGAAGAGCATAGCCCACTAAGACTGTGGATGACGGCCGAAGTAGTTGCCAATCAGTTGTTGTATTTACTTTGCATGTAAAATTAGACTTTACTAGCAACTACTGGCTAGAGACATCTCAATGAAATCCGACTGTTCTTTACTTTAATATAATGCTATTTACAGCCAATTCTTCGTTTAATACCAATTTTAAAATATACCCTAACCTACCCCTAAGCACCCTAACAAAGTACTAATAGATACAGCTCTTGATTTGTTCAAGGTAATACCCGTGTCGGCATCTACCTGGATACCATGGTAGCCGGGAGTTCGAGGGATACTTAAGTTCACGGGTACTCAACAATTGCAGGTAATGGGATCAATGCACACAAATGAATGAACATAACGGATTTACAAACTCTTTGTTGTTCAGTGTTTGTATTTAGCTATATCGATTTCCTTTTTTAAAAAACTCTAACTTTCTTCCTTGGATGTATCCCAAACCGTTAACTTTACGAAAAAATATTTCCATCTAAAAGATAAATTATATTATAAGGACATTCAAACTCATTCATGGTCCCTCAAGGTCACCAAACAACGTCCCCTTAGTCCTCTGCAACTTCGATTATAAATCTTTTTCTCCTATCTTTAACCGCTTCTAAATAAAGCGTGAATTTTTCTGAGTAACGCAGCCTGTATTGTTGAGTAACGCAGCCTGTATTGTTCAAAATTAATGAAAACTTACAAGATAGTAAAAAGCTACTAAGGCTCAGATGTAACCACTTTTTGAAAAATACATAAATCCGCAGATGAAAACATACAACCAAAACGTTAATTTTGTACTCCAAACACACATTTTACAACAGGACAACAAAATAATTCCGGATGACCAATTCGGCTCTAAGGCGGGGCATAATACAATACATGTCGGGTGTAAACTGGTATCGGATATCGAATGGAACAAAAGCAAAAACCAATGCACGGGTGCCTGCCTAATTGACTTGGAGAAGGCCTCCGACACCGTATGGTTAGAGGGACTCTTCTATAAGCTGAACAGGCTGGGCATAAGAAAACCTCTGCTGCACATACTGTACAATATGCTCACCAATTAGCAGTTCATTGTTAAATAAAGCAATGTGACTTCTACTGGAACATTTCAAATTAAAAATGGTCTGCAACAAGGTGCGGTGAATTCACCGATCCTTTTCAACATTTACACGAACGATCTCATAGGATCACTTCACCATGCCATGGAGTACGCACTTCTCTTGCAACGTGACTTCGATAAGATTCAGCAATATTGCGATGACTGGAAGTCTAATATTCTTTTCAGGACGCCGTTCTCTAGGGTTTCTAGGGATACCAGAAAGAATTGGCGAAAGATCTCAATCTTGGGACCGCACGGACAACCACTTACAAGTCGAAGTGTAGTCAGATACCTGGGGCTCTGGTTAGATCCATATCTATATTTAAAAAAAAACATATAGATGCTGCTCTGGCCAGAGGCAAAGGTGCTTTGCCCTTACAAAGAGACTTTTTTATAGCATCAACTCGATGCAAGTGTAAAAGTAATCTGCTACACGGCCCTCATTCGGCCCTTGCTAGTATTTGGATGTCCCGTGTGGTTCAACGTGGGAGCAAACTTGTTAGAAAAGATTCGGGTCTTTGAGAGGGCTTGCCTTCATTTATACAGAACACCAGAGTCCCAGTACATAAAATTCTATCCCAATGAGGTCCTGCACATCAGGGCTAACCTAATAAAAGTGGATAAATTCGTTATCAAGCTGATTTGAAGGCACATTGCAAGAGCAATCACCTCGACGAACAACCAGATCTCAGGGGCTTATTATCCCACTTACAGCTACCACGAGAGAGTGTGCCTTAACGGCTTTGTTCACCCAGAGGCGTTCCTCTATCTGAATGAGAAAGGTCAGATCCAGAACAGATTGGCGGTGCCGCTAATCTTCCATGTTGCCCGGACAGTTGTGGTTAGGCGACTCACCTACGACAGAGACGTTGCACACAGCAGTGTGGAGCGAAATCTTGACGCATATAAAGTCGACATCAGCGGTTTGCGAACTTTTGAAAAAAGTAGCATCGAGGCGATTATGTATTGCCAGCAGAGTGCCCCCGCCAGATAGAGTGCTATGTGTCCATCGTTGCGAAGTGTATTAAATGCAGTAGGAAATAATTCGCTGTTATTGATATCGGTGGTTAGATTTGTTTGTCAAAGCAAAAATGTCATAAGGGAATTTCTGGGAGTTAAGGAATACGTCGCGTGAGGGTCGATAAAAGAAGGAGAAGGATTGGATGCATTAGTGAGAGGAGAGGCAATGTTGACAGAAGGAAGCGAAGGATTGCGTACAGGATTCAGTTGCAAGTAACAGAGGGAAGGGAAGAAGTGGCAGACGAGAGGTCAAAAGACACGCGATTGGCATTAGGTTTATTAAGAATATGCGATCGTGTGAATTTGGGATATTTAGGAGCGGTATTGAAATTAGAAAATAATATCATTTTAACTTGCCAATTTGAGTGTGACTCGGGGGTATTATTACCGATGTGAAGAGATTGGGGAAGGGGGGCCTTAGAATTAACGGAAGATTTATTAGAGTTAGGCTTATAACTAGGGTTAGAGTTGGGCTTAGAGCTAGCGGAATTTTTCTTCTTTCTAAGAATAGTTTTAATGCTTCTTGGTAAGTTTGTCCGTCATATTGCAGTTAGTCATCTTCCCAATGTTGAAATTAATAATCCCGTTAGGATTACGGAACAACCATTCATATCTGGACGGAAGATCAAATTTAAAATTTGGGTTACTTTTGTGATGGGATGGCAGGAACATTTTGCATTGACTGATGGTGATTTTAAACTCCTTTTCGAAGAATTTCGTAATCCAAGGTACATCAGCATTACGAGGGGCGCCTTTGATGAGGAGGGTGGTTACCTGGTCTTCTGACGTAGTTTGTCCAGCCTTCGTTGCCACTCAGAAGCTGTGGGGCAGCTGCGGGAGGATTTGATGTTAAAGCAGTTTCGCACTCCTGGATTGTAGGGGCGCGAGGAGATTTTACAAACTGTATCGTCCGCAGTAAACGAGGAGGCGAAGGTGGATGTGAGTCGACTGCAGTTTCCAATAATTCATTGAAAATTGATGTGTTGTAGTTGACATTCTGGTTTAGTTGGTTATGGATTGGTAAATCGTCAATTTTGTTGCTTACTGATCTAATCTGATTTTCAATGTCGAAAATGGTTGATCGTGTTGATTCTATCGAAGATTACTTCGAGCATAAGATCAGGCTGCTTGGGAGATCGTTGTTTCTTTGTGGAGGATTGGAGATGGATATCAATGTTTTCGCACAGAGAGTTTATTGATTCGTAGATTTTATGGTTGGGAATGATTTGCGCGCAAAATCACTTAACACTGTATTCAGGAGGCGCATGGTGGTTTCATAGTTTATGGACCTAGATGAAACCAACTCGGCCAAACTGGCTAATTGTTTGTGTCGTTCCTCCTCAGAACGCCAGAGCAGTTTTCTGACCTTGCAACCTCTAAGGCCGGCTTCTTTTACCCTTCTTCAAACCATTCTGACAGAGAGCGTAACATTTTAGCGTTTCTGAAGCAAAGCAGCTAGTTCAGAAGAAGTCTTTTGAAGATTTTTGAAAGGCTCCCGGGCAAGAATCCGATCTCCAGGAGCCGATGACTTTTTTTCTGCCTGGGCCTGGCTTAAGGCATATTGAACAGCTGCACGCGAATGCTTAAGAGTTTTTGAAATTTGTTGCTGGGACATGCCGTAAGAGGCCAAAAGGAACTCATCATGCTTTTTTCAAGCAGAGGTATATGCAATAAAGCCGTGTACCAGAAAGTGGATTACATACAACCTTCTAAGAAGAACCAAAAGCATATTTTCAGACACCAAAGTTTTACTAAGCGCACTAAACCATTGTCATTTTCAAATTAAAGTTATACAAAATTATCTAAGTACCCTTACTTGAGTTAAGTTGTTGGGCATAAAGGCATCGAATTAGTCGAGATTGCGGATTAAATTGTTTCGCGTTAACTTATGCACTAGAAATCTAAACCTAGAACTCTCCATATGAGGTGCAACAAGAAATATATTTACTAATTTCAAAATGGCTGCAATAACATTGAGAAAGCGTTAAATTAAACTTTTTAGCACCTACCCTCACCGAACACTGGTCACTCAAGTTCGATCTCAAAAGATTAGTTCACAGATCACACACGAGTACTTCTCAGATTGCGAAATCTTAGGGGATTCAACATATTACAGAAAAGATATTTTACTCGTAGGTTGCAAACGCCCCTCTTTACTAGGAATAACATCGAACTTTTTAGAACTTACATAGAATCGGTGAGTAGAGCAACGGTGGTGCAACAGATATTCGTGTCGTTGTCTCTTGGTTTATAGATCGATAACTCGTGATTGTAATGAGGTTGACGAATGAACTTAAGTAAATTATGGGCTCTAAATGTTACAATAATTCGTGAACGGTTAAAAGCACAGTAATAATTTACGTGAAAGAAGTATCAGCAGCGCAAATCAGGCATGCAGTTTCAGAAAAATAATTCTCTGGATTAAATTTTTTTTCTTAAATAAAAGTTTCCATAGTTTTCTCAAAATTTGGCATAATTAAGTAATGATTATTTTTCGATATATAGTGCACTGACCTGCTCTCAGAAAAATGTAACCTTAACCGGTAAATACCCTCCTTCAAAAAGTTATCATAATTATTTATTATTTTGGTTTTTCCGGCGCAGAAGCTTGGGTGTTATGAAAGACGGTTGAAAACATCTTTGGTTGTTTTGAAAGAAAAATTTTTCGAGTGATTTTTGGTCCCTTTTGTATCGACGGGGAATGGAGGAGAAGATATAACAACGAACTACACCAGTTGTAGAGCGACATCGACTTAGTCAGAAGGGTTTAAATTCATCGCATGAGATGGCTAGGACATGAAAGCGAATTAATATCAACGCTCCGGCCCGGAAAGTCTTCGAATTCAAACCAGAAGGACGTCGCTGTAAAGGAAGACTGTGGCGCATGCAGATGAAAAGGGACCTTAGCCAACTTTGTGTGCGAAACTAGAGGCGGCTAGCAAAATATAGAGCTCGTTGAACACCCTTGTTGGTTGAGGCCCAGTTCCCCCCCGACTGTAGCACCACCTGAAGTAAAATAAGTAAGCCATATGCGCGGTTGATAATTTATTTGAAAGACTGTTCCTGTGCTCTTAACCAATAATTTACTTAACCCCCCGAAGAAGAAATCATTACAGTGCTCATTTGAAAGGAATAAAGAGAACATTAAAATCTAAAAATAAAAAAAAGAAAGACTCGACAGTTAAGTATTTTATCAAAATAACAGCTGATTCGATGTTTTTTTTACCATTTTTTTATTTACTGTATTTTGCTTCTAAACCATTCGTATAAGATACCTGCCTTACGTCACTTAACACGTGTCCATTCTGAATCGTATGACTACGTTCCGAATGTAAAATTTCTCTAAACTTCCAACCAAATGGTAAATCCCCAATTTAACCTAATTAATTCTCGCAGCCACCTGTTCAGTTCTAAACATTTTACATTCCACTTCGGAAATTACACATAAATCGCCATGTAATTCACATTGTTACATCCGATTCCAGCCACTGTAATCAAACGCTTAAATTTAATTAACTAAATTGACCCCCTAGGCCAGACCTTCAAGTGCAAACAGAGATTTAAAATGCAGTAAGTCGAAGTCTGTGTACCTCAATGCACCGACATAGCCCGATGAGGAAAAATACATTCGATTGTCTTTCTTTCGATGGCGATGCTCATTTTTATTACTACAACTAGTCACCTTAACAGCACAATCATACAAAGTCATACAAAGCTACAAACAAAGTTGTAGTAGCTTTTTAAATGTAGCTTACAGATCTTAGAAGTTATTTCAACTCGCAACAATCGAAAAAAAATCAAACAAAAATATTTAATTAGGATTTTTTGAGAGTTGATTTGTTTTGTGGGTCACATTTATTGTTCTCTTGTCGGTTATTGTTAATTCGTCGGTTCTTTAAGGTGTTGACCGACCCATCAAGGCAAGATTATGACTCTTAAGCTGATGTATAAACGAGATACATTGTTTCTTTAATCGAAGTGGGTTAGGTGGTTAGGTCACTTGTCAACACTTTAATCGAAATCGCGATTTATATTGTGCTACAATTTATAGCTCTTTCGAGTGCAAACACTTACGCAAACAATCAGCACACAACAATAACAAACAAATCGACAAGACGACAATTTGTCAATTAGCAGCGTAGATAATCAAATTTTGTTTATTTGAAGGAGCGAGTTAAGTAAGCAGCAGCGCCTATAAATACAAAACTGCTACCACTTCTCGCTGACAGGCTATGTGCGTTGTCGTAGCGTAAAATAAGGTAATGGGCTAGTTGGAGAACCTGCCTTGTGTGGCAATTAAATCTGTGGATTCCATCCGTGGAACCATGTTTCTACTATAAAATTAAAATTCCACTGCCATAAAGACTAATCATGAGTTGGAGTCGTCGTAGTTGCATAACACAGATTCTGATGGCAGAAAGAGGACGAGGATGCAAAAAAAAGCTTGCGGCAAACGAGGTGATGTGATGTCAATGGCCGAATACAATCTTTGGTAGCACAAGTTAGTTATTTGCTTGTTTTTGCCGCTACCTGTTTGGCTGCATCCTATTCTTAGGAAATCAGGGTTGCAGAACATTTTCGAAAAGCGGAAGCACACTGAGGTATTAGTTGTCCAAATATATTCATAAGGCGTGAGCTACTGAAATGGTCGCCAAGATCCATGAACTATCGTCAGGTGGAAGAGGCCTCGGTCATTAATGAGCCGAATTGTGGAGCTTCGTTTCAAAATCAGGAACCTTTGTATCATCTGGAATCGAAACTTAGTAAGTATCTATACTTCGAACCTCAACACCGATATTTGAGTACTCTATATTTTGGGTTCGATACTATAAGTAAAGTATTTGCTTTTATCCTGGTATCGAGCAATAAATAAACTTTGATAATAATTAAATAAAAAACTAAGCGTATGCGGAGAGTTTGAAAATGTCTTTGTGATGCAAATGTCGAAACTTCCAATAAATTCTCATACAATTCCACTGCTTCTGGAAATGTCAATTATTTCTTTAATTCGTGTGCTATTGAACTTAAATCTCTGAGGAACGGGTTAGATGGGATTTACATACTTACTACGTACTTAAATCCTGTCATCCTAATTTTCGCGCCATAAGGTGCGGCCGATCTACTTCCACTTTTTGTTTACCTTGGCTTTCCAATTATTGAACATTAGATATGAGTCCATTATCCTGTGTGAAAGCAGGCAAACATCGTCAGCAAGATGTTTTAGATGTCATTGTCCATTTAATTCTTTGGTTTCCCTCAGCCAGTGGTTTCCGAAGTTCGCAGGGCATTCCAAATAGTATCTGGAATCAAGCTGTTGAAAGCTTTGGAGGCAGATGACAGAATTAAAGCTGAAAGCATCAGTATCTTCAACTGCCAAGGATGTGCTAAAACAACTTTAGTATCGTAATTGTGGGAGCTTGTAGAAAAGTAGTGAGCCTACTAGAAGAACGATCACTAAGCAGACGCAGAATACATCCTCGGGATCAGAAAGCGATTTCTTGCATCACCACAAGGAACTCGTCCAAAGACCAAAAAAGAACCGTAGGAAGAATGGGGATGAACAATTTTGTTATACTTGAAAAATCCTGTGATACCTTTGAAATGGATGAAATGAAATCCAATAGACAACATGCCACATGTTGTCACAGACACTTCCGTCACTTCGGAGAAGCTTTTTTCGAAGGCATGAGCAACAATCATCCAAGCAAGTAACCGTCTTGGATCCAAATGGCTGCAGGAGCTGCTTATACTTGCAGGTAAACCTGTATTAGTGGTTTTTAAATTTTAATTCGATTTAATGCTTTGTATTCCAAATATTCCACCTACAGACACCAATGCCATGCGGATTTACCAGTGGATGATGCCATCATACGTCGCAATTCACATTACAAAACAGACCCTGTGATAGAATGGAAATAAATATTGCACTAAGTTTGAGTTTTCCCATAAGACAAAACGTAAGTAAAAGGCAAAATTCGCTTGGGTTCCGGCAAATACCAGTTGAGTATCTCTGCCTCCAATCAAACACTCAATATCTCCGAACATGCGATAAATCGCTCGCAGATATTTGCGTCAAAGGAGTATACTATTTTTTTTTCCTTCATCTACACAACTTGGCCTTGGCAAGGGCGTTTAGAGACCTACCGAATAGGCTATTAATCTCAAGGCAGTAACTATAAATGCTTTGTTTTTTATTTATTTATTTTTTTGTATCCGCGACGTTGGGCACGCAACGGAGATATCTTTAAAATAAATCTACGTATTCATGGTTGCACATCAAGCGGATCCCATTCCACATACACACAAAACGCTTCGATGAACAACAGCAACAGCAGCAGCGGAATAATATAGCGCAGAGGTACTGAGTCTGAAATAAGAGTTCATTCCACTGACTTCCATCATCATTAGAGGCGCAAAAATACAAAAATAAAAACCAAACAAACATACATACATAGATAGATACAGATGTACAGTGTGTCCAGCTCACAGCAGGTTGATCATAAATAAAAGTAAAA
Organism: Pocota personata; assembly: GCA_963082735.1. Taxonomy (NCBI): domain Eukaryota; kingdom Metazoa; phylum Arthropoda; class Insecta; order Diptera; family Syrphidae; genus Pocota; species Pocota personata. Next base: position 116,631,401 of record OY720430.1, read on the forward strand.
GGTAAGCGCCCAGTCAGGATAGGTGGGGAGTGATAATTATTCTTTTGTTGTTCCAAAGCGGTTATGGTTCTTGGGAGGGACAGACGAGATGCATGTGTCTGCCTAGGTTCCAATGATTACCGCAAATTGGCAGGTGAATGTCGGCAGGTTTATTGCCTGAGACGAAATAAATCTTCATAAACAATAAATCGTCGTCATACGAACAAACTTGGAGTTCGTAATTCTGAGCTTAAAATTTACGGACCAACTTGCGATTGTTTAATTGTCGCTTTCATCATCATTGGCATCCGATCGCCATAAAATTTCCGTGTAATTGTCAATTAGTGTGAAGTGCGCAACACACTCATCTCCTCGGTTGGTTCTTTAATGAGTTTGTGTTTGGATATCTTTCTTTTTTTGTGGAATTATGTCGCTCGTTTTGTGTTTACTTGGATGAAATCGATTTACAGAGAAAGTTTTGGCGCTTTTCGTCGACTACGCGATTGTTTATTAATGGCCAAATTAGGAGAGGATACAGAACTTAAATTATTTGCCTTGCGTGTGTCTTGACATCAAAGATTTGGGAATAAATCCAGTTTGGCGGCAACACACACATTTTCACTTACACCTACAAGGGCAAGTACTGGTTTCCTGAAAATTTTCTATCTCAAGATTTTGATATACTGGCTGTCTGTCTGTCTGTATGTATGGTCGATAGCAGCCTAAACGGCTGGACGAATTTTCTCCAAACTTCATATGCGAGTTCACAATTCGAGGTGAAATCGGAATTTTCATTATAACCCCAAAATTAACTGGACTTTACGATTTTGAAAAAAAAAGTCAAATTTAATCAATTTTCATATTTGTGTTAAGGTGGATATATACTCTTTGGCAGAAAATACTTTTGGTCTTTTTTATAAAAAAAATTGGCTCGTTTTAAAATATGACTTTGGTGATTTTATTCAGTATCGATTATTGACACCAAGTTTTTTTGAAAATTTCAAATAATTTTTTTTTGGAATAACAATAGATTTTTTTTTTTTTGAGAAATAAAATAATTTTGACTATTTTATTTAAATTTTAAAACTGAGTTTTTTTTGTCTTTTAATTACCCTATTTTTTGACATTGATTACGAATCTGCAAATATGCTATTTTTTAAACTTTATGTTTCACTTGAAAACTGGTCGTTTCCGCGGAAATAAAGTGCACGACTGGGTCACACGTATTTGCACATATATATATATATAAGTGAAACAAAATCGGCTGTCTGGGATGGCTCAAATCTCTCATGTTGGTTCGAAACAGATATTGGTGTTAAGCAGCGGTGTCTTCTTAGTGCACTGCTATTCGCTCTATTCATTAACGACATTGTAGTGGAGCTGCCTGGTGGTATTCGGATAGCTGAAGTGATCGTGAATGTAGTGCAGCCGGAATAATGTGAGACATCAGTGAGGTGACAGATAAGCACAAATATTCAGGAGTAGAACTCATTTCAGAGCTGGATTTCAAGAGACATCTTTCTCAGAAAGCCACCTCCTGCTGTCAAAGCCTGTTGAATTTAACATAGAGTAATATTCTTCTATTTTTTTTTCCCAGCGATGGCTATCCACCTTGTCGTGGTGCTGGGGCTTAAGTAGGGCTGAAGGATGGGTTGGCGAATGCTGATCATTCATCGACTCCTGGAGGTCCGAAAACTAAGAGATAGCCTCCCTATTCAATATATACCATTTGGTGGTGTGAGCAAGTATAAAACCGTGCCGAAGATGGAAGGTTGGGGGGATAAAATACCAACCGCTAACGAGCTCTCACAGATGCCCTGGCGAGGTCTGTGATCTGAAAATGCCTTACCCCGTCATGGCGGCTCTGACGGGGCGTACCTATATTCCAACCTTACTCGTGGGAACAAAATGAATAAAAAAGATAAAGATAAAGAAAAAGAAAAAACAAAACAAAACAAAACAAACAGCAGTTCGGACGGCGACACGTTATCCGTGGGCGTTCCAGAATTAACTGAGCGGCAGCCACTATCGGCAGCCAACCCGGATGAGGAGATCTCTATGGAAATGGAGGAGCATCTATTAGCAGATCCATCCGAGGGTACCCGGAAGTCGGAGATGAAGAAGAAAGTCTCTCCAGGTCAGATGAGAAGGCGGTTGTTCCGTAGAGTGACGCATATCAAATCGATCCTGGAGGTAAAGGACCCATCTTCCCTCTCCGAGAAAGAACAAAACTCCCTGGCCTGGGCTATTGACATAATAGAAAAGGACGCTCTGAAGGAGGCCTGCGCCTAAACAGACCGCTGGTAAAACCAAGGCCAACCGCAAGGTAGATGCCTCTAAGACAGACATCAGAAGGAAGGGAGCAGCTCACACAAAATTGCCAGCAAGACCGTTGCCGCTAAGGCAGGTCCTACTGGTCAGCCAGAAAACTCGAGGGCCGCTGAGCATTCTCGTAGGATGGCCAAGACCAAGAGGGAGGATTTTGGGTCAAAAAGGTTGAGATCCTCGGAGGACTCTAAAAATCCCCCCAAAAGGTCGAAGGCTGATACGGAGATGCTTTTCAGCGGGGCGATTCGTAGTTCACTACAACTAGCTGTAGTGGACTTCGGAAAACCTAGTGGCCAGTACTCCCAAGAACGCGGTCAAATGATTGAGAAGGCCTTAGAGCAGTCTTTGACCGTATTCGAAAGAATACTGGTGGAACTGCACCCACATTCGAGAGAGCGAAGTGGTATCGGGGAGTCATTGTGATAGACTGTAAAGACCAGTTATCGCTTGATTTCGCGAAAGCCACGGTTCGCGGTCTTAAATTATGGGACGGGGCTGCACTGCGAGCGGTACCTCCCGATGAAATCCCAACCATACCCAAGGGAAGTTCCTGACTGGGGTGTGAACAAAACAGAGATCCTCAGCTTCCTAAAATCCCAGAACCCTTCTACTGATATGAAGAGCTGGGAGGTCGTTGTGGAGGAAGAATCGAAGAATGGGACCTTAGTCTTGGGATGTGATGCTAACGCTCACCACACTTTGTGGGGTAGCACAGATATCAATGCTAGAGGCGAAGTTTTGTTTAACTATATTCTAGAATCCAATCTTACTATATGTATGTAATATTTTGCAACGTTTATTAGAAAGGAAGTCTTGAATATTACGTTTGTTTTAGAACAGAGCTCTGTTGAAGTTGTTGGCTGGAGAGTCTCCGACAAGGCGTCACTATCAGATCATTGTTGGATACTCTTCAAACTACAACTATCTAAGCGACTTTTAGAAATCCGCGTAGGGTTAACTGGTCAAAATTCAAGAGAGAACTAAGGAAATCGGTGAATCATTTCACCGAGGACCTCAACTCTATGGAAGCAGTTGACAATGCAGTCGATGCACTGACCGACTCTCTAACGCAATCTTTCGAGAAATCCTGTCCGATTAGTAGGCATAGCGGTAAAAAGCGTCCACCATGGTGGAGCGATAAAATAGCGGAACTCATTCGCATTTCAAGAGTAGGATGGAACCTCACAAAAGAGGGGGTCGTTGAGTGGTCCACCTATAAAGAAAGCGTAAAGTTACTCAAGAAAGAGATTAGGTTCGCAAAGAAGAACTCCTGGAGGTCCTTTTGCGCATCTATAGAATCAACAAACGAAACATCCCGCTTGCGGAAGATTCTGGCCAAGACACCAACGCCGGCATCCAATATTAGGAAGGGTGATGGTACCTAGGCAGAGTCACAAGAGGAAACACTGGATATACTATTGAGTACTCACTTTCCCGGACGTACATCGATCTCCGAAGACGATCTGCCCACTCCAGAGATGACACCGGGAATAAGCGCGGAAGACGTGAGGAATATAATAGCTGATGGCAATTAAATCATTTGCTCCATATAAGGCACCAGGAATGGATAACATTCGACCTGTGATGCTGCAAGAGTTAGTGGATATTGCTATTCCGTGGCTCAAGCGCATTTTGAAGGATGCCTTAAGCTAGGATATGTTCCTAAAGCATGGCGGGAGGTGCGCGTCGTATTTATTCCCGAAGCGGGGAAAGCGAGCCACACAAACGCAAAAGACCTGAGACCTATCAGTCTGTCGTCTTTTATGCTAAAAATACTGGAATGTTTAATAGATGTATACATAAGAAACGTGATTGGCGATAATTACCTATCTAAATCACAACACGCATACATCTGCGGCAGATCGGTAGATACTACGCTACACAGGGTCGTATCAAGTATAGAAAGATCCCTCCACTTTAAAGAGTTCACTCTCGGGGCGTTCCTAGACATTGAAGGGTCTTTCAACAACGTAAACACTGACGCGATCCTGGACAGCCTACACAGAGCTCATTTAAACATGGGTCTCTGCAATTGGATTGCACAGATGCTTCAATCGAGGGTTATATTTACAATGCTAGGAGATGTAACCATTCGGAGAAGCGTCTGCAGAGGAACCCCCCAAGGCGGAGTTCTATCTCCTTTATTGTGGCTCCTCGTAGTGGATGAGACCTTGGTGATACTGAAGGAAAACGGCTTCAACGCGACGGCCTATGCCGACGATGTGGTCATCCTGGTTTCGGGAAAATTTCCTCCAGTCCTAGGCGAAAGACTAAATCTTGCACTACAACTAGTTAATGATTGCGTCAGCAGCAAAGGGCTGGGAGTGAACCCCTCAAAGACCGAGGTAGTTCTTTTCACTAAGAAGGGATCAATTCCTACCTTCAGACCCCCAAACATCGGTGGTACTGAACTAAGTATCTCAAGTTCAGCCTGGGCGTAATTTTAGATTCCAAACTGAACTGGAAGGATAATACTGCCGAACGCATCAAAAAGCTAGCGTAGCTTTCTATTCTTGCAAAAAGGCATTCAGCAACACGTGGGGCGTCAAACCAGCTGTGGTGTACTGGATATACACAGCGGTCGTAAGATCCATTCTCATATATGGTTCACTAGTCTGGTGGATGACTCTTGAGAAGCAATATCAGCTTTCAAACATCACCAAAATCCAGAGGGCAGCGTGTATCGGAGTCATGGGGTCAATAAGAACAACACCTACAGCGGCAATGGAAACCATGCTCAGTCTCATTCCGCTTGATATATACTGTAGCAATCTGGCGGCTAAAACCGCAGTAAGACTGAGAGAAGGCCGATTGTGGTCATCGAGCCTTTACGGCCATGCCTCCATTTTATCCCGATGGGGAACTACCAGCAGATCGGCAGAAACTGATTTCATGACCCCTACGCTAGCATTTGAAAGGAGATTCAATATAAGAATTCCTGACAGAATGCACTGGAAGAACCTGAGAACCATGAAGAAAAAGGAACTGGAGCCGGAGTTTATTGTGAGGCCCTAGGAATAAACAACTGTTTTAGAATTAGCGACGACTGCAGCGTCTTTCAGGCGGAAATCACAGCCATCATACAGGCTGCGGAAATTGTACGCGAGAGTAATATCGTTGGTAAAACGATAACTGTCTATATAGACAGCCAGGCAGCCATTAAGGCTCTGGACTCTGCTGTAATTAGATCAAGCCCTCCCTTTTGTAGTAACCCCAATCAGTTTCCTACGAAAGAAAATAGAAGACGAAACCACTGATCGAGCAAACAGACGATGGATTCATCTGGAAACATGCGCAACGGTTAGGGCGCTATGGCCGGCCTTTAGCAAGAAGAGATCAACTTCTCTGGTGAAACTTAGTCGTTATAATACACGGGTCGTTTCTGGAATAATTACTAGTCATTGTGCTATTGGAGTTCACGCGGTGCGACTCGGTGTGCTACATAACGACTACTGTAGAAGCTGCAGGGACGAAGAAGAAATTGAATCAGTTCATCACATGCTGTGTGATTGTTCTGCCCTATCCGTTACAAGAATGAGGACTCTCAGAAGTTACTTGTTCTCGAAATTGGAGGACTTAGGTAATATAGAGCTTACGGACCTCCTGAGATTTATATCATTATCTGGGTGGTTCTAACAGCGGACTTTTAACGTTTCCAGGTTTAATTGGGCAAAATGGACCCGAATTTGTTGGTCTAAGTGAGCAGTGACTCTATTTGTCACAAGGCACCCATCTACCTAACCTAACCTAACATTTTTCTAAACGAGCGCATCCTTCTTTCAGCAAAATATAAAATTTTCGACACAGTCATGAAATCGACACTTTGCTATGCTGCACAGGTTTGGGGGACAGATGACTTCGAAGAAATTGAAAAGTTCCGCAGGAACTTCCTGAAGAAGGTGTTTAACTTACCCATGAATACGCCAAATTATGTGATATACCTCGAAACGGGATTAGCAAAACTTTATACTAGCACACTCAAGTCTCAAGCCGATTATACCACGAAAGTATTTACCTATCAGGATACACGTCTTACTAAGAAAATGCTCTTATACGAAATAAGAAACAAGGACTGGTGATGGCGAAGTGGTTAGATCTAGGTAGTGCATACGGAGAACAGATCAACATGGACGCAAGTAATCTGAATTCGGTTAAGGAGCAATTGTACATGATAATCCAGAAGCATGGGGCTCTAAAAGGGATACGCTGATTGAGATGGCGAGCCTTCTCAATCAGCGCATCCCTTTCTGATAGCAGAATACTGTACTCGCAATTAGAATTCAATTTGGTGGAAGATAACTATTTCCGTGACTCGTTCAGTTATAAGCAAATTTCACATATTTTCAGAACAAGATGTGAAATTCTCGGCCTTAACGGAAGTCCATACAATGAAAGTTTGAACCAATTCTGCACCTTATGTAACCATAAAGCCAAAGAAGACTGTTTTCACTTCATAAGCGTTTGTCCAATCTTCAGTCTGCAAAGACTCACATACTTCGGAAAGAAATCGTTAACAATGGAGGAAACAATCGCAAACTTGAACGGATGGAACTGGTAACAACTCTATAATTTTGCAAAGGTGGCATATAAATATAGGATGACATTAATAACTGAATATGCATAGTAATTTCGATTTTGAATTATTTAAATTTTTAAAGTAAATGTTGTCAATCGAGCTGACAGCTTAAAAAAAAATTACTTTGTTGTTGTTGTTTGTCTCTGTATATATAAAATGAAAAATAAAATGAGCTTACTTACTTACATATATATATGTTCTTTAATAGTAAATCACTCAAATTTAATTTTAAACAAAATCGGGAAATATTTTTTAGCCATTTAATTTTGAGGTTAGAATTAAAATTTCGATTTCTCCTCAAATTGATTCGAAGAAAAGCTGCCCACACGTTTAGACTGCAGTCGACCATACATACAGATAGACAAACAGACAGAATTAAGTAACCCATTTTTTTCTCTATTATATGTTAGTAATGTCAAATTTGATCAAAATCTCCAGATCGAACGTAGGTGTAAGTAGAAATAAATAAATCAATATTTTGACGTTAACCACCCAAGCAGGGCCTGGCCTATCATCTCGCAGCCATTCATTTTGTGTGAATGGTAGGGACACAAAGTTTTAAGCCGTTTCCGAAGGCCAGATTCTTTTGATTGAGAGAAGCTTTTGTTGACACTTTTATTCTCCGATATTTGTCAGAAGTTCGTAAGAGGTGGAACCGTGAAAAATTTTTTTTTTTCTTTTCTGAGTTTTTCTAGAACTCGAACCTTGAGCTACCGCTCAGTGATCGTAGACTTAACCATTGACCTATGGAGCCTACAGTTCATAATCAGCGTCGAGAAATACGTCAATAAAAAAAAAAAAAGAGGAACAAATTTCGTGAGAAATTAAATCTGTTCCAAGATTTGTGAGCCCTCTTTGACAGTTAGGTTTTCACCCACAAGCCACCGGTTTATATCTCCGAAACAGATAGGTCTCCAACATCGGCACTGAACGAGATCATCTTATTGCATCCATCGTCGTACTAAAGCGATTTCGATTACAGACAGATTAAGTGATCGCTCAATGTAAAAATGTCTCAAGTTCGAGGTGAGTCTCGCGAGGTTGGTTTGAAAATTTGAGTTTTTACTCCAACATTTTTCAAAAACCTCCTCACGAATACACATATTTTTAAAGCTTTAATTGGATATGTTGCATAATAAGCTGTCAAAATTGTTGGTTCTTCTTGGGGTTCATTATGCCCCTAAAAGCAACAAAACTTGCACTATTCTCTTCTGCGACGTAATGTTTCCCACATTTAACGTTGCCAAAATTCAACTTACTTGTTAAATTTGACTTGTATTATAAGAAATTGTAGAAATTACTCTAGCGGTAAGATATGAGCTATGTTACAAACATTTACTAACATACTGTACTGCAACAGCTTAATACCTTACAAACTAGCTTCAAAATTTGCAGGTTAATGCTATCTCAGAAAACACTACAAACCCGAAAACCCCAGGTCTGTTTTTAATAAACGTTCAATTCTGATATATTACGTATATTACAGCAATCTTCCAGGCAATGGTCGATATAAGTTTTTGAAGAGTCTAAATATGGCAAGACTAAATCATTTCTTTTTATTTCTTTGTCTTTTGCTATAAAATTCTTCTTTTAGCTACAACCGCTTTTTCCTACAGATACACGAAAGTGTGTGCCTGGGAATCACCAAAAAGGTAATGATAATCAATAATGTCCCAACCACATGTCTTCTTCGCCATATAAGCCCTTCAATTACCCACCGGATTTTCAATTCATAAACAAAAACATACAGGAAAGTTACAATCCGTATCGAACGGATCGTATGATACCCTATTCCCCATCTTCTAACTTACCCCTTAATAAGGTGAGCGTGGCGTTGCGAAATTTTGAAACAGATGCAATCTTTCTATACAGAGAATATTTCCGCGATTTTAAAGAAACTTTATCACAAAATTGTTGTTACATCTTTTAATTAACAGAAAGTGGGCATGGCCCCTCAAAATTTGTAACCGAAGTTCACGGATTCTAATGAGATGTTCACAATAACCATCACCGTAAATGGGCTTTGAAAAAGCAATATACTATGTATGTTGTTTTTTTTTTTTAAGAAACTCCCACAAAAGTGGCATTTTTAACGTATGGACAAAATGTAGAGAAAGTCTATGTCAACATATCTTACCTACACAATATTTTTCAGTTTCTAGCAAAAATATTTAGAAAACCGACATTTTTTTAAAAGTAGGCGTGTCTATGGGCGGGTTTTAGAAATTTGTACACTTGTATTGCTTCGGATTCTAGAAAGCTTATATATAGCGAATTTTATGTTCCTAGCTCAAAATTTAGGGCCCAAAGAGTGGTGACATACGGACGGGTGGACATACAATTACACACATACTTATGGTTGCCTATCGTTATGTTACAAACTATTTATCAAACTTAATATACCCTGGATAGGGCATAACAAAAGAAACCGTACGCTATTAATTTTACCTACGGATATGTATGTACCTATTTCATAAACACCACTCGTGACCTTATTACCCCCTTGCAACCTTTCGAGACAGTTACAACCCATTATGCATATGCTCTGCTGACCATACACCGAAGTGAATGGGTAATGACTCATTTATTCAAATTTTTTTTCCATGTCTGTAATTAATTTTCTAATAATTTCCCCACCTCCATCGCCACTGCGGTACGGACTACGATGATGATGATGATTGTTACCTGTCAAATTGAAGAGTGGTCTTTCATTTATTTTGTTCCTCGAACGTGCTATCTGCTGCTTCGTATGTGATTTCTTGTGGTCACCTATTCTCTTCTGTAATTTTTGAATTTCTTGTTGCTTGTCAAAATGTTGGTGTGTGATCAGCGTTAGTAGATTTTCTTTTTTTTTATCTTTTGTGTTTATGCGTGTACGCGCCGACATCAAAGAAAAAAAAAACCAAAGATTCGGCCAACAAACTTGTTTTGCTTTGTGTGGCTTACGCAATATTTAAGAACGATATCATCTCACCAAAGCTGTCGATAATGATTGGAGAGGAATTATTTGACTGGGCGCACCCATGGGATTAGTTGCAGACAATGGGACGGGTCTGTGGTTGTTTAGAGATTTTAAATGACCTTGCCAAAGATTTAGAGGATTTTGGGAGGCTTTTATCACTTCAACTTCTGGTATCGTAATTAACTGAAACGAACAGAAAATTCGCCCATCTTCTCAGTAGGCTTATGTCGTTAGTGTGACTTCTCTGATGCAACACATTCCATTTCACTTCTTCCTCAACATACTTATGAATGTTGAGCCTTCCTCTCCGTCAACAATCTAACATCACCGTCTAGGAAATCACACCAATAAAGTACTCTCAACGGAAACGAATTCAATCACAAAACCACCCAACCAACGCCTCAGGTCTTACTTGCAACTTATTTAGGAATTCCTAACACTGCTGCTTGCATGCAGGTGGCCAGTCAGCCACCTACCCCAGAGACCCTCTGGCGGGCTCTAAATAATTCGAATTTTAAATCAGCGAAATCACCGCCAAGATACGCGGAAATAAAAATATTTTTTTTTCCAATCTACTCGAAAATCTCAAGGCAACGTCGGACATTGATATTCAAAATGGGCAAATTCGAGCATTCGACTCGGCGGAATTCGTTTCGGCTTGAATTAAAAATTCATTTGGTCATAAGTGGCAAGTACGTAGTAAACAATAAAATTAAAAATGCATAAAGCGATAAATAATTTTCATGTGGCCAAAGAACTGGCTGCATATTTTCTTGAACTGAACGTCGCTTGCATTGTCAAGTCAGGGCCCTAGTACTGCTGCATGCAAATATGTAGCCGGGATTTTGGTATGCCATGTGGAAGAAAGGCATATCGTCGTACTTGGAGTTGGCGACGACAATTGTGAGTGGGTAGGTCATGTCTGTTGAGGAATGCTGAATTGTGCCGGTTTGGAAGTCTTAAATTTGAAATAAGTCTACGAGTATTAGTAGATATTCATTAGTTTATTTTTTTTTTTCTCGTGGTTAAGTGGGTCTTCGTTGGTAGTTAGTAGTTGCGTAGGAATGAGCAATAATTGTCAAAAAAATATTGAAATGCTGTAGGGACATAAATACTCGTATTGTGTGAGTCACACCCAAGGGAGGATTAGGTCAGATATGGCCATTGTAATTAGTGTCATAAGAAAGGGCGTTGAGAGAAATACGCTTTCGCATTCTCGTCTCTCTTTTTCTGTTCTGGGTTGATGGACCAGTACCCTGCAGATGGTCCCTCGGCTGATGGCCCAGTAAAAATATTTCAGTCGACAACCGTGAAGGTATACAGATTTCATACGTTCGAGACTCTACTGAGTTTGACCACCCTTTTCTTTAGCCATTTTGGGACAAAGATTTCCTCTACAAAGTAAATTCAGAGATTCTTAATGAAATAAAAGCATACTTTACGTGCAGAGCGAAAAGATATCCACAGAAGCTCGACGTTATCGAATGAACTCAGTTTGCAGCGTAACTGATACTGAAGGAAGTATTTCAATTATAAGATTTCTCCGTCTCGCTTACCTGACAAGACACAAGTATAAAAGTTACCAATGAGTCAATAGAGCTCGGTATAACAGTATAACATCTCAAGTTGGCTACGGAGCAATATTTAAACCATTCTCTACGAAATGCTTGAGTTTCACTCGCACTGATTGATGAAACATTGATTTTTGATTTAAAGATTGTTAGTCATCCAGTCAAACATTGAAATGAAAAATAAAACACCAAGCGCTTCCGGCTGAAAGCTGTACGCCAAAGCCAAGAGTGTCGCAAACCTTCTCTCAGGATAGGCAAACCTGTAACCCTGTGACAGCACCCGAGATGCCCGTAGTGCCGGCTTATCTGTCAAGCTCCAAAACATAATCAATACTTGCGCGCGCCAAAGGGATTAGGAATACCCTTATATTTTTTCAGGCCACGTGCGTTTGGGAAAATGGAGAAGAGGAACAGAGACGAAGCCTGTACACGTTAGCTTTAAATGTTTGAAGATTGTAGTGATGGGGAAATATATAGCCTGGTAGATCATTCTATATTCTTGTCGATCGGCTTATAAACGAATCCCTATATTTGAGAGGATAACCAAAGTTGCGCTTAAGGGTCAACTGATGTGCATATGAAGCACCAGACCAGATATGGGCGTTATATTACAGCTTAGGGCGGATGAATGCCTTATAAATTGAGGCCAGATCAGACGAGGTAAAATATTCCTTGCCCCGCTTAAGGAATCCTAGACATTTTGCAGCACTTTTGGCGACCTCGAACATGTGATCGTTCCACCGAAGATGGTTATTAATACACATACCGAGAATAGCAAGTCTTTTGGTTTCAGCGATGCAAGCGCCATTCAAGGATAATGGTTGAGGGTTATGGTTTCGCTTGAGAGACAGAAGACAGCATTGTGTTTTAGAAGCATTAAATTCCACTCTGTTGGTTGAACCCCATTTGATTATGATGTTCAGGTCGGAAATTAATGTGTTTAACATGCGTTGCAGTTCCTCTTCTACGGCCGAAGAGCAAGGACGTGAGTTAGGGAACGAATATGAAAAACTGAGCGTACTGTCGTCAGCAAAGGAATGGATTGGATTAGAAGTTACAGGCAAGAGATCATTTATAAAAATAAGAGAGTCGAAGACAAAACAGAGACTTGGAGAACACCAGTCCAAGACCTGTTTTGAAACAGAAGCAGGCAGAAATTAAACCAAGTAGGAAAGCGCAACGTATGTAACTCATAGTAGCTCACATGACTCATAAGCAGAATGTGAAAAAGAATCGTTGAATAAGCTGGTGGACACTAATTCACTTCTAACATTATTTGCTAGAAAGGCTTAAAATGAGTGATCAGCAGCTATGAATCTATGAAATCTCCGGAATTTGTTGAATGGAACTTAGAGCTAAGGTTGAAGAGGTCTCAATACCTCTAAGCAAGAAAAATGGTTCCATGTAATAACTCAACGACAACCACAAAAAACTAGACCATTATGGTATCGTGAACCAGTTGGAGCACGTGGTTCGCTTCGCTGTGGCAGTTCTTAGAATACCCAGTATTTCGTTTTTGGACAGTTGGCGCTGTGCTCGTTCCAATATAATTTGTTTTTTTCTTAAATCCAAATCTGACTCTGACTTATCTTAGTACATTTCTCTGAGCTCTGCGAAAAACTTTATCTTCGGAGTTTTTTTTTAATTTTTTTACGTTAAACGAAAATCTAACGGCTATCCATCCACTCTTAAATTGCCACCGTTGTTCGCTCACTTCTTCTGCCAGTTGTTGGCTGACCACGTTGTTAAATTTGACCTGTAGAAACCATCCTAATATCCGTGGATGTAATCCCGTTGAAGGTTGTTAATAAAATTAATAAACTCAGAGCACACAAAACACTATGCTCTTCCAGTGTATGCTCTCACTATCACTTTACTGTGTCCCGGCCATAGTTTGGAAAAGTGAGTGAACCTTATGACAGACCCTACCTGCCTTATTTCGACTTTCAGTCTTCCAAGGAGGATTACCTTGGCCGTTGCACGAGCGAAGTATTTAATTGTCGTCCCATTGCTAAACTTTCATGGATACCTAAACTCTTCGGGAGCATACAAACCCATGCCACTAACATAATCGAATACATGTCTAGTACACTGAACGCTTTGGAGGATGTCAAAGAAGACGATGTCGTTGCCACACATTTTAATAAGGCGTTTGACAAAGTTCCTTACCAAATTATTATTTCGAGCTAAAATCCCTTGGTTTCTAACCATAGTTTATTTCATGGATCAAATCGTATCTAGTATCCTAATAGACCACCAATACAAAGTACATTTTAGATCATCAGTATCGGACCCTATTACAGCAACCTCCGGGGTCCCTCAGGGTATCCATCTTGGGCCATTGATCTTTGTCTTTACAATAAACGTTGCCGACCGTATCATTAGGATGTCTGATCTTATAGTCTACGGTGATGACATGAAAATCTTTAGACGTATATCAATTCCTTCTGACTCTCGTCTGCTGCAGGCCAACATAAATATTTTTTCCATTTGGTGTCACAACATCTTCTTAGAGCTTAATGTCAACAAATGTTACTCAATTATCTACTCCCGTAAACGTCTCCCAGGCTTTAGTTCATTTGCGACAAGCTTGTACTCAATTTCAGTTCACACATCAACAATATCATAAACAGAGTTCTCGCAGCGCAGGTTCATTCGCTTCGCCTTAAGCAGTCTCTCTTGGACTGATAACTTTAACCTGCAGCCGTATGTGAATTGCCTTAGACTAACTAACTTAGTCATTAGAAAAACGACGTTAAGCTGCCGACATACTTTTTATTCATCAGCTGTTAGCTGGTAACATTGATTGTCCCGTCCTACTGCAAGCTATCTACCCATCTCCCAAATACCTAGTTATTAAGTAATTAATTTATATTCATTAGAATATTAACGCCTCTAAATAAATACTTACTTCTTAGAAGTAAATCAGAGCTCGATTTTTAGCCATGTAGGCTAGTAATTTACAGGTATGTAGCAATTTAGATTGTTCATAGGACCCATTTCTGACAACGACGACAATGTCCAACTTAGGGCTGCATGAATTTATGTTTATCCTTCTTAAGGGTAGGGATTTCATCCTATTAAATAAAGTAGGTAACTTAATGAGCGACGGTTAAAAATCCGAAAAAGGACCTTGAGAACAGCTCAAATAAAACGGATGACTAAACGGACTATTTTTTTTATAATCTACAACGCCCCTATTTGCCTGTTTATTACAAATAATATTCTTAAATGATTATGGAAATATGGCTCCTGGAAGTGTATTCCAAAGATTACTTGTTCTGCGACAAAAATAATTCTGAAGGGCCATAGCGGCATGCCTTGTAGGACCTCGAAATCGAAATTTTTAAGAATCATTCCAATGATACACAGTAAAAGCAAAGATCTGCTACCAGTTTTCGGTGAACCAAAGATTGGAAGATGGATGCTAGTTTGGGATCTTTTATTAAGCGAACTACTCATCTCTGTATGCAGTCGAGTAGATAAAGAGAATGTTTTGCGGCCGAGTAGATAAAGAGAAGGTCCATGGACGCTGATTCTGCGATGTGGGATATGTGGTCGTGTCCAAGTTATGCCAGAGTAGACCTATAACGCTGAGCCCGTGGCCTGATATGTGTGTAGACAGATGAATTGTTGGAGATTAAAGGCTTCTGGAAATATATCTCCAGGGAGAGAACTCCAAAATTTACTATGTCCACGCGGTTGCTAGGTGGACATAGAGGTAATGTACCCTGCCATCATAGCATCTATAGTATAGACATAGGTCTTTCAGTTTTCATGAGCTAACGATTGTAGATTGGAAGTTAGTGCAGGATCATATACATATTAATCGAACTGCTTGTCTCTTTATATTGTTGAGCAGACGAAGAGAATGGTTTGGGGCCGAAGTCCAAACTTGAGAACAATATCTACTTACGCAAACGTCCAAAATCCACACCTGCTACTTGGTGACGATGACATTGTCCTCTACTGGTTGGTAATCACCTGCTAAATTGCACAAATATTTATTGTTTTTACAAACAATTACTTTTCAAAAACTAGATTGGAGCGCAAATTGTCTGAGATAAACTCAAACTCTCTGAACAAAAGATAGAAATCCAGTTTACCTTGGGATTCCTATTGAATTCCGAGTACTCGTGTCATCGACTCGCGTGCACATATCCTTTTCTAAATTACCCCGCGCACATTCAATTATTATTGCAAAACGACAGCAAAAAAAAAACTAGTCCGGTCCAACAAAGTGCACAAATATTCTCAACAAAGAAGATGTGTTGCTTCCACGCCACCACACCGCCCGTGTTGGACGGACCTCTTTTCTCCAATCAGCTGTCTTTCCAGTTCTTCTTCTTTTGCGCAAAGTACAATTCCAGCTTTTGTGTTACCATCTTTGTCGTCTTGAAATCGATTTCAGGTTTTTGTGTCGCATTAAGATCTTTTGAATTAGAAGGAAAAAAACTTCAAAGTGACAGACACAGATTACACGAGCTACTTGTTTAGATGATTTACTCGTTTCAAGGGATCTTCTTTTTTTTGCTCTCAAACTTCGATGAGTTGTGTTTTTCTGTTCTTTATCTCCAGATGGTCGTGATGTATTTCAAAAATCTATTCACACCTGTAATGGTATAGTGAAGGATTTCCAAACGAAAGTGATGCTGAGAAGCAGGAGTTGGAGGCGGCAACGACGGTGATGATAAAACCATTTAACTTGTCATTGTGGGAAACTACTTTTGATTTCAATTCGAACCGGAGCTCTCTGGAATGAAATGTGTATTTCATGTATCGCGAGCGCATGGAAATTTTCAATGGGATTAATTATTAGATTTTTTTTTCGAAGAGCACTAATGGTTTGTTCGATTTGAAAGGTAACATTAAAAATAAATTATGTACGTACTCAGCCGAGAGATGGTGGTTAAGTGAGGTTTCTCGTGTGAATGAAATGATTAGAGAATGATTGCTGCGTGAATTTGTATCTGAATAGTTTGGAACGGAACTAAATATGCCCATAAGCAGATGACAGTGTGTTACGATTCGTTACTAATAGACAACACAGAAAGGTGGAAGATATACGGCTTCAGTTTGTTAGAAAATTGCTCTTAGTAATGGAAATTCTAAATCTAAAAATCGACTACTTACTCGTGCACCAGAAAAACGTATGCGTTCGCATAGGAAGTCTTCTGACCAAATTCTTTGAGAAAGGTGGTAGTCCTATTACAGTCAATAGTTTATGACGTCATATACGTCATATTTCTTTTAGCAAAATACAGACTTTTCCTACGAAAGCGGAGTCGCGGGAAAAATACTTTCTACAGGTGTCGTCGTCATCGTCAAAGACAAAATATATTCAACGATCAATTGTCAGAAAGGAATTCAGGTTTTTCATGGTACATTTTTAATACTGGGTTACAGGTTCAAGAGTTTATCAGGATTGCTCTTTAAAATGAAGGGTATAGAACATATGATCATGTGATATATGGCGTATATTAGCAGCATTCAGGTTTATTAATCTAATCAATTAAAATTTACAAATTTGATTAAAATGAGGTATCTGCGAAGCCTTGCAGGTTGTTTACAAACAAATTTGAAGAAAAATTAGCAGTTCATGATCATAAGATATGTGTATTTAAGAAATGTTGATGAAGTTATTGAAGACATATTATATAAGACATAATAATATACAGTTCGTGGGAGTTGGTTAAAAAAAGGTAGAAACACCACAGTACATGGGTATCTGTGGACACCTAGAAACGGATCGAAGAGCGTATTTCACCTAATGAGCGAAACACAATGTGACTACAGACTTACGATAATATTTATCACAACGCGCGACCTCAAAATTTGCAACACCAAATGTGGCTTCAAGGCGGACGTGGTGTTGAGAGGTTAGGAATATGACAGAATTATGTTCTGTTATCTCAAATTTCCAACACACGATTTCGCGGCAGAAAGAAGAGTAACTGTATTTTTATGGTTCGATTAGGAAACAGAAATATAAGAAATAATTTCGCAAAAATGTCTATGAATAAGAAAATAAAAAATAAAAATTTCTGCATACTCTAACATAATTAATTTCTGTTCAAAAACATCAATTAGCAATTAAAAATGTTTACATATTAAATGCTAACAATTCGGAGTACATACACGACACAAGGACTTACCTTGTTGCTAAAATCGAACAAGTCAAAGAGTAATGGCAACCCAAAACAGCTGTGAGCTGTCATAACGCGCGACAATATTAGAGAGTAGCTCTACTCCGACGTCCGACAAAACGCCTGAGGGCACATTTGGTGTTACCCCATAAGATCCCATTGTTTCTACTCATTCTGTCAACGCGCGACCGCGCGAGCGTCATATGTCATGTGTATGTGTTTCTACTTTAAAGCTCGAATTGCAGCTATCGCTAAAGTAGAGAGAGTCGAGTCCGGAGAAGGGATGAAAGATGGACGCGTATTAGAAAAATGACCGATGAATAAAAAACATGATACTCTAAACTGCGCAAATCACAGAGGCATCAGTCTCCTAAACATCGCCTACAAGATCTTGTTTGCTGTGCGGTGTGAACGCCTAAAACCTTTCGTCAACAGAATAATTTGTCCGTATCAGTGCAGTTTTAGGCCAAAAAGTCTACCATCAACAGATCTTGGAGAAAGCCCAGAAATTTCAGATCGATACCCACTATCTCTTTATCGATTTTAAAGTCGTCTATGATAGCGTAGAGACGAACTAACAAACGTCACAATAGATAACTATAACTTGGAGATGCTAAAGGATTTTATCTACCTATGCTCCGCGGTTAACTCTGCAAATAACACTTGTTCAGAGGTAAAACGAGGAATTACTCTTGCCAGCCGCTGTTTCTTTAGGCTAAGAATTGAGAAGTACAGTCTTCTCTAGAATGACTAAGGAAACACTATATACGACCCACATCATACTAGTATACTATATAATATATGGCACGGAAGCATGGACGTTAACAAAACCAGATGCAAGTACTTTCGGTTGTTTCAAAAAAAAGATTCTTCGTGTGATGTACGGTCCAGTTTGTATTGATGAGATGTGGAGGAAAAGATTCAACGACGGACTATATCAACCAAAAAGTATAGGACGTGTAGAATGTATGGACGCCACCATCACAGCCCGCAGAATCTTTCAGTTTATCACGGTGGATCAACAGAGCAGAGAAAGACCTCACCACACTTGAAAATTGACCTCAGTCTGCAACATCTCTAAAGTCTATTTACGCACATCAATAGACTTTTGCCAAGTGTCAAATTTTATTTTTGAAGGCATCAGAACCAGTTGAACTTGGCACACTTTTATATCTCACTTCTTTTCGTGGCTGAATTCTTACAGGATTTTTGTACTAGAGAACTTTTTACGTTAGTGCATTTATTGAGATATGAATAATTTGTGCAAAGATTTGTCATGGAAGCATACCTATGTAATGTAATAATCTCTACGAATTTTCAGGACTTTACGTCGACTGGATATACACTACACATTTTGATGACCTTAGAGCTTACTGATACACATCTCCGCGTCCATTTTGTGGAAACGATATTTAAATTGATTTTACTTATTTTGGCCTTTGTTTTTACCCCAATTTCCAAGGTTTTATGTTGACTAGAAGTACTCTACAGGTTTGATACCTCCTGTTATACTGTCACACCCTTGCCAAGCCCACTTTTTGGAAGCTATGTTGAAAAGTCCAACTTTCTCATTTGTTTCCTTTGCCTACACACCAAGTACAATCAAGAGGGAAGTGCCCTATTTCAAGAGGGAAGTGCCCTATCGGTTTTGATGAACAGTGAGTGATTCAGTCAGTCAATCAGTCCCAATATAAGCTTTTTTTCAAGTCTTGTGTCTCGGCAAAAGCTTAAGTTAAAAACTTAAAATTTGATAGAGTTACTAATATGGCTCATCTCAACACGGTGTGTTCCTATCGTGAATGAAAGATGGGGGTGAAAATGCTCTAAGTTGTTTCGTGTAAATAAGGTGGTAGTGCATAAGTTGCTAGAGAACTTGGCCGTCTCTACCGTGCATTTTGATATTTACTCAAAGGATTAGACAATATTTGGGCCCACATATTTTGCACGTTTACTACTTCATTACACATTTTTTTTATTTAGAGGACAACATATTACGGCGGCTGTTGGATCATAGACATATTTTTTATAAAGGAACAGTAAATTAAATGTTTTTTCGTCATTTAAATTTATATGTCAATGCCCTCTTTTCTTATAGTCTTGAATTAGGTGAATGATCTAGGGTGCAGCGCGATATTCACCTTTAAAGGGTTGCCTCCCAAACCTCGACCACTGAAAAAATTATAAGCAGACAGAAAGAATTGCGCAATGGTGACAATTTGTCTGGTAGTACAATTAAAACATCATCCTCCATCTCTTGTAGAATCCGGCAAAAATAACTAGCCATGGGTACGAGTTACAATACATTAGAATGCCGTGCTGAGGTGTTTCTTTGCTGATCTAAGCGATTAATAGAATCTAATGTTAAGCTGAACCCAGCTCAGACTACTACAGAAAGCCTCGGTCCGAAAGTTGTTAAAAGTCTCGCGAATACCCATAGAGGCTTGTATAGCGAATTCGTTATGCTGTAGCCAGAGCAGTCACTAGTAGTAAAACAGAAAAGTAGTTTCAGATAAGTAGTTTCTCCAATAATATCTCTGACACACATGTCTACCAAACGCTTCAGAATCCTTAACGGAAAACAGACAGACTAATCTTATCTATGATTTTAGCGAGGTACGGCCAAAATTATGGACGAATATGCCGTTATTTCAGATGATATTTACAGACCTATTCCGGAATCATCAATTCGGATTTAGAAATAAACATTCTACAATAGACCACAAGCACTCTATTACGAACATAGTTGAGAAGGCACTTGTAGAAAAGTTTGTTCGGCACTATTTTTAGATGTTGCTCAGGCCTTTGACAAAGTTTAAAATTGCATAAGAACCTAACTAGTTAATACTGTGGAATATTGAAGTGTTACATTTCAGATCGACTCTTCCGCATTCGATACGAACAAGAATATTCAGAAATAATGAAAATTGAAGCAGGCGTTTCGCAAGGAAGTGTCTTCGCACCAATATTCCATTAGTATACCAGAGATATTCCATTAGATAACAATGCCATTAGTATCAGACAAATACGTCATGAAGACAACAGAGGAGCTACAAAATTCAGTCAATAGAGTAGGAGATTGGGTGCAACAATGTCGTATGCAACTTAACGGACGCAAAATCAACTCATATAAACTTCACCAATGGAAAGATAAACAAACTTCCCATATTCATCAACAACAAAGTTGTACACTATGCTAATACGGCTAAGTACCTTGGAATGACTTTAGATGTTAAGTTGAAAAAGAAGAGTTCAGCATAAAATATAGAAAAATTTACTTGTTACTAGGACGAAATTCAGAGTTATCTACCGAGAACAAAATGACGCTGCTTGGACGTATTGCATCCAACTATGGGGATACAAAGAAAACAAATAAATTATTTAAACATTCCAAAATAAAGTCCTTCGTGGAACAGTATATACGAAATAGTTTACACCGTGACCTACAAATCGAAATGATAACGGAAGTGGTTAAAAAGCATGCTGTACTAGACAATCACCTACTGCAAAGGCATAGAATCTCCGAGATAGAGGCCGTCTTAAATGTACGCAACAACATGAGGAGAATGAGAAGAACCAAGCCTCATGACCTGGGAATTTATTTTCAGCTTAAAACTTTCCCCAATCTGAGTACCTACTAATTAAAGAAAGAAAAATTATTTCTGGATCTTTCATAGATTGATCCTAATAAGAGAGGTGATTTAGTGATGTACGATTCCCACACTAATATGGTAAACGAATACCACCAGTGTCTTGTGAGATTGTCACCTTCAGTACAAAAAAAAAAAATGTTGATATAGTAAATCCGAGTAATGTATTCCGTTCTTCGAACGCGATTTAGAGGATTCTCTAACAGTTCCACAAAATTGTAGCCATGAGCTTTTAATGTTTTGGGTGACCTTTGATTTTTTTTAGAGCTTGATCTCCCTTCCGATGTCACTCCATTGAATCCCTTTTGGACTTTGGATCATAGTTCCTTCCCCTTCTAGTCTTCTCTGCAAAGATTAAAAATTCCTCACTGCATTGAAGCTGTTGCTGCCAGTTAAACATTTTATCACGGCACTATACTTAATTTTCGACATTTTGTAAACTAACTTGAATATGACTTCGTACTTTAACTGTCGCAAGGAAACAAATAAAAGCAACAAGTTGAAACACTGTGAACAACTTGTTGAGACTTCTCCCTTATTCACAAATAAAACATTTTTTTAGGATACATGAGGCTATGAATACATGAATCGCATTATGTATATATGTATACATACACTGCCGTCCATAAGTTTCCGGACAATACATTCTGTCAGAGAAATTGATGTAAGACTTTTATAATCAAAACTATAATAATCAAAATTTATTGTAAATAGCTTCATCAATATTACATTTATCTAGTCAAATGAACAAATTAATAGAACCTAATAAATAAAAAGACTTGGGTAATAAAATAAATGGACGACTTTGACCGCCAATCTAGGCATTCAATCGATCAGCTTCTTAATTGTTTTTTTTTAATAATTTTATTTTATAATTACCCTTATACTAATTTTAGGACAACCAAGAGATCTCTTATGGGTGGCGCTAAGACAACGAGGAGTTCCAGAAACCTACGTGCGCATGATCATGGACATGTATGAGGGAGCAAGGACAAGAGTACGATGTCCCGCAGGAGTCACCTAAGAGTTCCCAATCAAAGTCGGTGTACACCAGGGAAGCGTCCTTAGTCCTTTGCTATTTATTGCAGTCCTTGATTATCTGCTTGATGGAAAAGTGACGGACCCCAAAGTACATCTGTTATTCTTTGCTGACGATGGAGCTATCATAAGCGAAGATCAAATGGCCTTGCAATGAGCACTTGATGTATGGGTGGATGTTTTGGAGGGATATGGGTACCGTATTAGTTCGAAAAAGACAGAGTATCTGTGCTGCCCGTTCTCTGATCCACACCGGCCTATTCCAGAAATTTACTTGAATGGAAAAGTGCTTCCCAAGTGTGAAAAGTTCAAATATCTGGGATCTATGATCAATAGCGAAGCAACTTGTGATGATGACATCAATCATCGCGTAAGCGTAGGGTGGATGAAGTGGCGGGAAAACTCCGCTATCTTCTGTGATCGAAAAATGCCCCCTAAGCTTAAAGAAAGACTCTACACCGCAGTTGTACGTCCGGCGCTCACATACGGTTCTCAATGCTGGACAATGTACAATGAAAATGCTTCGCATGACAGCAGGAGTAACGAAGATTGATAGAATAAGAAGTTCAAAGATTCGAGGAAGCCTTCATGTAAAAGAACCCATCACAAGCAAGATAGAGCACGACCGGCTCAGTTGGTATTGTCATGTTCAAAGGAGAGATCCTTCGAACCCTGTCAAAAAGGCAATATCAATCAACGTTCCTACGCAATCGCGCAAAAAAGGCAGACCAAAAAACAACTGGATCACACAAATGCAAAAACACCAGCATTCGATTGGCCTCAGTGACGAAGTTGTCCGAAACCGGAAGACTGCCAGTACTTTCTGAGGTCAAACCGGTAAACCCCACAGGTGGACCAGTAGGGATGCAGTAAAGTGGGAGGGTTGTGATCCTTCTACTCCGGATCATAATTTCGCCGTAAGAAGAAGAAGAAGAAGTTACTAATTTTAGGACACAGACGTTTTGGGGAAAGGGGAAGAGACAGAGAGAGAGACAGATTGGTGTAGTTGGTTTGAAACTCAGCTGGTATTAAGTTTCAGTGAACTCCAAGGGTGGCTGTCCAGATAACTGGGGAGCTTGTTTGTTTTTGCTTTTGTCGTTGCTCATGATTCACAGTATTTTTTTTCCGTCCTCCTGATGTCATCATCACGATCAAGTTGCATTTTAGCCATATGACCGCCCTACTGCCAGTGTTATGCCTTCGCAGTAGAATTGACATAAGCTTTCGCAATTGATCGACTTTTTATTTATTTCATGCGAAATAAATAGATGATTATAGACATCAGGATTCGAACCGTGAACCTGTAGCGTGACAAGCGATAATGTTACCACTACACGACGGCCACCCTCAATGCAATGCTATTGATCTCCAGGCTACTTGAAGGATCTCCCAAAGTTTGTCTTTCGATGTTGGACATTGTCTTCGAATTTCTCTTCGAATCCCTCTGTGAAAGTAGCACTATTGGGTTGAAGTCAGGTGATTGGGCAGGCCATTTCAAACCCGCCGGTAAGGTGTGTTGATAATTCCATCGATACGGATGATGATTCCTACACCGGTGAAAGAGAAACATCCCCAGATCATTATTGAACCACCGCCATGCTTGATTGTTGAGACCACACAGCTAGGAAGCAAATTTTCTTCAGCAGGCCGTCGAACGTAAACTCTCCTTTTTATACAAAAATTTGGACACATCTGCCCATAAGACTTTTGACCAGTCCGTTGATATCCAATCCTGGTGCTCTCTTCCCAATCTATGCGCTTGACTTTGTTTTGAGGTCGTACCAAAAGTTTTCGTACTGCTACTTGACCGTGAAGAGCTGCGGCAGATAAACGCCTTTTTGTCGCTGTTACTGATATCTGCTTTGAATACAAACAGCTGAACTCTGGACAGATTTCTGGAGCTGTAAGCCGTCGATCCCTCTTGCTTACTAATTTTATAATCTGGTCCTCCTGTTTTGATGTTAATTTGGGCCTTTCGCCACTCTTCCGGGTCTTAAGAGTCGATGATTCTTTAAAGCGACGTATGGTATCGTGCACTGTCGACTTCGATTTTTATGCAAGGTTATTATGCCAAAACGTTAAACTTTTTTTTGAGATTTCACCTTCGGTAAAAAAAAAATTAAAAATTCCAACAGTTAAACTGATAAAATGTGCCTAATAACCGATACGGAGAGCAAAAATTTGAAAAGTATCAGTTGTGACAAGCGCTCAGTACGTTATAATTTGAAATGCACTAACTTCATTTGAAGGCTCTAAGAAGTACAAAACCTTGTTTCTAAGTGCCAAAACTGCAATAGTGTGTGATCTACGGGATGTGAGACTGAAACGACTTTTCTTCTTCTCGCAGACGATATTAGCGCATCGTAATTAGCGACGCGACAGCCTTCAGAAAACCTTCAACAATTAGATGAAGGCGTTGCACTATGGGGCAAAATTGCCATTTAGCTAGCAGAAAATAAAATTTTGAAGTTGAGCTTTGTCTTAAACTAACGTTTTATTTCTCTTTCAAATATGGTAGAAAATTAGAAATGAGAGAGAGAAGAGTCATTTGGGTCACGTGATCTTCAGCAGATCGTCACAAGTGGAGCATTTGTTCACTTTATTTTTTTTATCAAAATTTTGAGTTTGCAGCGAATTTTTCAAAAACTATTGACATAAAATATTCAATTTAAATTTAAGATTAAAGAACAGGTTTCTGGCTTTCGAAACCAGTATAGATCTTCATTGTAAGTGTTGCCGTTGTTTTTTAATATATTTTTTTTATTTTAAGTCATTTTTTTTCTGAAATTGCCCCTACTTCCTAAACGGGGCGAGATAGACCCCCCCCCCCCTCCAATAGTAAAAAAAAAAAATGCTTGTTTTTGACCCCTCTACAAAAAACCGTTATAAATTTTTGGCGCCAAAGTTATCGTACTAGTGCCCCGCAAAGTGTTATATGTCGCTGTGTTCAGTGTTTTGTCTATTTTCAGAATATATAATTTTTGTTTACTCTAATTTGCTCCCTTTCGTATAGTATACATTTTTGTTAGTGGTCACTCTCGAAAAAATAGGATTTTTTGTAAAATTTTTTATTATAATTCATCTCAGGCCGAACAACTATCAAAACATTGCCTATAACAAGGCAAGACCTTTACAATATAATGAAGAGTTCAAATTGCCAAGGATGGGATAACCAAATATAATTTCTAAGGCAAGAAGTTGAAAGACAAATTCAATGCAGTGGAACTTCTGAATCAAAATTTAAATCCCGCGAGTAGGAACGATTCTTAAAAAACAATAGTGCTTGGCTTAAAACGCTTTCTTTACTTTCTCTTTAAACGTGGCCGTCCGAAAATTTTGTTTAAAAACGGATCAGACATAACAAAACGACAAAAAATTGAAGAGCTTAGAAAATCCACGTCTCTTGCCGAGTTGGCATATGCAACTGAAATGAAATTGAGAGCTTCCGGAGCTTCCAAGTTATGCTGAAAAGTATAAAAAAAAAAACTTTAAATGAATCCATTGAACCAATTTCAATGACTGGAGAAGAAGCATTGGCAATGATTATTGAAGCAAACCTGTCCCGGTTTCAGTATGAAATCATAAGGTCGAAAAAAATAAAAAAATTCGATCACTTGCGAAAGCTAAGTCAACTCTACTGTGAAGGCATAACACTGGCAGTAGGGTGGTCATATGGCTAAAATGCAACTTGATTGTGATGATGACATCAGGAGGATGGAAAAAAATACTGTGAATCATAAGCAACGTCGAAGATAGCGAAAAAACAAACAAAATACTCCCCAGTTATCTGGACAGCCACCCTTGGAGTTTACAGAAACTTAATACCACCTGAGTTTCAAACCACACCACTCTGTCTTTCTCTCTGTCTCTTCCTTTCCACAAAAAAACGCACGTGTTCTAAAAAATTAGTATAAGGGTATTCATATCCCCTTCAACACGTGCAAATTATAAAAAAAAAAACAAATTAAGGACCTGCAGCCTAGCATTGTAACAGTAAGTGCAAAAATTACTTTCATTCAACACAATTTGATCTTTACCATGGCTGATGAAAAGGTTTGTAATGCCATAATCGAAAACTCTTCCACACAAAAATGTTACATTTGTGATGCCAAATCAAAATTTAATCCGATTGAAGAAATTGTCCAAAGACCAGCTAAAACTGAAATTTTGCAATTTGGTTTATCCGTGTTGCATTTTTTTGAATGCCTTCTTCATCTTTCTTATAAATTTAAAATAAAACAATGGCAAGCTAGGGGAGATGAACATAAGAAAGTCGTTGCCGAAACAAAAAAAGAAATTCAACGGCAGTTTCGAGACCGATTGGGTTTGATCCTTGACAAACCTAAGCCCGGTTTTGGAAATTCCAATGACGGAAATACGGCCAGGAGATTTTTCGAAAATGCAGAACTTTCAGCTGACATAAGAAAGTTAGATTTGTGTTTGATTAAAAAAATGCATATAATAATGATTGTTGTATCATGCGGCCATGAAGTTGATGTTCCAAAATTTAGAGCATTCACACACAAAACTGCGAAATATTTCGCAGCTAAGTATCCCTGGTACTATATGCCACCTACCGTCCACAAGTACTTAATTTATGGTAATGAGATAACTTCATCTGCTTTATTACCCATTGCACAGCCGAGTGAAGAGGCGCAGGAAGCTCTCAATAAGGACTTTAAAAGATATAGGGAGCATCACTCTCGCAAAAATAGCCGAGCAAATACGAATACGGACATATTCAATTTTTTTTTTGCTGTCATCAGATCCGATGTTAACAGGTATGTGAAGGATTCCGAAAAAAAATGCAACATCTTGGGGTAGGTATTTGCTTAAGAAGCTATCGATTTGCTTAAGCACCATCACCAAACCAAAGTGGTTGTGAATTTGAAATCAATGAGAGTGATGACGATTTGTAAACTGTTCTATGTACTTATACCCATGGACATTAAAAATGTTTATTTATTAAAAGAATACATAAAAATACTGTCTGATGTGTTCTTTATTAAGAATCTTTGGCTTTTTAATCAATTAAATTTCATTTAATTTGGTTTTTGAAACTCATGCATTATGTAATATGCATAAAAAACTTTTTTTTGTTTAAGTGGGCGTTTTAGTGGGCGTGGCCGTAAGTAACTTCGACAATATATTTACAATGGAGTAATAACAAAGAGTAATCATGCCTATTTTCAACTTCTTACTACTTTAAGGGCATTCTGGCCCACTGTGCGTTAGAAGATAACGGTTCAAGAACTTTTCAGAACCTGGATATCTTGTTAAATGGAGTTTTCGAGTTTTTTCGAACGACCCCAGACGAAGTCATCCTTTCGAAATGCGTTAAATTGAAACATTTTGGTTCAATTGTATATGATCAGATATTCTACATCGAGTGAATGTAGGGTGTTTAAAATGGCGCGAAAACTCTGCAGTTTGGTGATTAAAAAATGCCACTTGAATTCAAATGTTTGCTTTATATGACAGTCGTAAGTCCGACTTTAGTGTACGCATCACAGTGTTGGATAAAGTGTGAAAAATGACAGCGACGGAGATGAAAATATTACGAATGTCAGCGGTAGTACTAAAATAAGACCTAATAACAAGTAGGCGTATTCGCGGAAGCCTCCATGTAAAGAAACCCATTGTAGAAACGCTTCAGCTGGTACTATCATATACAAACTATATCGTCGGAAAATCCCGTCCGAAACGGAATAGCTACTCGAGTTCCAGCCGAAACTCGAAGAGGCAGAAAGAGAAATAGTTGAATGCAAAAACAACAGTAAACTCTCGGCCTCAGCGATGATGTGATATAAAATAGAACGACATGCAGAATGATATTGAGGTCCGCAAACTCAGCAAACCCCACAAACGGCGCAGCAACGAGGTAGATACGTGGGACAAATACTTAACATAAGATGTACGATTACGTACTCGTTATAAATTTCTACGGCAAGGTATAGTACCTTTTTTTTTTAATTAATTTGTGAAAAAATAAAACACAGATTCAGTTGATAAATCTTGTACGGTAAAAGAGGTAAATCTTTATAAAGCGTAAAATATTTGGACTAATTTCAAGTTCATGAGAACGGTGTCGATTGATGTTAAGGAAGATTCGTACACGCTGTCTCGCACAGCGTCGATGTTTTCAGACATTGTTGTAATACGACGTAAGTCAGGCTTCGGCCTATACGCAACAGTACTTATTTCTTTAAATTAACACACTATACAGTAGATAGTCACTCTTGTTGGCACATTATTTGGACCCAAAATGTTCCCTAATTTTCGTATGGTTATCGTAATCGACGACAGACTTTGATAAACCGTTTTAACCACTAAAACACGTTGATTTATCGAATGTCGTTCCATGATAAAGATGCCACGTCTACACTTCACGAATGCCAAATAAAAGCTTTAAAAACTAGCCTATACCAAAATGACGGCCTGTCGAAGTAGTAGGTATACCTTTTAAGCGTTGTTGCTAAGTGTTACTTTCTTTATTTCTTCGTGATTAAACGTGATTACCATGCCCGGTCTCAAAGGGCTGTTGCAAGTCGTATCGGTGTGTCGAGACGAGCTATCCGAAACGTGTGGGAACGCTTCCAGGAAGCCGGGTGTGTAGCAAGGAGACCTGAATCAGGAAGAATCAGATCTACAACTCCGCAAGAAGACCGGTACATTAGAATAACTGCACTTCGGGAGCGTACCGTAACCGCCAGGGCCTTGCAAACTCAACTGCGGCAGTCAACTGGCACTCAAGTCACTGATCAAACCATACGCAATTGACTCCACGAAGATGGTCAACGTTCTATTCGGCGGAAACTGACAGCGGCCTATCGGGCAGCACGCTTAAGGTACTCCCGTGAGCATTCGGATTGGACTATGGACAACTGGAGGTCTGTACTTTTTACAGACGAATGCAAGATCGAGTTTTTTAGTGATGACAAACGAGTACTCGTGTGGAGAAAACAAGGTGAACGTTTTACCGACGCGTACATTCCCGGAAGTGATCGTTTTGGGGGCCCAAGTGTTATGGTATGGGCTGGAATAAGTTTGCTAGGCAGAACAGAGCTGATAATCCTGGATGAGGGTACCGTTACCGCCGCCAATTACGTTAAAATGGTAATACGACCTGTTGTGATCAAATTTTCACAGAGAGTTGGCGATGGGTTTGTTCTTAATATTACACTTTTGCCATGGCCAACAAAGAGCCCAGACCTCAATCCCATCGAGCATTTATGGGACCAATTAAAAAGAAGCCTCAAAGAGAACCACAGCCATGTCAACACTAAACAGGAGCTCGTAAACGCGTTAAAAGTCTGTTGGGAGCACATACCCGAACAAAATGTTACAGATAGGCTAAGGCAGTCATACGAAGCAGAGGAGGCCCCACTCGCTACTAAGCAAAACATCTATCAACAAATCATAACAAAAAAAAATAGTGATATGTAAAGTTTTATTTTCCTTTATTTTGCGTAAATTTTCCTTTAAAATGTTTTTGTGTGTAATTTGAATAAAAAAATGTTTCCGTATTGATTATGTGTACTCAATTTCTTAATCCTAAGCTCAAATACATTAACCAAAAAAAAAAAAAAAAATGAAACCCAAAAAACTTACGTGGGCCCTATTTTGTTTTGAGTAGTTTATTTCAATTCAAATTTTAGGGTTAGGCTCCTGTATGGCCTACTACTGAACTTTAGCGGCTGAGCACTGAACAAAACTGACGTAACTGTTTTTGATTATTATTTTGCTACAATATAAGAGATAGTTTATTGGTTATGTTTTCTCCCTGAAGTTTTAAAAAATGTCAGTTTATTTTAAAACTAATTTTATTCGCTTTATACTTTTATTTCCTAAAAGCATACTTCTTTCAAACTGAGATTTGGGCTGAGGTTTCCAATATAGGAAATCGACTTTTCACTTATAATTATTTTTTGTTTACTTATAATGGCTTATTCTAAGATATACTATGTAAAAATTTTGCAGAGGAAATTTGTTGTATTTTTTAAAAATTTTTAAAGTGTTTAGTCGCCTTGTAGTGCTAAGTATATCCTATTTGACATAAATGGACATAATTTCATTTCTTTACAGGGTGTTAAAATTAAAAAATTATAAGTTTTAATAGTTTTTATTTAGAAAATGGAAATATTTTCCGATTTCTATGAAAGCAAGTTTTGGGGCTGGTTTCCAATATAGGAAATTCGCTAGAATTTTTTTTTTTAATTAGTCTAAAATGGTCTAAAAAGCATAAAAAAATTTTCAAAGGAAGTTAATAGAGTAACTTCGGGTATTGTGGAATATGCGGGTAATGAGGAATAGTGCTTTTTTTGCTAAAATACAGATGATCTGTCTACTCTCTTAATTTTCTCAGAACGTCAACAGAAAAAAAAAGTGCTGCGCTCTTCTTTTTATTGATATTATCAACCGGTGTGTCTGAGTCATTCAAAGTTCTTACTTGGGTGTGCATGACTTTTTTCCTCCGTTTTCGTTTGAGTTTTTTTCGAATGAAAAAATTACGGTTTCTTTAAGTGTGCAAGTGTAGTTGTCGTCGAACATGTGTCAAATTTAATTATTTTACTATAAATCGGTGAGTTTTTAGATATATTTTTTGTTATAAGACGTAGTTTGCAATAGTTTCCAAATCGGCTAATGTGGAATACCATGAGGGTATAGTAGAATACTATTCTACATTACCCGCTAATTATTTTTTTCTGTTTTTTAAGTCCAGACTGCTTTGGAAGATGCCTAAGAAAGGTGAAATAAGGCGATGGGATGCAGATATGATGCGGAAAGCTGTGCAAGCTATAAGTAATGGAAAAATGGGCATTCAAATTGCATCAAAAACATACAGTGTCCCACATACAACCCTTTACAGGATGGCTCGAAGTGAGGAAGATGTTGATAAACTTATTGCTACGCCTCTAGGCCGCAGACCTGTTCTCAGTGACATAATCGAATGTGAGTTAGAGTATTATGCTCTTGAGATGGAGTCTCGGTTTTGGGGTCTGACCAAGAGTAACATTCGTTCTCTTGCATTTCAAGTAGCAAAAAAAAAATGTATTCCGAATCGCTATTCCAGTTTAAAAGAACGTGCTGGGAAAGATTGGTTATACGGGTTTCTTAAGCGCCATAAGAACACACTAAGAATTCGTGCTCCAACTGGAACGAGGATTTACAAAGGAAAATGTAGAATCCTTTTTCAACCTCCTGGATGCAGAATATGAAAAACATAACTTTTCCGCAACAGCGATTTGGAATGTTGATGAAACAGGACTTTCGATCGTTCAAAGCAAACATCCAATGATCTAAGGAAAGAAGGGTAAAAGGCAAATAGGAGCAATGACTTCTGCCGAACGGGGCTCACTTATTACCGTCATTACTTGCACGAGCGCAGGCCGATCTTTTGTTCCAGCTTTTTTTATTTTCGCTCGAAAAAATAAAAATCCACAACTGATGAAACACGCTCCTCCTGGATCAGATTCAGCTTGCCACATTTCTGGTTGGGTACAGGTGGATATATTCACAAACTGGTTCCAACATTTTTTAAAATACACAAAGCCAACCATAGATAAGCCCATTTTATTAGTTTTGGATGGTCACTACAGCCATACAAGGAACATAGAGCTATTGGAACTAGCCCGTGATATTTTTTTTATCTGCGAATCCTGTGCTTAAGTCAATACGGTGCAATATGCATCTCTTTTTTTTTACAATTGAAATAAAGAAGTACCTATATTTATTTTTCTTAATTGAGTCTATAATTTTGATTCGAGAAATGTGGAATACTATGGTTTGTGTAATGTGGAATACTATTCCAAATTACCCTCCAATTCTTAAAATCTTGATTTTCGAGGTGGTATTAGTAAAAAAAAAAAATCTTAAAAATAACCGTAGCTGTCTGAGATTATTGTTAACGTTTGCTAATAATGCAAAATGTATTAAAATCGCCAATTTTATGCATGTTCTCTGGTTGTAGCATGTACAAATAAAATGGGTATTCCACAATACCCGAAGTTACTCTATTATAATAAAAAAAAAAATTGTTCTTCGAAATTTTACTTTGAACTATTACCTAATAGCTAAAAACAAATCAAAAACAAGATCAATTAACTGTAATGTGATAAACAAATAAAAGAAAAGTGTTTTTTTTTTTAAATATTTATTAAAGTCGCCGTAAACATGTAAAATTGGTTTTAATAACTCCTGCTTACTGTGTACAGCGTAATCCATGTAATTAGGTCACATTATGTACTTTAATTATTTTAATTTAAAAATGAAATTATTCCAAATTAAATTTGGATGATTTTTGGTAATTACTTCGAAAAGCTAACTATATATCCAACAGTGGGTAAGTGGATCGCTTCGAATTTATTAAATTCTATTTTCCGGAGTGGTTTAGACGCTCACGCGACTTCGTCGCTCTGCTAAGGGTATGTCAACAACTGTCAGGCAGGCGCCTGGAGCTAAGTTTATTAGAGAAAAGTTTTGTGCCGGCCAACAGTGGATGAGGAATCAAACCTTAAATATACATATCAAAATTCTCAGAAAAATGTTTGCTATCGCATATTAAAATTTCATAGAAATCGGAAAATATTTCCATTTTCTAAATAAAAACCATTAAAACTTATAATTTTTTAATATTTACACCCTGTAAAGAAATAAAATTATGTCCGTTTATGTTAAATTGGATATACTACAAGTCGATTAAACACCTTTTTGTTAAATGCATTTTATTAGTCAAAACCAAAAACTTAAAAAAAATTTTAAAAAATACAACAACAAATTTCCTCACCAAAATTTGGGGCGGATTTCCCTTATGCGCACTGAGCAACATTTTTTTTTTTCGGGCTTAAAATGGCCTAAAAAACATTTTTTTCTTTAGGAAATGAAAACTTTTTTTCGCATGTTTTTCATTTGTTTATAGTTGAGAACAGTGTTGCCAGTTTAAGTGAAAATCACTTGGCGCTTTAAACGAAGTTACATAGTTGAATAAGTGTATACCAAAAACTGCCAGGCAGGCGCCTGTGAGAAAGTCTGGTGTATTTAAAGCATGGGGTGGGTGGCTCGCTTCGCTCGCTAACAGGATTTTAACCATTTTTTCCGCAGGGTTTAGCCGTTCACGCGACTTCGTCGCTCCGCTAAGGGTATGTCAACAACTGTCAGGCAGGCGCCTGGAGTTAAAGTTTAATTATATTTACTCTGGGGTATTTAGCAGTATAATATTTTCAGTCAATAAAAAAAAAAAAAATAGGTATCAAAAAAGACAAAATTAACTTTAAATTATTTTAACTTTGGGACGTATGGCAATACCTATAATATTTTCCAACCCTCTTCAGCAACAGAAATCACTTAGCACAAGCGTTATGCGAAGTGAGCGCGTCCATTTGTGCAGTTTGTATACATGCACTTTTCTGTGAAAATTGAAAACTTTAAAAGTGAAAAAAAAAAATAGAAAAAAAAGTTTCCTGAAGAAAATTCTTTTACAGTACAACTTAGAATAAGTCAATTTAAACAAAAAAAATAAATTTGCTTAGTGCGCATAATGGAAACCTCAGCCCAAAATTTGTACATAGTATATCTTAGAATAAGTAAAAAAAAATAATTTTAAGTGAAAAGTCGATTTCCTATATTGGAAACCTCAGCCAAATTTTTTTTTATGCTTTCTAGATCATTTTAGACTAATTAAAAAAAAAAAAATTTAGCGAATTTCCTATATTGGAAACCAGTTCAAATTTCTTATGCAATACGTGTTTCGAGCTTAAACGTGTTGCATTTATTCGTATTTTAAAGAGCCTACTCACACCAATTTATAGAACCATGTGCTACCCTCCACTCGTTCTAATTTGCGCAGACAGATCTTCTCTTTTCAACTTTTATTATCACAATGTGTCATATCCCCTTCTTCCTTACCTAGTCGAGATGGCAACTGAAGCAAATCACTCCATTTTCAGTAAATAAGGGGAGTTTTGAGATTTACTCGTCATCTGTAAATCAATCCTGATATCAGGAGAGGAATATACAAAATCATCTGATTTGTGTTCTTACAAATTGGTGTGAGTAGGCACTTTTACTGTACTCAATTCAATTGGGCCTATGGCAGTTTAGCCTTTCGCAACTATGACCACCAAGACCAACCAATTGTCCTCGTATCAATGCCACGATTGCATGGCATGACCTAAAGAAAACAAACAAACGATGAAAGCAGGAAGAGAAACATCTCTTCAAGATGACTTTGCCCAATGTCGCCGTTGTCTTGGCTTTTGTTTCTACAAACAGCTGGAACTGTGGAATCAGCACATTGTACAGCTTAAAAGAGTATATACCTGCACCACATGACAGGGAATCCATAAGTCATCGGATTGGGTAACCCGATCCGCTGTAAGCAATCGGAGAACTCTTTTGCCATCGAAGCCACCTTTGCGGTCTACCAAGGGACAAGTGATTTGTTTGACTTTAGGCAGTAGGTTGGGGACTTACCCAATCAGTTGGTGTCTGGTATCCAATTTGATAATTTATCCAGGATATTCAAACTAACTAATTAAACTAACACGCACACACACTGGAATATTTTCCTTTTACTAATTTGCAACTAAAAATCGCGAACGCGCACGCGACAACGGAACCAATTTTACCCAGGCCCACTCAGGTAAAAGATCGGAATCGTAACAAATCACATTTAATTAACGGATTTCGATGTGATCCCCGAAAACATCAAACAAACGTCAGCGAAAGCATCAAACAAACGCAGGCGCACGCGCAAAAAAACACCCCACACACACTAACACGTCGGCAAATTGAATACTCAGCGGTCGAACGGAGCTATCATTAGCGGCGGGTGGCGGTGGATGTAATCGTAACAATTAATTTTAATTTCGCTTCATCACATTCAAGAAATAAATTTATATTTCAAATTTACCGACCCAGATGAAATTCCCAAAAATATTGTAAATGTCCCACAAGTCGAATTTGTAATCACGCAGAGAACGCTCTCTCTCTTTGAAATTTCATTAGAGACTAACTCGAACCGAGCAAATTTCTTGTCAATTGACTCCGATTTCAAGTCGCGCTCCCGGAATGTGGTTTTGAGTGGAAATATGCGGTGATTGTTTTGAGTCGCTTTTTTGGCGGAGTTAAGTGGAGTGCGCATTGGGTAGTCTGTAAAAGGGACAGTGCAGTCGGAGGCTTAATGTTTGAAGGATTTTACATTTATTATGAATGGGAGTGTGACATAATTAAATGTTGGTGTAGGTGGAGATGTGTTTTCCATATGATTAATATATCAAAAGGCGACTGAAAAAATTAAAAATCGGCATTTCTCTTTTAATGAAGAAAATTGTTGATTAAGAGATCGGTTTAAGCTGTAAGAGAGTTTTCTTACAGTAACGGACGAAAAAAATGACTTAAATGAAGTGGTGTACGCTTGTTAATCATTTTGTTATTTGAATTTCGATCTATGGAAAAGGTACATATAGTAAATGAAATTGATTTACAGTGCGGTCGATTTCTAATTTCCAAGAGTAACATTACTTTTAAGTTCGGAGTAGCAATTTTAGGCAAAGAGTAACAGTACTAGTTTCATAAGTTGTGGCCATGGCGTATCATGGTCATAGGGACTTTAGACGCGCTCAATTTTTAAGATCTTTTAAAACTAAATTTGACAGTATCGTAATATTTTTATGTCAAGAAAACT
Organism: Pocota personata; assembly: GCA_963082735.1. Lineage (NCBI taxonomy): Eukaryota > Metazoa > Arthropoda > Insecta > Diptera > Syrphidae > Pocota > Pocota personata. The sequence continues at coordinate 116,667,332 of OY720430.1, forward strand.
GAACTAAATTAGTAGTTACTAAGGGATATGTAGTGATATAGGTAACTTAGGAATTACGATATAAGTTATTTCTCAGTATTAGCTTGCTATATACATTATTTGTCTTACGTAGCATTCTGGTCAAATGTTCGTACTGGCCCTTGTCAGTGGCAAGACAAAATATTGATACCGAAACTAAATGGAAAGGCTTACTTTTAAAGGAGATCTGTTTCGGAATCATAGAGCAATCAATACTTTCTGTGAGTGCAGAAGTTTTACAATTTCAGTCAATCCTCCCACAGGAAGGTAATTTGTAAGTATCATCCCCGCCAAACACCCCAGGACAAAACATATAAATCAACGTTGAACACCTACGATTCTCTAAATATGGACTTGATAATATGGAGAGAGAACTCCGAAGCATACTCAGGGAGTAATCTAATGTACGTCATAAAGAAATATTTGGTAACTTATGGATTTAAGAATTCCTTTGACGAACGTTTGATAAAGCCAAGCGCAGAGCTAGACCAATTTATACCATATCAAGGGTATATTTATTTTGATACATAGATTGCAACATAGATAAACAATAACGGTTGACCCCCAATAGTATATATACATATTTGTAATTGGTATCAAAAGTTATGTCGTTCTAGCTATTTTCGTCAATCTGTCCGTATGTCACCACTATTTGAGCTTTAAATTTTGAGCTAACTAGCTAGCTAGCTTTTCATAAACGATCACTTTTCTCAATATTTTTTTAAAAATTGATAAATATTATCAAGGTAGAAATTCTTGACATTTCGTTCATATATTGTACATAATCACTCCCATTTGGAATTATTACATCAGAATTTTTGCGTTCCAGTGGTCGAAGAATTTGCTAGAAGTTTCTGGTATCAGAAATGCGACTATATAAGAACAGATGGCGATCGAGGCAGGGCAGTTGGGTTTCAAACCACACGAACAGATTGGAAAAGTGATAATAGGCGAAGTTGTAATTTTGTGATAAATTGAAAGTTGAGAGTTAACAAGAAGAAGTAATTAGTTTGGATTTGTGAATTAAGTAATTGAAATGAGATAAAGTGATTTGTGAAGAAAGAGACCTTGCAAGGAAAGAATTTGCGAAGAACAGTATAGTGTGAACTTGAGTTGTTCTATAGACTAGAAAATAAAGAAATAACCTCACAGACTAGCGTTTTATCTACTCGAGCTGTAGCTCGCATATTATTTATTTAATAATTTTGTGATAAAATGTCTTACAAATCGCGGGAAAAATATTATTGCATTTGATTTAACAATTTCGCAGTGCCACACTCACTTTATCAAAAGAGATTTAGATGATGGGGAATAGTTTATCATCCGATCCGTTCTGGACGGATTGTAACTTTCCTGAATGTATATGGACTGAATGTGAGAACGGAAATTATGTAAGTTCACTATCGCATACAATACCCAAGACACGAATTGGGGATAGAGTTTCAACAGTCTAATTCCTTGTAAAATAGTATTTCGGTGGCTTGGGAAGTCGGGTACCAGAGAAAGAATGAGGTTGAGATTTATTCACATTAAGCTTCAACAATTGTTGTTCAAACCAAATGAAAAACTTCTTTAAATAATTCTTTAGTTGGAGATAGTCGAGAAGAGACGAAATGTGTCTAAATATTCGCATGTCGTATACATAAGCCCCTAGGTCAGATTCATTAATAACTGGTTCAGTATCATTTCTAGTTAAAATAAAGATCTTGAGTCCTGCCCTGTGGTACCCCGAGGTCGCACTAAATGGGTTTGATACGGGTAATCTGGAAAAAAGTCTGCACTGACGAGCTTCCAAGTAGGGTTTAATTGAAAATATAAAATCCGGTTAGAAACCAATCGCTTTCAGTTATAGTTAAAACTATTATATAAATAGCTAAAACTATTCAAAAAAGGTGGCCACGGTGTAGTGGGTAGTGTGTTCGCTTGTGACCCGAACTGTGCAGGTTCGAGCCCGGACGGGGAACAGCAATCACAGCCACCCGAACATATAAGAGAAAAGAATAAAATCTAAGTTTCTCCAGCCACTACACCAAAAAAGGAGTTTCTGCCTGGTAGTACAATGGACACAGCAAAATGAAGTCTGAGTGCTCCGGGATTTGGAAATTTCCTTTTAAGAAAAAAAAAAATATCCAATTCTAGAGCACACAACCAAAGATCTGGTGGAAATAGTGGTAAAACTACACGGTGAAGGAGGAAAGGCAGACGCAGTTATATGCTCATCTTACCTATCTGGAGACACAAAAGACCTGCACTTCCTGTCACTGCATGGACTTGGTGACTACTGTGGCAGAATGATCCTGCAGCTTATAATTGGATGCGGTGCATATGATCATCATACCGTCTGCGGTATCTCAGATGTAAACAAAAAAAATTAGTATTTTCTAGAATTTATTAATTAAAACAATATCGATATAATAAATGATGGAAATAATGCCACCTTGATGAACAGAGTTAAGGCAGAAGACTTCGACCTCACCCTGAGTACATCATTTGTAAAAAACTTTGTCGAAAATTCAACAGAACCATCCATGTCTAACCAAATAATCGAAATTAGAAGAACGAAAAGAGAATCATGGAAAAACTTCTGCCAAATTCTTTATGACATTCGCATATACAGAGGTTTCTCTAAACAGCACAATAATCAAATCGGGTTAATGAAAAAGCCAGATGACACATAGTCGGAAAATGGTCTAAAGTCTTAGCTGAAACACACTTTCCGGACTCCATCATCGCACCCATTTCTCCACTATACCCTTCGTAGGAAAAGATCTATAGACCAACCAGAGAATACTGGCAGAGATCAAAAGAAATTTTCCAAGAATGAAAAACTATACAACATAAACTCGTTTCTTCCATTTAAAGCCCTAGGAGAAGACGGAAATATTTACAGCTCTCCTCCAAAAAAGCACCCCACTTTTAACACTACTACTGATTAACATCTTTTGAACCAGTAAAATCTAATTGCTGACTGGTGCCAAAAAGTCGGCCGTAATGTCAACCCAAAAAAAGCACGATAGTTATATTCACGAAAAAAAATGACAATGGTTAAAAGCCACACTTTTTGGTGAAACAATAGAATTATTTAAGGAGATCAAATACCTTGGTCTAACACTTCATGAACAATTTACTTGGAATTCTAACAGCCATAGACAAGCTAGGATGTCATTATGGACCAGTCTAATTGGGGCCTAAATCCCATCATGATTATATGCAGCACCAGTGCGGTTGCAAAAAATGAAACAGAGGTATACAAACGACTGTCTGATAAACTTAAAAGACTATTGTGTATGCACAACAGGTGCAATGAAACCGACTCCTATTGCAGCGCTGAAGTTTATTCTAAGCTTACCACCCCTTCATATTCATATAGTTAAAAGAGAGAAGCTATGGTTATCGCCTTCATACTCATCCCTGAAGATGACCCAAACTCCAAACTAGTTCACTCGGGCATTGAGCAAGAACTTAACAGTAATAAAATGCTAGGAATAACAATCTGCTAAGATTTAACTTCAGTCGCGACTTCAAGGTGACATACCCAAATCGCAATAACTAGGAACAGAACAAACCTGCATTTGCCAATGATTCCCATGTACCTACATGATGCACAGATGGATCCAAGGCATATGAAGGAGTTGGGCTGGGGTATCTGGTGCTACTACAAAGAACTTCATCCAATCAAGTATTGAAAAATGTAAGTCCTTACTCCAAGCCGAAATATTTACCATATATACATACATCAGAAAAAATATAAACAGATCTATAACCAACAAAAATATTTATATCTTATCGGATAGCAAGGGTGCTCTATTAGCTATTAAGGGACTGCCTTCAACTACTTATAACGCTAGCCAGCATAAACAGAGTTAATCTCATTTGGGTGCCACGACACAGCGGACATGGAGGAAATGAAATGGCTGACCTGCGCCAGAACAGGAGCTGCATCAAACTTTATGCCAAGACCATTCTGTGGAACATCACAATAGGTCCAATAGTGGCCGCAGTGATAAGGTGAACAGATCCCACCTTAACCACCAATCTAAATCTAGAACCGCTAATATTTTTGTTAGAACAAAAATTCCAATTCGTCTCGAATTGTGACCTCACAGACCCTAGATATCAAGTCATGCCATTTCGGCTACAATTGTTCTTACAGACAGACAGTCAGCCAGAATTTGCAGACACGCTTTTCCAGTTTCTCTGTAATAAGTACCAGTAATATTGGAAATGATTAAAAACTCGAGTTCGCAAATGTTCACGAAAGAATAAGTATGTATTTACTTCCGCCTAGAATTCAAGTAAATGAAACTACATGGTATCATTTTAGAGCTTGATCGGCGCATTTTTCTATGAACATTTTTTTATTTTTTATTTGTTTTGAAGTAAAGGGTGCATATAGGATGTGTTCAGTAAAAGAATGCGTATTCGATGGGTTTGGTTACTGCATGAAATTTTAGAGTTAAGCTTAAGTACGTATGTAAGTTTGTGATTGATAATTTTTTTTTTTAAATTACGTACTACATACAACATATGTTCATATGTTTAGTAAAATAATCATCTATCATCAAAAAGAAAAATACTCTTGTACCATGATTTCTTCTTTGTGCATTTGTTCAACAGATATTTCATTCGTCCTCGTCCAGCTTATTTGTCAAAAAATTAATAAAACTTGATAAAATATTCATCCGCTGTCGGGACTAGATCACAGATTAGCCGATCAAAAAATGTGTTCGTGTTATGGTCTGATGGACCCCCTCCGTCGTTTGCCTACCTTGTCGTGGTGGAGGGGCTGAGTAAGGACCGATGATACTCTTGAGCTATACCTGGAATAGATCCAGTTTTGAAGGAATCAACCTAGTGGTTCTCCCGGCGGGAAAGATTCCCAGATTAACCAGGGTGTCCGTTTGGATCCCAGGGGTAATCGAGGAACCTGCAACGCTGTTTGCACGAATGAAGCTGCAAAACAAGGTCCTTGGACAGAAAAGTGGAAACTCTACCACGCAAAGGAGCAGGCAGGCAAAGGCCAACTAATCGTGGTATTGATTGACGAGGAATCGCTGGGGTCACTAGTCCTACAAGGAGGTAAAGCATTATGCGGCTTTCACCAGGTCAGCTTTGTAATCCCTTCATTCCACGAAAGAATTAATGAAGATAATCCAAGCAAACCTTCAGCACAGTAGGGAGGCAACTGCCAACCTCTGTGCTTACCTCTTAGCAGGAAAAGCGGATATCGCCCTCATCCAGGAACCTTATTGTCTGTATAATAAGGTAACAGGATGGGGGAATAAACTGAAAGTGATTGCAAACAACGGAAACAGTAAGTGTAGAGCCTGTATTGTGGCACGTAAGGATATTAATATTTTCTCTATTCCACAGATCAGCACAGGCGACCTCACAGTCACAAGTCTCGAATATAAGGCAAGAAATAGCGAGACCAACCAAATTACTTTGTCCTCTTGCTATCTCCCCTATGACTCCCCGCAACCTCCACCTAGCGATGAGTTAAAAAGGTGTGTCACCTGGACGAGGTCCCAACAGAAGAGCCTCATAGTGGGTATGGACTCTAACGCCCACCACACTAACTGGGGTAGTACGAACATCAACAAAAGAGGTGAGTGTTTAGCCGATTATTTAAATATTGAAAACTTGATTACCTTGAATGAGGGCTGTACACCAACCTTCATAAATAAAATTAGAAGGGAGGTATTAGATATAACCCTATGCGACGTTAGGTCTATACACTTGGTGTCGAACTGGAGGATCAATAATGAGATCTCCTTTTCGGACCACAGGTGGTTGAGTTTTGATATTGGAATTGATCACAAATCCAAAATAATGATTAGGAATCCTAAGAAAACTGACTGGTCCATCTTGGTAAGGAATCTTCAGAGAAAGCTGACACCAACTCAGGTTAACAGCTACACTGAGATTAACCAATTAAACAATGAAGTCCTCAAAGTACAGAAGTGTATTATAGAATCTTTTGAGGCCGCCTGTCCTCTAAAACCGGTACCTAGAAGTGCAAAGCAAAAACGGTGGAACGGCGACCTCCATGAAATAAGGAAGGTTGCTAGACAACGCCTAAATAAAGCTTTAAGAACCAACGAAGAAGCAGACTGGGAATCCTATAAAGAAAGTAAAAGAGGCTTCAAGAAGCTCACCAGGGCTGCTAAAAGGGAATCATGGAAAACTTTCTGCACCAACATATGCGATAATAATGGAGCAGCGCGATTAAAGAAGATCCTTTCCAAGGAACCACCAAGTTATCAACTTCTACAGGCGGGCAATAACTTGGCAACCACAGCTGATACCTTGGAGACGCTGATGTGTGTACACTTCCCAAACTGTTTCAGCGAGGCAGCTACACCTTCCAAGCGTGGGGTCACTCGAACTGATACAAAATGGGAAGACACTGAGAACCTAGTTGATGCAGATAAAGTGACCTGGGCTATTAACTCATTTGCGCCATACAAATCACCGGGCTTGGACAGAATACTTCCCATCTTCTTGCAAAAAGGGATAGAATTAGACACCCTAAAGAAAACCCTGGTCAATATCTTCAGGGGATGTCTATATCATGGATACACACCAACACAATGGCAAGAGGTGAGGGTGGTGTTCCTACCGAAACCCGGGAAAGATTTGTCGACAGCAAAGGGCTACAGACCTATTAGCCTAACGTCCTTTTTACTAAAGTCAATGGAGAGAATCTGTGATAACTGCATCAGGACACAGATTACAATTCCGCGGCTGTGTCCTAATCAACACGCATATCTCAAAGGAAAATCAGTTGAGACGGCACTACACCAGGTTGTATCCACAATAGAAGATGCTTTTGAAACCAAGGAATCAGTCGCAGGCGTTTTTCTAGATATCGAAGGGGCATTTAACAATGTGAAAACTCAAAAAATTGTGGAGGCACTCTCGATATACTGTAATAACCAAATAATAAACAATTGGCTAGAACACATGCTTACAAACCGCATTATCACAGCTTCACTGGGAGACGACACAAGAAGGGGAACAGTCCGTACGGGAACACCACAGGGGGGGATAATATCTCCTTTTCTGTGGGTGCTCACAATGGACAACCTTTTAAAAGCACTGGATGGAACCTGTGCGAAATGTGTAGCGTACGCAGATGACCTAGCCGTTCTGATAAGGGGTAAGCACCTGAACATCATAGGAGAGCTTATGCAAAACACCCTTCGAATCATAAAAGAATGGGCGGAGGAGAGTGGATTAGAAATAAATCCAAATAAAACGGAAATGGTTCTCTTTACAAAGAAAACCAAAACTAGTGACTTTCACATTCCACAACTCGGGGGAGTATCACTACAACTCCGCGACAGCTTCAAGTATCTGGGCATTATATTAGACAGGAAACTGACCTGGAGAAAGAACCTGGAAGAAAGAGTCACCAAAGCAAAGAGAGCATATTGGATATGCAGGAGGGCCATCGGGAAGTCATGGGGCTTGAAACCGAAACAGGTCCACTGGATATACGAATGCGTAATAAAACCCATCATCTTCTACGGAGTAGTTGTATGGTGGCCAGTGATGAGCAAAAAATATGCAAGAGACTTGCTAACTAAGGTGCAGCGTATGGTCTGCCTGGGTATTACAGGAGCACAATCCTCAACACCAACCGCGGCCATGGAAGCGATACTTAACATTCTACCAGTGCACCTCGAAGCGAAGAAGATTGCCGGTATTTCAGCCTCACGGCTTAAAACTATCGGCCATTTCATCGGTAGTGCAAATACGGGACATCGAAAAATCACCGAAATGATAAGAGTAATGACACCACTCATCGATTGCCCCAGTGATGTTGTTGGGAAATCGTACACATTCTCCAACAACTTTGAAACAATTTTTCCCGCAAGAGAATATTGGACGTATGAAAGAACGACAAGAAACTCCAATGGGATATCGGTTTATACAGATGGCTCTAACATATCAGGGGAATCAGGGGCTGGCATCTTTAGTGCTAACCCACCGATTGAACTTGCTATTCACCTAGAACCTTTTGTATCGGTGCTCCAAGCAGAAGTCTATGCAATTATGAAGGCAACCGACATACTCGCAGAAGACACCAGCGAAGAAAGGCAAATTGACATCTGCTCGGACAGCAAAGCAGCAATTAGCGCGATCACAAACCCCATGTCGAAATAACTACTAGTAAGGGAGTGCAAAACTAAATTGAACTTACTTGCCAGACGCAATAGAGTCCGTCTCACATGGGTACCGGGCAACGAAAAGGCAGACGAACTAGCAAGGAAAGGAGCAGGCAATACAGAACTGAACCCGGATAGTACAATAGGGGTCCCTCTGACAACTATTAAAACAATAATCAATGATAAGATACGACAGGAGTTCAATAACTACTGGACGAATCTAGACACGTGCAAAGTGGCTAGATCTGTAATAACCAAACCGAGTAACAACACAGCAAAAAGAGCTCTTAACTCAAGCAGAACACAATTGAGATTGATGGTGGAACTTTTAACAGGGCACATCAATCTCAACAAATATTCGTTCAGACTCGGGATAGCTGATACAGTAATCTGTGCCAACTGTGAAGAGGAGGAGGAAGATATAGAACACTTCCTCTGTCACTGCCCCGCTACAGCTAGGCTAAGGCTGAAAATTCTGGGATCTCCAAGGATTCCGGATATTACACACCTCAATAAGAAAGGAATCGGGGATATACTGGAGTTCGCCAGACGAACACTACGATTCCCCGATCACTATACGATATAGTTGATACTACCCATGATCCCTAGACCTAAATCCTCTCAATACATAATTCCCAAAACACATCACTATTCCTTACAGTTACGCAGATGAGGGGAACACAACGGCCCAATGGAAGCCTAAGTGAAGAGCATAAGCTCACCCTCTCAAACCAACCAACCAACCAACCATGGTCTGATTAAATGTTCGTATCTAAAAACCAACCAATAACCGTAGTCTTTCGAAGCGGAGACTCTAGCAGTATTGAAAGTCCTTAATAATGACAGTACCACGAAATCGTGTTAAAATTTCTTCTATTGAAATAAAATCGACTCTCCTTTTAGTTTCAAACCTTGCTGGATCTCTTGTTAGAATGGAATGGTTTTCAATACAGCTACAGAGGAATTAGCAATAGAAGGGCCCGCTTAGACCGAGAACAAACTGACTAAACCGTAACAAATAACTAGTAGATATCACTTACCACTTGGATTAAATAAACAATGACCAAAGTATGACAGAGCCAGAAGCATTAAACTAATACAAAAAACAGGAAATCAATGTCAATATTTATAGGTATATTTATTATGCACAAGCTGCTAAGGTTTTACACCATGAATCTACTTGATGATCTATGAAGGAGCTCCGACGATTATGGAAGGGACTCAACCAATTTTCTGTCACTGGCCAAGCATTTGGCACTTAAGGAATAGGACCTTATAAAAATACTTGTTTAAGAATGTTTTTTGTATTTTGCTAATCTTTTTTCGTACATTTGCTTAACCTTATAGAATTCTGCTTGTACGGCCTCAGTGGTGGCTCTCCTGCCTTCCGGCTGGTTCTCGCTTAAAGCCACGGACTTTTTAATTCCAAATCGATGGGCATTCGGCCGGAGAGCACGCCAATTGCTTGCCCTGACACAGTTCTGAAACGATGCGACACCATGTTCATCCGTCTCATGTAAATATGTACGTTTTCCAATCAGTCACTGGTGCCCATATGGGGGATGCGTCTTGCTCACAGTATCAGCAGATTTCTAATTAGTTGCCTGGGTCCTCCGACGTTTGGCATAAGTCTTGACAGTGCCGATTCTGTCCGAGAGGCAGAGGGAGAGGAGTAGCCGATGATGTCTACTCCGCTCGACCTTGGCATTCTCAGTATGCCATCATACATGATATTCCATAAAACTAGACCTAGTACTGACCCATGGGGAACCCCTCCCGTACTTCTTAAGAGTTCTCTCACCGAAGTAGCTACCTTATTATCCTCAGCATTTAGTAAGGTATGTGCAGGTTACTTAGCGCTCTCACTATGCAACTGCGGCTAGCTGAATTGAATGGGTTTTCGACGTCGAATGTTACGACGTGGCAGTACTGCTTTCTCCCTTCCAACCATCTTTGCCCCACCATTGCTTCACGCGCAATATTGCACACTTTGCTTATCGCCCCTATGGTGCTTCCATAAGCATGCACAGCGGCCTGTACGACGACGGTGGCTCAGCTAGCTTGTTACCCTTTGGGATGAGCTCTAAATCGCTACTTTTGGCATTATAGAAGGAAGTTGCCTTCCATTAGGCATGTCGAGTAAAGACGTGAGAAGATCTCTGGTCTTTATTTGATTGCTCCTTTTAGGGAGCCCGTCCATTCCAGGCGTCTTGCTGCTCTTTATTGTTGCCGGGGCTTCTAAGACTTCTTCATTTGTGACTGGTGGTGGACAATTGTCTATACTACTTCAGCTGCTATTCGTGGTAAGGTGAATCCATTTTTCCTCAGAAAAAGTACGCTGACAATTTTGTGTTGTTCGCAGATGTGGATTATATCTGCGACATCAGAGTCAGTTCAACGTCAATAGGTGTAAAGGTGAAGGGAAATTAGGGTATATAGATAAATTGTTAAAATAATGTTCTTTCTAACTTCGTAATATTTCGAACACTTTTGGTCCATGTGCTTAAAACCAAGCACCTCTTTCCTAAACAAATTTCTCTCCTAACGTGAAACGTTTTAAAGCACAACGTTAAGAAAAAAACTCATCCTATTGGTACTAAATTCTATGACGATTCTTTAATGATTCCCCATGATGTACAACTTTGATCTCATAGTAAAATTTATTTCTTAAACTGGGAAAAACCGGTGCAACCAAAAATGTCCACTATTCTTTCAATAGAGAAAAATTCACAAGGCTGTATCTAGACTGGGAGGTCTCTCTACAAGACCAGTTTGATAGTTTTCAAAATTGGGGTCAGAAGGGCTCGACATACATAGACCGTGACGCAGCTCCTGTCAGAGTATTAACAAGGCCACAGAATCCTCCAGATTGAAAAAGTCCTTTCCAAAATACGAAAAGTATCAAATGCCCTAATGAACACTAATGGTTTCAATGACAAGACCTACACTTGTGGTCATTAAAACCACACCACATAATGAGTTCTCAGAATATGAGTAATTACACAAGAGTGCAATGGTTTTTCCAATAGTTATGAACGGCATTTTCCACAGCGGCATTTGGCTTCGTATTCAGTGCAAAAAGAAAAAATCAGTTTTAATTGAGTTGTGTAATTTAAATATCAGCAACTGACTCGAGACGAAAAATTTAAAATATTGACTTTGGTTGAGGAAGGGCTATCGTTTCGTCAGATTGCTGTTAAAATAGGATGCTCTCATTCAACCATCGTGCGACTGATGAAGAAAAAAGAAAATTTGAATCCACCGGATAGGAAAAAAGGCTCAGGGCGAAAACGCAAAACAACCCAGAAGACGGACAATGTATTACAAAGAATAAGCATGAAAGATCGCTTTAAAAGTGCTGTCCGTATAAGAGCAGAGCTGCATGAATTTCATCAAGCTGACCTAAGCGCCGAAAAGATAAGCAGAAAGCCACGTGAGATAGGTCTATGTGGAAGACGACCAGCGAAAAAGCCTCTCCTAACCACAAAAATGAAAACAGCTCGTTTCACGTGCCGACAATTTGCCATACGTACGACGGTCAGCAGGTGAAAGATTTAAAGACGAATGCATAGTTAAGACAGTGAAGTTTCCTCAAAGCCAAATGGTTTGGGGATGTTTTTCTTCTTACATTCTGTTGCTTTTGCACTTTGTTACTGGAACTGTGAACGCTCAAAGGTATAAGGGAGTTTTTGGTATCAGCCATTGAACGGCATCATTCATATACTGACAAGTGCATTTTTCAAGACTACTCTGCACCTTGTTACCGAGCCAAATTGGTAAGTAAAGTGTTATAATTGAACTTCTAGAATTCTACTTTATAAATAATATTGTAACATAATGTAGCATAATAACTACGCCCTCGAACAGGCAACAAATTCCGAAGTGTCTTTTCATTGCTTTCTTTTGAGGTTCGTGTCTGAAATTAGTCACCACAGCTCGGATAATATCGCGGATAAAAGAGAACAAGAGAGAATTATAACTGCACGAAATGATTGTCATCTTGGAATTATTATATCAGAATTTTTCTTGCTCCAGTGGTCGAAGAATTTGCTAGAAGTTTCTGGCTATCAGAAACTTCTGCTATATAAGGACAGATGGCGATCAAAAAAAGAAACAGTTGGTTTAGAACCGTGGCGAAGAGATTGGAAAAGTGATAATGGGTGAAGTTGTAATTTGGTGATAAATTGAAAGTTGAGAGTGAACAAGAAAAAGTAATTAGTTTGGATTTGTGAATTAAGTAATTGAAAGGAGATAAAGTGATTTGAGAGGAAAGAGACCTTGTAAGAAAAGAATTTGCGAAGAATAGTATAGTGTGAACTTGAATTGTTCTATAGACTAGAAAATAAAGAAATAAATTTCACAGAATATCGTTTTATCTACTCGAGCCGTAGCTCGCATGTTACATTGGTGTCAGAAGTGTGATAAAACTTATTCTGTGAATAACTATTTCCGTGGTGTGAAATTGCACAAACAAAAAAAAAAAAAAAAAAAAAAAAAACGATTTCTGTGTTGAGTTAATTAGTTGCGCAAAATGGGTCGCAAATTGGGAAAACTAACTATAACTCAACTAAAGGCAGAACTCAGTAAGCGGAACCTCGACACAACTGGGGGAAAAGATGCCCTGCTGATTCGTCTGGAAGAAGCAGTAACGCAGGAAGGTGAAAATCCGCACGACGTAGAGTTTGACGTGGAAGAGGAACCAGCAAGTACAGCAGCCGACCCGGGTATAACAAGTCTGCTCCTGCAACTTAAGTTAGTCATGGACGAACAAAAGAAAGCAATAGAAGATCAAAGTCATAAGCTCGATGACCAAAGGAATTCTCTAGAACTTAAGTTGGACGAACAAAAGAAAGCAATGGACGAACAAAAGAATTCTCTAGAACTTAAGCTGGACGAACAAAAGAAAGCAATGGACGAACAAAAGAATTCTCTAGATGCTCTGGAAAGTAAACTTGATGAGCAAAACAAGAACTTGGAATCCAAATTCGAAGTGATCGAAGAGAAAATCGAGAAGGTCGAGACGCAACTCGAAAAAGTCGAAATTAGATTCGATGAAAATTTTGAGAAACATGAAACTCAGTTCGGGAAGATAGAGACTCAATTTGAAAAAGTGGATACGAAATTCGAGATAGTAGGAAAGCAAGTCGAAAATCTTGCTAAGGAGCTCAGCAACGTGAAGAGACAGAAAGCACGGGAATATTCCACTGACGGTCTGAGAAGAAAGGAGATGCAGCCTCCTATCTTCGATGGTCAAACATCATGGCCAATTTATAAAAGGCAATTCGAAGCGGCCGCAATGACCAATAGCTGGGACGATGAAGAGAAGTCCATTGCACTCACACTTGCACTGAGGGGTCCAGCTGCGGAGCTCTTGCAGACCATCCCGGAAGATAAACAGCAGAACTACGACTCTCTGGTTCAGGCTATCGAGATGCGGTTTGGGGATGAACACATGCAGCAGGTGTACAGGGTTCAGCTGCGTAGTCGAGTCCAGAAAAGGGGGGAAACGCTCCAACAGTTGCAAGCGGATATAGAGCGACTAGCCCATCTTTCATACCCTAAAGCCGGTGAGGAGCTTATCAACGAAATGGCGGTGGAAGCTTTTATTCAGGCCATAGAGGACAGACAACTGCAAATGGCTGTAAGGATGGCTGAAAAGCGAACACTCCCCGAGGCATTGGCATTCGCTTTGTCAATGAAGGCTGCGGACCAAGCATACCAGGGAATACACCGTGTCAGGGAAATGTCCGTCGTGGAATGCTCATGCCAGAGAACAGCCGTCAAAGCTCGCGGAAGTCAAATCCGTTGCTGGAATTGCAACCAAACCGGACACCTACAACGGCAGTGCAGAAGTGCACCTAGACGAGGAAATTGTCCACATTGCGGAAGTAGGAGAAGCAGAGAGGAAGCATCCTGTCGGTCAGACTTCCCAAAACCAGCAGTCGGGAGATGCGTAAGGACCAACTTCGCGGGGCAGAAGTTGGTTACTGGAATCGAGGCCCCCAGGACCACCATTCAAGTTTCGCAAACCAAACGGGGTAACAAGAGCCTGACAGTGGAGGCACTAATCAACGAGAAGAAGTGCGTAGCCACCATCGACACAGGTGCCACTGCCTCCATTGTAAGAAGAGATATCGTCAAAAGCTCCTGGCTGCACAACACCAACAGCTACTGCCTGAAGACTGCAACAGGGGAAATGGCGAAGGTATTTGGAGAAGTTCGACTTACGATTACTCTGGCAGGACTGACGTTCTCCCATGCGTTTCTGGTGGCAGATATATGCGACGAGTGCATCATCGGAGTAGACTTCATGAAAGCAAATGAAGTAATCTTGGACATCGGGATGCAAGTACTGAGGTATCGAAATGTGGAGATTCCGATGGTGTACGGAAATGAGAATGCCGTAACTCTCAGGACAGTCATCAGCAAAGACGAAGTTTTGCCGCCGTCTTCAGAGACAATCATTTGGACGAAGCTGGAAGGTGATCTTGGGAGCCACCGATTCTACATAGTAGAACCAGACCCAGAGAAGAATTCTCAAGACTACATCGTGGGAAAGACGTTAGTCGAACCAAAGAACACCATGGTTCCAGTAAGAGTTTTGAACGCAAGACCACACACTGTCAAACTAAGGCGAGGGGAGGTGACTGGAAAATGCACGCCGATTACCGCCGTCGCAACAATATCTGAACGTGATGCTCCAAAACCTCTCCCATCACCTTGGACAGCGGAAACGAGAGAGACGATTCTCCAGTCCAGTGAGCTGAATCAGGAGCAGCGAACTATGGCAGAGAATCTTATCAATGAGTACGCTGATGTATTTGCCTCACAGGACGGTGAATACGGAAGAACACACCTGGTAGAACATCGAATAGACACTGGTGATACTAGACCAATTCGTCAGCCTGCTAGGCGCCTTCCATTGGCAAAGCAGACAGAAGTTGCAGAGATGGTGTCGGCAATGGAGAAAGAAGGTCTGATTGAAAGTTCCAAAAGTCCGTGGGCATCACCGGTTGTACTGGTTAAGAAGAAAGATGGCAGCACGCGGTTCTGCGTGGACTATCGGCAGCTCAATTACGTCACCAAGAAAGACAGCTACCCTCTGCCACGGATTGACGACACGCTAGACACACTATCAGGAGCCCGATGGTTTTCCACTCTCGACTTGAAGAGTGGCTACTGGCAGGTACAGATCCATCCAGAAGACCGGGAGAAAACCGCCTTCACCGCAGGAAATGGGCTATGGCAATTCACGGTAATGCCATTCGGGCTGTGCAATGCTCCGGCGACTTTCGAGCGATTGATGGAATGTGTCCTGCAAGGGTTAACATGGAAAACCTGTTTGGTATACTTGGATGATGTCATCGTCGTAGGAAAAACGTTTGCGCAACACCGAGACAATCTAAGGGATGTATTTCAAAGGCTTCGAAGTGCCCACCTGAAGCTCAACCCCAAGAAGTGCGCCCTGTTTAGAGCGGAAGTCAAGTACCTGGGACACATAATTTCAGCGAAAGGAGTGAGAACCGATCCGGAGAAGGTCGAAGCGGTGAAAAACTGGCCAGTCCCCAAAGACAAACACCAACTAAGGAGCTTCCTGGGCCTAGCCACCTACTACAGACGGTTCGTGAAGGATTTTGCCGGGATCGCAAAGAACCTGCACCAGTTGACGGAAAAGGGAAAACAATTCAAATGGTCAATTGAGTGCGAGAAGAGCTTCAAGGCACTTAAACAACGGCTATGCGATGCCCCGATACTGGCTTACCCCACTCCCGGGGAAACGTTCGTTGTGGATGCAGATGCTAGTAATGTCGGGGTAGGAGCCGTACTCTCCCAGGTGCATGACGGCCAAGAGAAGGTGGTTGCGTACTTCAGCAAGGTGCTCTCTAAGCCAGAAAGGAACTACTGCGTGACAAGGCGGGAACTTCTAGCTTTGATCTTGGCTACGAAGCATTTTCACAAATACCTCTACGGGAGGAAGTTCGTTCTTCGCACAGACCATGCAGCCTTAAAATGGCTATTACAGTTCAAGAGTCCTGAGGGTCAGGTCGCAAGATGGATCGAAAGGCTGCAAATCTACGACTACGAAATACAGCATCGTAAAGGAAAACTCCACTCTAATGCGGATGCACTGTCCCGGAGACCATGCAGAACGGATTGTAAACATTGTGCGCGTCAGGAAGAACGGGAGCTGGTTTCCATCCAAAGAATGAGAGCCGAACCTATCGCCGGCTGGAGCGTAGATGAGATCCGGAACGCTCAGAAGGAAGACCCGGATATCGAGCCGATTCTGGCCTGGAAGGAGAACATGGAGAAACCGGATCATCAGGACATCTCTCACAGAAGCCCGACCTTAAAGGCATATTTTGCGCAGTGGGACTCCCTCCATGTCCAAGAAGGTGTTCTGAGAAGAAAATGGGAATCCTCCGACGGAAAGTCGTTTGTAATGCAGCTTGTCGTACCACGGACGAGGGTCAAGGAGGTGTTACAGGAAATGCATGGCGGGGCGACCGGAGGCCACTTGGGAGTGAATAAGACGTTAGAAAAGGTACGAGAACGTTTTTATTGGTTAAAAGCGAAGGAAGATATCGAAGACTGGTGCAGAAAATGCGACGTGTGTGCAGCTAGCAAGGGTCCGAGAATCAAAACTCGAGGTAAGATGCACCAATACAACGTGGGAGCACCTTTCGAACGAATCGCCATTGACATCGCAGGGCCCTTTCCGGAAACCGACAATGGTAATCGGTATATCCTCGTAGTGATGGACTACTTCAGTAAGTGGCCGGAAGCGTTTCCGATCCCTAACCAGGAAGCCAGAACCGTGGCGGAGCAGATCGTCTACAATTGGGTCAGCAGATTCGGTGTGCCCTTGGAATTGCATTCTGACCAAGGGCGGAACTTCGAGTCAAGAATCTTCCAAGAGATGTGTCAACTACTCGGAATCAAAAAGACAAGGACAACCCCGCTTCATCCACAGTCGGACGGTATGGTGGAGCGTTTCAATAGGACTTTGGACGAACATCTCTCGAAGGTCGTAGGTGACTACCAACGGGATTGGGACCGGCAGATTCCCTTGTTTTTGATGGCCTATAGAAGTGCCGTGCATAGCACTACTCGACATACGCCGTTCGAAATCTTATTTGGTGGAATAGCTCGTTTACCCAGTGAGGTGAAATTTGGATCTCCTACCAATGAGCCCAGAAATGAAGAAGAGTACGTGGCGGACCTGAGGGAAAGGCTTAGGGACATACACCAAAGGACCAGAAGCCAGATTAAGATGACGAGCGACCGCATGAAGACCAGGTATGATGCCAAGGCAACAACGTCAGGATTCCAGGAAGGAGATCTAGTGTGGCTGTATAATCCCCATCGCCAAAAGGGGAAATCACCTAAGTTGCAGCAGAACTGGGAGGGTCCCTACAGAATAATAGCCCGCATCAACGATGTTGTCTACCGCATCCAGCGAGGACCAAGGGCCAAAATGAAAGTGGTTCATGTGGACCGACTGAGTCGATACAATGGCCGAAGTGAGGACACACTTGTTCGGGACGAACAAGTCTAAGAGGAGGGCAGTGTAACATAATGTAGCATAATAACTACGCCCTCGAACAGGCAACAAATTCCGAAGTGTCTTTTCATTGCTTTCTTTTGAGGTTCGTGTCTGAAATTAGTCACCACAGCTCGGATAATATCGCGGATAAAAGAGAACAAGAGAGAATTATAACTGCACGAAATGATTGTCATCTTGGAATTATTATATCAGAATTTTTCTTGCTCCAGTGGTCGAAGAATTTGCTAGAAGTTTCTGGCTATCAGAAACTTCTGCTATATAAGGACAGATGGCGATCAAAAAAAGACACAGTTGGTTTAGAACCGTGGCGAAGAGATCGGAAAAGTGATAATGGGTGAAGTTGTAATTTGGTGATAAATTGAAAGTTGAGAGTGAACAAGAAAAAGTAATTAGTTTGGATTTGTGAATTAAGTAATTGAAAGGAGATAAAGTGATTTGAGAGGAAAGAGACCTTGTAAGAAAAGAATTTGCGAAGAATAGTATAGTGTGAACTTGAATTGTTCTATAGACTAGAAAATAAAGAAATAAATTTCACAGAATATCGTTTTATCTACTCGAGCCGTAGCTCGCATGTTACAATATATAGAGAAGTAACCACAGTATTTCAATAGTTTTCAGCTCAATACAATATTTGGTTACCTCGGAATTTCCAATTAAACATTTGTGGTATGTAATGAAACGTAAGGTGGCTGAACATAAACCAGACAGTAAAAAAAAGCTAAATGAAGGATACTGCAATTTCACGGGAGGTAATTAAACTTCTAGTAAACTCAATGCCTTCTCGAATAAAAGTGGTTATTACCGCCAAAGGCGAGGCTGCACCTGTTGGAAACTGTCTTCTAATGTTGATTTATGAGTGCAATTCTGTAGGGGAGATAGTTATTTTTAGCTCATATTTTTCAAAATCATTTCAAGGTTATTTTACGGTCGCATCAGAGTCACATCAAAGACTAATTTGTGTAAATGTGAAGGGAGACTATATTTAAAAAGTGGCCTTTAAAGTCACATGGAAATGATTTTGTAAATAAAGGTCACTTTGAGATGACCCTGAGACCTTGCTAGCGTCCGGAGTCTCGGACAAATTTGCTCATAACATCATTGAGGTTACTTCTCTTGATGAATTTTAGTCACCCCGTATGACAAGCATACCTTATCTCAGGTCTTTTCTCGACCCCAAACCTGCGGGGGGTAAATACAGGATAGAGGTTTCCACCTACCTTTATGCGATTTATTTGAAAATCACTCACATTTGAAATTTAAAGATTGAAATTAAAATTAATTAAGTTAAAAGTGAAAATCCTATTTTGAGTATTTGACTATTTTTATATTGTCAACTATTATTTAATTATTGATTTTGAGCGAAATCAACTAAGTAATAGCCGAAAAATAGCCAATTTGCAATAGCCAGTCAATAAGTAAAGTACCGTTATAGGAATTCTTAACTTTCAGTTCTGATAGCCTACAAAGAGAAAAGGTACCGTTTTGAAGATATTCGGTCTCAGAAATGGTTTCCATCAACTTCGATTTAAAGTCGGGCAGACATTTTTGATATTAAGTCCGATAGCTTCTTCGCTTACATGACGATTTATGTATACTGAAATGAAGTAAGCATATAAAACGGGAAACTACTGATCTTATTCGAAAGTTCACTTCCATTAGTCTATTTTTTAGAGCCAGAAGTCCGCTTTCGGGTGGATTTTGATATATATATAAAAGCATGTATGTCCATTTATTAGTGTTTCGCGTCCGTTTATGGAAGTTTTCGTAAAGAATGTGAAAAAATGTAGTGCCCGTGTCCGTTTATGGAAACGTCCGTTTATTAGAATGTATTTTATATTATATTATATTTTATATTAGAGATATTCGCAAGGAGACTTTTGACTTTATATATTTCCATTCAATTTTATAAACTATGTATTTATTTTTATATTGTCTTACATTTTTGTTCCTTAAAATGTATAAATCTCCAAAAACATTGAAAATTATGCAACCCTGCCTGAGAAACAAGAAAGATAACAATTAATCAGAGTCACCTGTCAAGAATAAACAAATCGGCGGATAATCTTTGAACTAATGAAAAATGCCTTTTGGCGAGCCCTAATGATTACTTCATTTTTATGAGCTTACATCTGTTTAAATTTTTCTGATGAAACATAATTAACACCTTTATCACTTTTTAATATTCCTATTCTTTGAAATATGATGAAATATCTTGCAAGCGAATTAGAAGAATTATCGATCACCCTGTGACGTTAAAACTTCATCCAACCATTTGAGTGAAATTTCATTGCACCTCACCATCGTCCTTACTCTTTTTCAACAATGTGAAAGACCGAGATAAATAATAATTTATAACGGTAAATAACAACCCTCCGAAGTATCTCCCAAAATTCTGTAAGTCGGTTTCTTTTTCTAGATTTGTGAGTTTCATTTCCAATTGTTGCGAAATTAATAGAATTTCTTGCAAATATATGTATGTAATTCCAATGACGATTGAATGATTGTATTATGAACATCTTTAAATTGTTGCTAAATTTCCGGTTGAGAAAATTTCTTCATTTCGGATGTGAACTATTTGGGTAAGCACTATTCTCTATTGGAAGTCTAACAATATATGTATGTATTTTGTTGAAATCGTTTCATTTATCAAATTTTCCCCCAAAGTTTGTCTTCTGCATTGCGTCGCGTTCGAGTGCGAAAATTTCCTCTGAATTTGAAATTCAAACCGAACTTGTCGACGTTTAGTTAAATTTTGCATAAATAATGTCCGATTCACAATGCAGCGTGAGAGCGAGGCGAGAAATCCTCGTCCTCATAAAGTCGTTTCCCAGTTCACAATGAAGGCGATACAGCGAGCATGGATTATCTGTGTTAAAGTGAAAAAGCAACAACGGCAACACACCATCTTTCTCTTTCTGGCTACATAACAAAGCCGCATCAGCCTGCTGACAGTTAATCTCGTCGCGAGAGTTTTTCAATTTTCTGAAAAGAACGCGTTGCGATAGAACGAGTCTCGCATCATTGTGTATTGCTTCATATATTTGCATAGATCGAAACCTTTTTTGACAACTCGCGCTAGACTCGTCTCGCTCTCGTCTCGCTATCACGCTGCATTGTGAATCGGGCATAAATGGAGAGAACGTGAGTAATATTTTTTTTTCACATTTCATACCAAACAAATTACCAATTTTCTTATTTTAGGGGTGGGGGGTAAAAAAAAATAGTAATAGATTTGTTTTCTGTATTTCCAACCTTCTGTGCATACATACAGTGGTGTGCAAAATAATAGATGTGTGCCTCAAGACGTTCAAATCGCTAATAGTAGTTGGAATTTCGAGAGAAAACATATAAAATTTACTCATTTTTCACTTTTCGATATTTTAAAATAAAAGTTAAGTAAAGAAATAAATAATAATTTTAGAGATATTTTTTTAATTTTGTTGCTGTGCAAAATAATAGGTGCACAAATGCGGAACCCTAAAAAAACATTAAACATTAAAATTTCAAAGAATATTTTCTAAATTTCTAATTATAGGTACTCTATCAAAAATATTTCATCAATACTTGGTTGCAAATCCATTATTTTTTATGACTGCTGCTCATCTTTTGGGCATAGAGTCTACTAACATCTTCCTGGAGGTATGGATTCCCAAGCTGCTTTCACCGATTACCACAACTCCTCCTTATTTTTATGTTGGGAGTGGCCGAGTGCTCGATTGACATCACCCTATAGATTTTCTATGGGATTCAGATCAGGAGACTGCGCCGGCCACTCCGTAACATAGACATTGTTTCTCAAAAACCACGCTTTCCTTGCTTTGGACGTATGTTTGAAGTCGTTGTCCTGCTGATATGTAAGTCCACCGAAGCAGCATCTCCTCTTCAGCAAATGGTAGTATCACATTTTCCAGGATATTAATCTACCCTGCGGTATTCATGATATCCTACGGCCTACGCCGTACCAGGAAAAGCAACCCCAAGCCATCACATTTCCGCCTCCATGTTTGATGGTCTTCAATGTATAGCGTGGTGAAAATTCGGTGCCTTTTGGTCTTCTAACAAAGGTTTTGTTACCATCTGCTCCAAATAAATTGACTTTAGACTAGTCAGACCATAAAATATTTCGCCATGTTTCTTTTGACCAATTGAGATGTTCCCGCGCAAACAACTTTCGCCTTTGCCGATGACGATTGGTCAACAATTGGCATTTCCTGAGGCTTCTGTAGCAGGTAGCTTATATTCTAAAAGCCTTCGCCTTATGGTTGAGGTGCTAAGATCTACTCCCAAGTCTTTTTTTATTTGGGTAAAGGTAACAAACGGATCAGTTTTGGCTTTTCTGGTTATTTGTCTATTGGTTTTTTCAGTGGTCTTTCGTGGTCTTCTTCGTGTTTCTTTTATTTTGTGCCATTTTAAAGCATTTGTTTTTGTTGCATTATTCTGAGAGCAGCCAACAGTTTGGGCGATAAATTTGTAGGTTTTACCTTCTTCCCTTAAGGTTTTAATAATGCTTCGGACCTCACCGGTACAATGCTTCTTGCTTCCCATATTCACCTGTTTTGCCATTTTATAAATACAATTTAAATAACCGAAAATATGAGAAATTAGTTTTGAAATAAAACACTTCTTATCAGCTGTAAACACAATTTAATGTCACTTTCTTGTAACGCACCTATTTATTATTTTGCACACTCAAAATTCATGTTTCCACACAATAACGGTAAAACTAAAAATAAAACAAGAGCTGCATTTATGCAAAATCACACAGAAGTGATAAGAGTATACAAGAAAATATGTTATAACTGTCTTTGTAGTATTCTTGTAGTAATTCTCTTAAAAAAAATAGCATTGTTGCAAGAAAATATTTCGCACCTATTATGATATTTTTCACACCGCTGAATGTATAAATTAAGTTTAAGTTATAGTTTACTTAACCTCATGATTCACTTGAAGACCAGTATATTTATTGGTCAGAAAACTGCCAAAAGTCAATGATGGGCCAGTAGCACAAAATTCATTATTTAAATTCGATATGAGCAAGCACACCGAAATCTTATAAAATTTCGTGAGTCGAGAGGGATTTAAAAGAAGGCAAAGATAGTTAACATATATTTACACTGTCTGACAGAATAAAGTGCTAAACTAAACTTAGAAGCATTTTTTTAGTTTTTAAAGCGTTATTACGTTTATTTTTTAACTCATTTTAATTTATAATCTTGTTATTCATAATTGTTTTACTATATTTTGGACAAGTGAAGCAACTGTATTATCTTGTTTGCAAAACTCAACTAAAAAAAAACAATGTAACCCAATATAAAAGAAAAGACAATTCATGAAAGAAGACAAAATAAAGTGCAAATTGAAAAAAGTAACAAAAACAAATCAAATATTCAAAATTCAGCTGTTAAAATGAAAAAAAACTTAATAGCTAGTGGCTCCTTCCTTATCCTGAAGTACTGCCGCAAGACGCTTGGGCATGCTGGAGACCAGATTTTTTAGCGTGTTGCCTGCAATTTTCTCCCATTCATTTTGAAGGCTTTTACAAAAAGAGGGTAAGTTGCTACGCTTATCCGATAGAATCCTCTCATTCAAAATGGACCAAAGGTGCTCAATTGGGTTAAGGTCCAGGGATTGAGGTGGCCACTCCAATACATCAACATTGTTTTGTGTAAAAAACTGCTTATTTACTTTGCTCGGTCGTTTATATTGTTGAAAGATATAACTTTCCAAAGACATTCTATGATAGAAGCAAAAATAAGTTAAATTTATCCCTATAATGTTGACGTAAGTTGGACCCGTCATTTTGATATCGATTTTGACCAGATTTCCAACGCAGCTAAAGGAGAAACATCCTCAGACCATTACTGACCTTCCTCAGTGTTTTACAGTTTTCTGTTCGAACCTTTGGCTCAGTCTTTCAGAGGGTCTGCACCAAGCTCGCTTTCTGGTTTTGGGATTTTTCAGCTCAAATTTGGACTAATCGGACGAATTTTTCTTTGCCTGCCGGAATGTTGGCGGCTTTAATAAGTACTTTTTTGCGAAAACTAGGCGTTTCGGATGTTGACTATACGAAGCATAGACTTTTTCTTCACAAAAAAGTTGTTTAATCCGCTTTCTTGGAGTGACCATTGCACTGTTCTTAGTGTTATACTTAATTGTAAATCTTCTTTAACACTCCTTGCCGAAGAAAAAGGATTTTTCTAGCCTCAATCTTGATTCGTTGGTCTTCGGTTGCTGTGGTCTTCCGCTTGATTTCACAAGAACTCTTGAAACTGGCAACTGTCCCTCGTTTTTCAAAGTTAAGGCAGATCTTTCTTACCACACAAATTGACAATACATATTTTGATATCAGTTTTTGAAATGTCAGTCCACTTTGGCGGTCCAAAACTAGCAGTTTCTTCACCTCGGGTGGTAGCATTTTCATACCAAAAACTTAACAGAATAAATCAAAACAGCAACGAAAATAAAATTTCCAATTTTGGTTTAAAGCTTCTACCTCTTATTTTTTTTATCAATAATAGATATCTGTTCTGAAAAATTATAAAATTATTTACAATATTGCGTCGCTCACAATTTCGCGTCTAAATTTTTTTTTATTTTGTCCGACAGTGTATGTGTGTACAGTACAAGCCGCTAGAATGAACGAATAAAAAACCAGCCCGAATCATCTTTTCGAAAGCGTTCAAAGCATTCATCTTTTCGAGGTATTATTTTTATGAAATTTTTGCGTCGGGAGAGGTGTAAATAGCTTAACGAAAGCAAAATAAAAAATATTCATAATTTTTTTTTTTTTTTTTTTGTTAATGAAGGTGAAATTCTCGAAAGACACAGTGGGGTTCGAAGCCCAAAGTAGTGTGGGTCTCTAACCGCACTAAAAACACCTCCTTGATCATGACCAATCAACTAGTGATCAATAAAAGATTTTATTTTCAACGTTAAGTCGGTTTTGAGGAGTTATTATAATTTAAGTACGGGCTCTCCTAATTGTTTATGGGGTTTGGTTCTTCTTAAGCTACAAATACGAGTATTATATCGTACATTCACTATTCCCCGAAGGACCTTATTTTGAAATGTTTGTATTATTTGTACATTCGTTTTCTTTTTACAACCCCATAATTGGATACCATATGTCCAAATGGGTTTTAGTATATAGGATTTTAGTATAATAGGATTTTATTCTCAATGGACAGTTCTGACAACCAATAAAGTTTTCTATATCTAATATTTAGGTCTTCTACTTTCTTTTTCACATGTTCCTTCCATTTCAGTTTAGCATCCAGATTCATACCCAGATACTTAGCTGTGTTAGAGTAAGGAACTACTTGGTTATTAATAACCACGGGAACATTCGTTATTTTTTTATTTGTAAAATTGTTTAATTCGCCATTGCTGAGTCCAATCACATAAATATCTCGTTAACTGAATTTTGTAGCTTTTCTGTTGCTTTAGCCACACATCCATCTGTTGATAGAAGAGCAGTGTCGTCTGCAAATGTGGCTATCATGGTATCACTCGCATGCGGTATATCACTCGTATATAATAAATATAGGGTGGGTTCTAGAACACTTCCCTGTGGAACACCTGCTTGTATTTCTTCAAGTTCAGAATACGCTGAACTATAGCGAACTCTAAAGAATCTATTTGCTATATAAGATTTAAGTATCTCATAGTACTGTCTAGGTAGATCCCTATGAAGTTTATTCTTATCAAAAGCCTGTGCAACGTCTAAGAATATTGCAGAACAAATTTGTTTTCCTTTCAGTACCTTTTCTATAACATTATTTATTTATTTATTTATTAAAGAAAATAGTTTACAAAATTAAATTTCTAAATTCTACGAGTATGTAGGGTAGGCATTCGGGCTGCAAAGGCCATATAATGCCGTCTTTGTGAAACGTTTACTGCTAGTAATTTGTGAAACGAGAATAGTTAATAAGTATTTACAAGTTACATATACATAAATAATTACAGTTTAGATCTCATTAAATTTATTATGTGGAAGAGTTGCAATTTTAATGTTGTGAAAAGACTGCATATATTCCGGGTTCAGGAGATCTGCCAATTTTTGTGGGATTTCTGTTGGGCCTTCAATTAGTCTGGACTTTGGGCAATCCACTAATATATGCTACACTGAAAGCACCGTTTTGCATTCTTCATATTCTTCTTGGGCTTGTCGGTTGAAGAGGTATCTGCTGTTAAATAGAGCTTTTTCAACTGTGATAAGAAATAGTTTGATGCACTCTTCCCTTGTGAACCGGTTGTAGTACTGCGTGTGAATATTTGCAGGTTGATGGGTTCGGAGGAATGTTCCACTGTTTTTCCATACTCGTAGTTCATCAAAATCTGCTTTTTGTTTTGCCAGACAAGTTTGTCGTGTGAGCTGGAAAAAGTTATGTACCTCCGTTATTAAAGGAAGATTTAGAGCTTCTTTCGCTGCTAAGTCTGCAGCTTCATTTCCTGGAATTCCGGTGTGCCCAGGTATCTAGGCCAGTATGGCATTGGTACTGCTCAGGTCGTTTCAAAGTTTCTAAGGACGGGCATTTCTTGCACATATTCTTGAGTCCCATAGCAATGCCGAGGTTGTCTGTACAGATCAGAGTTTTTTACTGACTAGCTATGTGCCAGGCTGAGAGCTTTTTTAATACCCATCAGCTCAGTAATATACCCATTAGCTCTATTTTAAATTGCCCGTAAAAGTAACTCCTAGAATCATAAGCTCTCTTTTAAGAGGAACTGTTGCTTCTCGAATGAAAATTTAGTTTGCACTGCATTGAAGTTTCCTACATAAATGCAGTGCATCTATTTTTGATGATGGTATTACCGCTCCTCTTTCCGATACCCAAGCGGAAATGGCTGCGTCAGCTTTTAATAAATTTTGTTTGACTTCCCTATGATCGCCTTATGTTAAAACATATATATCGTCTGCATACACCCCAACAAAGTCAATATACGCATTATAGGCTACCACAGATAGCGGAGAGACTTGTGGGATTCCGTTTTCAGCCCGAACCCGGAAGCTTCTTCCAGACAAAAAGGACCACACTACTTTCAAGACTGCCGTTGAGATCACCTAGAGATGAAGCTGTCATATGACACTAGTTGCATTCACTCGGTTCGTCTTGCAATGATTTTTTCGAAAATCTTTGAGAGGACGGGGAAGAGAGAGGGGGTGGTATTCGTCAAATGAGTGGCAGCCTTGTATTTTTTTAGGGATCGGTTTTAATTGTCCTCGTTTCCAGTCATGAGGAAAGTGACCTATGCTGAGGATGTTATTAAATAAAGAGCAAATACTTACCTTCAGCGTATTAGAGCAAGATTTCACCATTTTGTATGATATTTTGTCTTCGCCTGGTGTTGTTCCTTTTGCCGTTTGGAGTGTCATATTTAACTCTGCCAGTGTTATTTTTTCCGTCAAGTAGTGCGGTTGTAGTAGTAAGGAGGTCCTGAATACTGAAGTTGAGCCTGTCCTTGATTACTTCCACGGGATATGAATGGTCAGCGCTGTAGTTTTTCGACTTGTCTGCGAAAGTGTTAGCTATAGTTTCTGGGTCATTTAGTATTGTTGAGTATCATGTAAGGGAAAGTGGGAGCGGGTTTTTTTTTTAGATCGAAGGGACTTTATTCTTGACCACAATGTCTTAGAGTCAATGGATGGGTCCATTGTATTCAGAATGGATGCTCTTCGAATTTTTGCACATATTTTCCTGTATGATATACAGTTCAACCTTGTAGGATTTTACCGTACTTTGGTCCAAGCCATTTCCTTCTCTTTTACCAGCTTGGCAATGTCTTGAGTTAACCAAATAGGATTCGGCTTTGTGTGGTTATTTTTAGTTATTGGTATGCTTCTGGTTGCTGCTGCTCTAATGATTTTTTTTTTATTCTTGAAGCTTCCTGGTTTATTTATTTATTTATTTATTTACAAGAAGTTTACAAAATAAATTTATAAACACTATTCAGAAAGGCATTCGAGGTACAAAAGCCATATGATGTCGCCTTTAGAAGATATTTATCAGAGCTAAGTTTTATTTACAAGTTATTTCCAAATAAGAATTTGATTAAATATCTATAGGTATGTACATATGTATTTATAAATTAATGTAAGTTCTAAATGTCGTTAAATTTGTTGTGAAGGGAATTTTATTGCAATTTTAATATTTGTTATTAATTGATCATTTGCTGGGTTCAGGAGTTCAGCCATCTTTTTTCCTACTTCTGTTGGATCTTGAGTTTGCCTAGATCTTGGGCAGTCCACGAATATGTGCCATACAGAGAGGATTGTTCCACACTCTTCACATTATTCTGCCACTTCCTGATTAAAAAAATGTCTGCTACAAAATAGGGTTTTCCCGACTCTTATACGAAACAGTATGGTCCACTCTTCTCTTTTGATCTGGCTGTTACGAGGGCAACGTGAAAAGTTTTCGGCCTGAAGCAGAGATGGCGTTACAATCAGCAGAAATTTATGTTTCCTGCCTGGGTGCACTTCTCATTAGTTCGTATGACAAGTTTCAACTTGTTCTCTCAAGTAGTTTCTTTACACGAATTTTTGCAGTAGACGTCTTGCGTGTTTTTCGTTAAAATGGATAATTGAATATCGTGCGGTGATAAAATTCTTCGTTTTGGATGGGTTAACCTCTAAGGAAATTCATCCAAAGTTGACAAAAGTTTATGGGGACTCTGCTCCTTCCATGTCAACCGTTAAAAAATGGGTAGTTGAATTTAAACGTGGTCGCACGTCCCTTGAAGATGACCTACGTGAAGGACGGTCAAAAACCGCAACCACACCCGAAACTATCGAAAAAGTGCATGGTATCGTGTTGGACGATAGGCGAGTGAGGGTGAGTGAGATAGCTGAGGCTGTGTGCATATCGGAAGAGAGGGTGCGAAACATCTTGCACAAAAACTTAGGGATGCGAAAGCTCTGCGCAAGATGGATGCCGGATTTGCTGAATGCCGATTAAAAGCAAATGCGCAAACGATTTTCGCGGCAATCTATGGAGCGATTCAATAGGGATCCGATCAATTTGTCACCATGGATGAGGCATGAGTCCACTACACGCCAGAAACGAAACACTAGTCGAAGCAGTGGGTGGAAGCCGGTGGTTCAGCGCCAAAGAAAACGAAGTCGATTGCATCTGCCGGAAAAGTCATGGCCAGTGTGTTTTGGGATGCGAAAGGGATCCTCTTAATTGATTATCTTGAGAAAGGCAGAACAATTACAGGCAAATATTACTCCAACCTTCTTGACCAGCTGGATGCCAAAATTCGCGACAAGAGGCCTGGACAATGCACCTGTGCACAAGTGTGCGTTGGCGATGGGAAAACTGTGGGATTTGGGGTACGGTTTGCTCAGCCACCCCCACTATTCACTTGATTTGGCACCCTCAGACATCCGTCTGTTCCCAAACTTGAAGAAATTTCTTTCTGGGAAGCGCTTCGCATCCAATGCAGAAGTTGAGACGGCCGTAGATGAATATTTTCACAGCCTTCCAGACTCTCACTTCCGAGAAGGAATACTGATGTTGGAGAAACGGTGGACCAAGTGTGTTAAAGTCAAGGGAGATTATGTAGAAAAATAAAATCATTTTTTAACTGAAAATCACAGTCTTTCATTGTCAGGCCGAGAACTTTTCACCTTGCCCTCGTATGTATACGGATATTACTACTGATATACACTAAAGCCACACAAAATCTTTACTTAATCTTTTATTTGCATGAATTAACACCACTTCACAATTTGTTGCCTACAACAATCGCTATTCCTTAGGTGTACTAATTATTAATTGCCGGATCTCTGCTTTACACAAAGTTTTCACTAAAAAAAAAGCGAGCCAACCGACACAATACCGTTCCGTTCGAAACACGTTCGTACAAAATTGTGTATATTTTTTAAAACACCTCATCCGATTGCATGAAATTTAGCATGCTTTGTGTTCTATATGCTTTATGGTTATTATTTGATATAACATACAAACAAATTCTTTGAAATTTGTTCATTCTGTCCATTCTATTATATTATTGTATATTGGCACTTAAGTCAAACGATTTTGCGCCCTACTTCAGGTAAGTATTATTCAAAAACAGTTATTTAAATCGGTAAATTTTTGCACAAGTTATCGTGAACACAAACAGAACATGGTGAAATTCCACAAATTTTACTGTATTTCCCAAAGTTCTTATTCGATTTACTACAAAACCAATACGTCTCGAGTCCTGCTTCAGGTACTTATTTTGTAAGAAATTGGGGAATTTTTGCATAAGTTGTCATAAACGGAACATATGTGGAAAAATACAATATATTGTCGGTTCAAAGGTAAAAGTCACTAACTACATTTTTTTTTAAAAAAGAGATTTTCCTACACAACTAGCGGCATTTTATGCAGAATAAAATCAATAAGTGGTATTAAGTCATTCTTATAGGATTTATAAATTATAAAAACACACTAAGTACGTTCATTTAATTTTGTTTGAGAGGAAAAACTCATTAAATTTGTTCAGTGACTGGAAAAGTAGTACAGCACAGCACAGAACAGCACAAGTTTGTGAAAACTGTCAGAACAGGTTAGAACAGAAAATTACAGCCTTGCCACACAAAACATCTGATTTTGACACTTCTCACAAATGTGTTCTACCTCAAAAGTAAAGGCTGAACTATAATAGTAGAATGCTTTCGTACGACCACTTCCGAAACAGAGCGAATACACAGGATTTGTATTGTATGACCATAATAGCTTTTTGCTTCGATTCGTTAAGTTTCGTTTACTTTTGCTGACTTACGAAAGAGCGAATGGATTCGCTCTTTCGTAAGTGTACGTATGAAAACTTGACAAGCGGTCCCCATCTAAGTACTAACAACGCCCGATGGTGCTTCATTTCGGTGATCGGACGAGAACCTTTGCTTCCGAACACATACGCCTATTATGGGCTACTTGAGCAATTGACAGTACTGAAGAAAACTTAACGTAGAATTATGACATTAGCTTCCGACTATTATATTGGGTGTATAAATAAATTTCCGACCTTTTTAGATAGGTGTCGTTAGTATCACTGCTTGCATATTATTCAATCGGGCAACACATGTTTTTTGGAGGTTAGATGTCAAGCTTGAATAATTACTAGTGACATTTGTTCAAAGCGTAAACAACAATTATTTTCATGTAATTGAAAATGTCGAATTTTGTGCAGAAAATCGAGTGCTGGACTGTGCGGTACAGATACAGAATCATTGAACAAAATGAAGAACACTTTTGGACGTGATATTTTCTCATTGAACGCAAAAACAGAACAAAGTACAGAGTCACTGAACAAAGCTAACTTAGTAATTTTTGAAGTTGATTGTACAAACTGTAGGTTCAAGTGTTCGTTATATTTTACAGAAGAAGAGAGACATATTGGTGGTTTGCATGTTATAAAGGACAAAAGGATCTTGTAATAAAATTTGTGCAAACAGTGGAACCTAAACGTCGGAAAGTAGAAGGGTTTAATAAGAATGCTAGCACTTTATTAAAAGCTTATTATTTGAAAACAACAATGGTAAGCATAGAGTGTGCGCAAAGTTTTTTGAAAAAACTGTGCATTTCAAATGGACCCATAAATACCGCTGTCAAAAATGCGAGTTCTGCTGGCTATTTCGAAGGCTTAGATAATCGTGGAAGAAAAACACCTGGAAACAAGACTAATGAAAAAGACTTATCTTTTATAAAACAGCATATTGAGAGTTTTCCGGTCATGGAATCTCACTATGTAAGGCAGTTCAGCAAGAAACTGTACCTTGATAGTAAGTTATCGATATTAAAAATGAATGATCTTTATAAGGAACTCTGTGAAAAGGAACAAAAAGTTGCAATAAAAGAGTGTACCTACATACAGGTGCATCTATTGCAAAAATTACAATCTTTCATTTTTTAAGCCAAAAAAGGACCAATACAAAGCAGTTAATCCAAAGAATAAAAAAAAATTGGAAATGGAATATTCCATCCACATGACAAGAAAAGTAAAGTGTCAAAATTAAACATAAAAGAAGAGCCTTCATTCTCAACAATGACATTTGACATGCAAACTGTTTTAAAGCTGCCCTTTTCTGGTGTGTCTCTGTTTTATTACTTATGAGAACAATATGAGTTTATAACTTAACGATTTACTTGGCCAATGGAGAAGCACATTGTTTTACATGGAATGAGCTTTATGGAAAGAGAAGAAACAACGAAATTGGCTCCATACTTCATAAAATCTTTGCCATCTACAGTCAGCGGAATTTCATTGTTTTGTGACACTTGTGGGGGGCAGAATCGAAATCAGGAAATGGCTGCAATACTATTGTATACAGTTGAAAATGTACCACATTTGAGACAGGTTGAACTGAAGTTTTTAGAATCTGGCCATTCGCAAATGGAATGTGACTCAATGCGTTCCGCAATAGAAACAGCATAAAAAAAAAACATACCGCTGTTTTCCAAATGTCTGATTGGGTTGATATATTTAAAGCTGCGCCACCAGCTTAAATATACGTATACAGATTTTTACGACGTGCCGTATACTCTGGTACGTTGCCCATTTCAAAGCAAAAAAGGCGGATTTAGTTAAACTTGACACATACCACAGGAACTTGTTCCATGGTACACGGAACTACACACCCATAATTTAAAAGATTCAGAACGATTGCCAGAGCCTGATATTCATGAGAGCAATGAAGACTGTGAGAATTAAGATGTGTCTTTTTTTATTTTGAATTATTTTTTCATTTCAACGTTTTCATTATTAAAATAAACTTTCTATTACAAAGACAGAAAATGTTGTTCTAACATTAAGTACTATTATTGTATATTGATCTACACCCCACACATGAAAAACTAATTAAGTCCATTTTCCTCATCTCCGTGTTAAATAATTATTTTTTGTAGATAATAAACATGAAACTATTTACTTTAAGCACAGATAATAAACACCCAGATTTCTCATTCCTATGAGAAGAAGTGAAGGTGACTAATGTTCGAAATTATTATAAAAACAACTAACTAACTTAACAAAATAATCATTAACTTAAATTAGGTTAGTATTAAATTGCAGTTAAATCACCTTAATCATAACATACATTTGTTGCCTTTATATATTCTTTGATTATATTTTCTTTTAAGTTAGATGAAACGTAGTTTTTGAAAGTATTCGGAAAATATTTGTACATGAAGACGGCATACTTGAAAATCTTTTTCTGACGGCCATAAGAGAACCGTATTTTCTTTTGAATTTTCATATTCTTTTAATTTTATCAATACTTCCGTTAGATCGAAATTCTATTTGTCCTTTGACATTTCTTCAGCACAATTTTTACAGATCTTGTTAATTTTTGTTTATTGTTTTAAAGATGCAATATCCGGCAAAGTATCTTGTAGCAAGGGCGTTGACCTGCGGTACCTTGACTGATATTGCGTCTTCATCTGGTGGATTAAATATATTGTTCGTATTCATGTTATTTTCAAAACATTCCTCATTCTTAAGAATGTCTTGATTTTG
This sequence comes from Pocota personata, assembly GCA_963082735.1. Taxonomy (NCBI): domain Eukaryota; kingdom Metazoa; phylum Arthropoda; class Insecta; order Diptera; family Syrphidae; genus Pocota; species Pocota personata. The sequence continues at coordinate 116,700,602 of OY720430.1, forward strand.
TGATAGCTCTTGGGTAAGTATTATACCGTCTTCTTCGCAGTTGGAACATTTCGATTTGAATAAAAATTTTATCGATACAACTTTGGCTGGCAGGGAGTTAAATTTGGAAATACTTGGATTACTTTTATTAATATTCCATGCTCTTATTTTACCAAATAAGTTCTCTAACGGATCTTGATTAAATTTATTTACATAAATGTAATATAAATCATTATGATCCATGAATCAGTCGCAGGCGTTTTTCTAGATATCGAAGGGGCATTTAACAATGTGAAAACTCAAAAAATTGTGGAGGCACTCTCGAGATACTGTAATAACCAAATAATAAACAATTGGCTAGAACACATGCTTACAAACCGCATTATCACAGAAATAAATCCAAATAAAACGGAAATGGTTCTCTTTACAAAGAAAGCCAAAACTAGTGACTTTCACATTCCACAACTCGGAGGAGTATTACTATACTACATTATATTGGACAGGAAACTGACCTGGAGAAAGAACCTGGAAGAAAGAGTCACCAAAGCCAAGAGAGCATATTGGATATGCAGGACATCATGGGGCTTGAAACCGAAACAGGTCTACTGGTTATACGAATGCGTAATAAAACCTATCATCTTCTACGATGTAGTTGTATGGTGGCCAGTGATGAGCAAAAAGTATGCAAGAGACTTGCTAACTAAGGTGCAATGTATGGGCTGCCTGGGTATTTTTTTATTTTTTTTTAAAAAAGAAATTTCCCAATCCCGAAGCACTCAGACCCAATTTTCTGTGTCCATTGTACTACCAGGCAGAACTCCTTTTTTGGTGTAGTGGTTGGAAAAACTTAGATTTATTCGTTTCTCTTTTATGTTCGGGTGGCTGTGGTTGCTGTTCCTCAAACGAACACACTACCCACTACATCGTGGCCACCCACCACGTGGCCACCCACCACGTGGCCTGGGTATTACAGTAGCACAATCCTCAACACCAACCGCGGCCATGGAAGCGATCGTAAAAATTCTATCAGTGCACTTCGAAGCGAAGAAGATTGCCGGCATTTCAACGTCTTAGAACTATAGGCCATTTCATCGGCGGTGCAAATACGGGACATCGAAAAATCACTGAAATGACAAGAGTAATGACACCACTCATCGATTGCCCCAGTGATGTTGTTGGAAAATCGTATGCGTTCTCCAACAACTTCGAAACAACTTTCCTCGCAAGAGAATATTGGACGTATGAAAGAACGACAAGAAACTCCAATGGGATATCGGTTTATACAGATGGCTCTAACATATCAGGGGAATCAGGGGCTGGCATCTTTAGTGCTAACCCACCGATTGAACTTGCTATTCACCTAGAACCTTTTGTATCGGTGTTCCAAGCAGAAGTCTATGCAATTATGAAGGCAACCGAAATACTCGCAGAAGACACCAGCGAAGAAAGGCAAATTGACATCTGCTCGGACAGCAAAACAGCAATTAGCGCGATCACAAACCCCATGTCGAAATCACTACTAGTAAGGGAGTGCAAAACTAAATTGAACTTACTTGCCAGACGCAATAGAGTCCGTCTCACATGGGTACCGGGGCACGAAGGTGTGCCGGGTAACGAAAAGGCAGACGAACTAGCAAGGAAAGGAGCAGGCAACACAGAACTGAACCCGGATAATACAATAGGGGTCCCTCTGACAACTATTAAAACAATAATCAATGAAAAGATACGACAAGAGTTCAATAACTACTGGACGAATCTAGACACGTGCAAAGTGGCTAGATCTGTAATAACCATATAACAACACAGCAAAAAGAGCTCTTAACTCAAGCAGAACACAATTGAGATTGATTCGTTCAGACTCGGGATAGCTGATACAACAATCTGTGCCAACTGTAAGGAGGAGGAGGAAGATATAGAATACTTCCTCTGTCACTGCCCTGCTATAGCGAGGCTAAGACTGAAAATTCTGGGATCTCCAAGGATTCCGGATATTACACACCTCTGTAAGAAAGGAATCGGGGATGTATTGGAGTTCGCCAGACGAACACTACGATTCTCTGATCACTATTTGAATCAAAATGATTTAGTTCGTGGGCAGCCTCATTGCGCGACAATTGACATGTGGCACCAATGCGGACTTGCCCTAAATAAAAATGGAGGAAAAACGTCTTCTTTTGGCCCACCACGAACCGATTTCACTTGCTTGTTTTATTCGTTCTCACACTCTCAACCCTGCCCCCTCCTCTGTTAATGTTAATGCCAACAATTTTGCTAACGCACTCACTTCCTCGTTAATTATAGCCACTAACTCAGCCGTCGCATGTTCTACCTTTTTAGACCCGCTGCTTCCTTCCACTGTATAACTTACAAAGCAATTGGCGGATTCCGGTGATGCCGGCCGCTATGTACTATCATGTTTGAGAGATCATATGGTTTACGATGTCTGTCTTTATCTTACCTACTTGCACAATAAACCGGATTCCATCCGTATTGATGAAACAACCAATACTAATTTCAAGGTCTCAATTTCCCAAGAAGGTCTTCCAACTGAAGAGCAAGCTTTAATGCAAATTTTCGTCCAGTTTCACGAGAGCTTCAATGTATCGCCTTTTCAGGTAACAAGCGATCTGTCCTCATACGCGTCGTATATCAGCTCTATACGCCTGTCACATCTCCAAAAAACTCGCGCAGATTTTAATAATTACTTCCGCCCCTAACCAGTGTTATAATGTATCCCAACTGGTCTGCGCCTCAATACGTTGATATTACCGTTGCTGTTCCTGATCTGCCTCACCCACCAAAAGCAGTATATAGCACCCAAATGCTTGTCCCTTTACTATCAAAACGTAAGAGGCTTGCGCACTAAAATTCGCGATGTATTTCTCAACGCCCAAAAATTCCCTTACGATGTTTGCCCTAACAAAAACAAATTTAACCCCTGATTGTAGTAATAATGAATTTTTTCGTTTTCATCACAAAGTGCAACGGAATGATAGACTTTTCCCGCCCTTCAGTTACACCTTTTCATATACAACGCATAAGCGTTTACAAAACTTCCATTAATGAAAATTTTTTCTTTTGCTGCGGTGGTTTGGAAATCACAGCGTCATGCATCTTCATACCCCTTCCCGCATACCCCTTTACACTTCATCACCTCGTTCGTTTCCATGTCACAACACACGATGAGAAAAAGAACTTTTCCCACACGAGCGAACAGAGTGAGGAAAAAGAAAAAGCTTTATTTGTGGTACTTATTCTGAAAGCTCTCTGTCTGCCAGGACAAAAATATGCTTCATTTTTTTATATGGGCGTGCGACATCTGGGTAGTTTATTATCTGTGCTTTAAGGGTAAACACAAACTCAGTGTAGATATCGTTTCGATATCTGTAAAATTCGATTCATCAGACCCCAAAATATTGTAGCATAATAATAACTACGCTCCCTAAAAGTATGATGCAACAAATTCCGAAGTGTCTTTTCATTCTGGCAGAATTTTGGTCCGAAGTGTCTTTTCATTCGAGGTTCGTATCTGCGATGAAGTCTCCACAGTTCATGTCAACGAAAGAGACGGATAATATCACGGATAAGAGGGAATTATAACTGCAAGAATTATTACATCAGAATTTTTCTTGTTCCAGTGGTCGAAGAATTTGCTAGAAGTTTCTGGCTATCAGAAACTTCTGCTATATAAGGACAGATGGCGATTGAGAAGGGGCAGTAGTTTTTAAACCGTGGTGAAGGGATTAGAAAAGTGATAATGGGCGAAGTTGTAATTTTGTGATAAATTGAAAGTTGAGAGTTAACAAGAAGAAGTAATTAGTTTGGATTTGTGAATTAAGTAATAGAAAGGAGATAAAGTTATTTGAGAGGAAAGAGACCTTGTAAGAAAAGAATTGCGAAGAATAGTATAGTGTGAACCTGAATTGTTCTATAGACTCGAAAATAAAGAAATAAATTTCGCAGAATATCGTTTTATCTACTCGAGCCGTAGCTCTCATGTTACAATATATTTAAAGCTCATTATTTCCACAAGTCAATTTTGTTAGTTAGTGAGTTCTACCTTTGAACCGTCGATATAAATACTGTATTTTCGCTAATACGATTAACACCAAACAAATATTATTAATATTGCTCCAATCTTCACTAAGGCAAATAAAACGCATTTTTGACATTTTGCTTATAATACCGTCAAATTCTGACCTTATCTCGGATACAATTTTTTGGCACGATCACCATATCTCCATTGCCATTGAACATCACACCTTTAGAACCTGTAGGCGATAAATATCTCCGATTTATACTCAATAAACTTATTCAAAAGCTTTCCATGCGGTTTATGTATGCGCACAGCTATGAATCAAAAGCTTAGGCGATGCATTTTTAGCTTTTACCTACGACAGTGACATCTATCTTGTCAATATAAAATTAAAGTTTTTTGGTTTCTAGCTTTGCTATTACGTTATTTATGTTTTACGATATATCGGTTACGGATGTTATAATAAATATAAATATTAATTTATAATATTGAAGAAAATAATTTTGTTTCTTTCAATCGGCAAATGTCAAGTTTCATTGCAGAAGCTTGATATGGCCATTATCTTGTTCTTTTTCCTTTTATAACAGATTAAAATCTTTCCCTTTTAACACAGATCTGGGAATATGTTGCGTATTGGGACAAGTGCACTTGCAGTTTTCCAGAGATAGGCGAAAAGGTTCATCCGGTCCTTGCTCTAGATAGAATGAAAAGATTATTACTTTGAACTGATTAATGTGATCAAGTCGCTTACGGTTGCTATGTATAGCAGACGGATGTGTAAATTCAATTAATTTGGGAGCATCCGGGATGCATTGTGTTTCTGTTATTTTAGGTTCAGGAGGAGTATACCTCGGAGGTGGGGTAGCTGGAGCTAGTGAATGCACTTTTAGGCTAGTTTCAACTATTAGTACCTTCAGGATACTTACGCGGTTGATATTTAGGATTAAGGCTAGACGCGGTTGCAGTCAGTTGGTGAGGTACTGGTGTTGGTGGGTTGGTGGGAGGTTTGCTGGTTACATATGGTGACCTTGGTGATGGTGTTATTGTCCTAGAGTTTAGTATACCCGTTTGTAGTCTAGGTGTTTCTGTTAGTCTAGGTCCGGAAGGTGTAGATTTCGGGGGATACGCTCTAGGTGTTGAAAGTGGAGCTGCTGAATAAATTTGTAGGTTAGATTGTACTGTCAGTACCTTCAGGGAACCTCCCCACTTACGTATTTCATATTTTGGAGTGGGACTAGACCCGGAACCAGTAAGTTTATCAAAAGACTTGTTTGGTATGGGCGGTGGTCGTTGTTCATTCGTCGTCCTAGGGGACTGTGGTCCATGAGGTCTATTTGCTTCGAACGGTATTGTGACTGTTATGAGTTTAAAATGAGTTTAATTCTGCGAGTCAATATAGTAATTTAAACCTACCTTGTGGAGGAGTAACAATTGTTCCGACTGTTTTTGGGGGTCCACCTAAAATTGTAATTGCTGGAGGCCTAGTTACTGATGGTCCTGATGGTCCTGATGGTCCTAATGGTCCTGATGGTCCTGATGGTCCTGATGGTCCTGACGGTCCTGATGGTCCTGATGGCCTATTAGAGCTCGGCGTATTAGGTCCATAGGTTAATGCATTTGGGGGATGTACTCGGTTTGGCGCCGTATCTGTTAAGTATAAGCATGACGTCACTGAATTCCACTGTTCTCTAGTCTAACCCACTTATTTGTATCCTTGGATTCTGAACTGAACTCGATGGCTGATGATCAAAATTGTTACTGTTACCTTTGCCCCTTACACGCAGCTCATAGAATGATCCACATTTTGGCAAAATCTCGTTGAATACTATTGTGAAGCTTTGTCCACTATCAGGAATTACTGTAATTGGTTTATCTAGGTTGTTGAGGGTTCTATAACCTCCCTGATCTGTAACATAGCTCGTTGGTATCCATACATCATGTATTTGGTGACCATAGCAACCCAGTCTGACACCATTTGCACCCTGTACTTCGATTTTGTATTTATTAGTTATAACTTCGTCATTGTGCACTTTGAATATTCCTGCGGAAATAGATAGGCATTTTATTAGTATCGAGACATTTACAAGGGCTTACCTGTTTCAGGGTCTAATTTTTTGGCTTGCTCCGGAGAAAGTAGATCGTCTGCAAGAATTTTTTCAAGCGTTAAACACGTTAGGACCTGAAATTGCATGAAAAATAGATTGTGGTTAATTACAACGCGTCAAAAACCCAGTGTTGTTCTCTGTCCAGGAAGCGGGATACTAACGTGGCGGAACTAATAATGAATAATAATGAGGTTGGCTCAAAAGGTAGTGCTATGCCTCGGGTTCCTCTCAATTGAAATCATGTTCTGCACATGCTTATATTTTAGACCCTGCTTTCGGGCACAAAATTTCAAAAATCATTTCGTAGGCAGTTAACCATTACATATGTGCAAATATTGAATACTAATACGTCATGCTCTTCCTTTCTCTGTGGAATCTTCAATTCTTCTCTATTCCGTTTCCAGTCGTCACACTATCACTGGATGGAAAACCCAGTGTTGTCTCCTGCCTAAGAAGTGGGATACTAACGTGGCGAAACTAATAATGAATGTTGGGGAATGTCCTTCACGTTGTTGCTTGAAGTGCAACGGATGATCTTAACATAAGAATAATTTGAACAGAAACCTACATTTTGTGAAAATAAAGTAGTGGTCATCTTATTATGACTGGAGAGCTTCTGCGGAAAGTAAATCGGAGCTGACGAGCATACATAAATATTTGGGAAGCGCTCCTGTACAACATTTGTTTGGATGGAAACTAGAGTTGGCGGAATACATTTTAAAGAAAAAACATCCGAAATTGTTATACTCGTACAGTAATTTCCATAAAAAGTGTGTATCTTGGTTGAAGTAGATATCATTTTCTAAACTTAATATAAACGCATGTAAATTGGATAGTATAATGAACAAATTTCGATACGAAATACGGTGCACAAAACAAAAAAAAGATGCGTTGTACTTCCGTTTAAAGAAAGTTGCCAATAGAGAATCGAAATTCCGTTACGGCCGTAGTGCATACCCCACTAAAATTGAAAGCTGAACCCTGTACCTTCATCATTAGCGGAACAAATTCAACAATCGGCATGGACTATCGATTAGAATGTTAGCTTCCCAGCACAGCCATTTTATATTCGAAACGTCCAAGAGCTCATTTTTTTATATATTAAATTCCATCCTCATCAACACCTCATCCGCTTACCAGAACAAAGCGCACACATTAAAGACATCTAATCCATAACCGATAAACATAAACACATCCTAGATCAATACTTATGCTCCTACTATTTACTGAGTGATGACAACAACCATCTAAAAAAAATGTTTTCGCATTTGCTATGTGAGATGGGTGTATCGACGTATTATGGTGAATGAGAACAAATTCTGCCGAAATGTAAAAAAAAAAAAATCGTACATATTGTAATATGCGAGCTACGGCTCGAGTAGATAAAACGATATTCTGTGACATTATTTCTTTATTTTCTAGTTTATAGAACAACTCAAGTTCACACTATTCTTTTCTTCGCAAACTCCTTCCTTACAAGGTATCTTTCTTCTCAAATCACTTTATCTCCTTTCAATTACTTAATTCACAAATCCAAACTAATTACTTCTTCTTGTTAACTCTCAACTTTCAATTTATCACAAAATTACAACTTCGGCTATTATCACTTTTCCAATCTCTTCGTGCGGTTCAAAACCAACTGCCTTGCCTCGATCGCCATCTGTCCTTATATAGTCGAAGTTTCTGATAGCCAGAAACTTCTAGCAAATTCTTCGACCACTGGAACAAGAAAATTTTGATGTAATAATTCCAAGATGACAGCTGCAGCCAATAATCTCTTGTGGTTATAATTCTCTTGCGGTTATAATTCTCTCTTAATTCTGCGACGTCGTCTTAGCCATAATCCGTACACGAGCCTCGAAGGAAAAGACACTTCGGAATGTGTGCATACTTTTGGAGCGTGTTAGTCGTTATTGTGCTACATTATGTTACACTGCCCCCCTCTTAGACTTGTTCGTCCCGAACAAGTGCGTCCTCACTTCGGCCATTGTATCGACTCAGTCGGTCCACATGAACCACTTTCATTTTGGCCCTTGGTCCTTGCTGGATGCGGTAGACAACATCGTTGATGCGGGTTACTATTCTGTAGGGACCCTCCCAGTTCTGCTGCAATTTAGGTGATTTCCCCTTTTGGCGATGGGGATTATACAGCCACACTAGATCTCCCTCCTGGAATAATGACGTTGTTGCCTTGGTATCATACCTGGTCTTCATGCGGTCGCTCGTTATCTTAATCTGGCTTCTGGTCCTTTGGTGTATGTCCCTAAGCCTTTCCCTAAGGTCCGCCACGTACTCTTCTTCATTTCTGGGCTCATTGGTAGGAGATCCTCACCTCCTAGGAGGTTACCTCACTGGGTAACCGAGCTATTCCACCAAACAAGATTTCGAACGGCGTATATCGAGTAGTGCTATGCACGGCACTTTTTCAGGCCATCAAAAACAAGGGAATCTGCCGGTCCCAATCCCGTTGGTAGTCACCTACGACCTTCGAGAGATGTTCGTCCAAAGTCCTATTGAAACGCTCCACCATACCGTCCGACTGTGGATGAAGCGGGGTTGTCCTTGTCTTTTTGATTCCGAGTAGTTGACACATCTCTTGGAAGATTCTTGACTCGAAGTTCCGCTCTTGGTCAGAATACAACTAAAAGGGTACACCGAATCTTCTCATCCAATTATAGACGATCTGCTCCGCCACGGTTCTGGCTTCCTGGTTAGGGATCGGAAACGCTTCTGGCCACTTACTGAAGTAGTCCATTACTACGAGTATATACCGATTACCATTGTCGGTTTCCGGAACAGGCCCTGCGATATCAATGGCGATTCGTTCGAAAGGTGCTCCCACGTTGTATTGGTGCATCTTACCTCGAGTTTTGATTCTCGGACCCTTGCTAGCTGCACACACGTCGCATTTTCTGCACCAGTCTTCGACATCTTCCTTCGCTTTTAACCAATAAAAACGTTCTCGTACCTTTTCTAGCGTCTTATTCACTCCCAAGTGGCCTCCGGACGCCCCGCCATGCATTTTCTGTAACACCTCCTTGACCCTCGTCCGCGGTACGACAAGCTGCATTACAAACGACTTTCCGTCGGAGGATTCCCATTTTCTTCTCAGAACACCTTCTTGGTCATGGAGGGAGTCCCACTGCGCAAAATATGCCTTTAAGGTCGGGCTTCTGTGAGAGATGTCCTGATGATCCGGTTTCTCCATGTTCTCCTTCCAGGCCAGAATTGGCTCGATATCCGGGTCTTCCTTCTGAGCGTTCCGGATCTCATCTACGCTCCAGCCGGCGATAGGTTCGGCTCTCAGTCTTTGGATGGAAACCAGCTCCCGTTCTTCCTGGCGCGCACAACGTTTACAATCCGTTCTGCATGGTCGCCGGGACAGTGCATCCGCATTAGAGTGGAGTTTTCCTTTACTATGCTGTATTTCATAGTCGTATATTTGCAGCCTTTCGATCCATCTTGCGACTTGGCCCTCAGGACTCTTGAAGTGTAATAGCCATTTTAAGGCTGCATGGTCTGTGCGAAGAACGAACTTCCTCCCATAGAGGTATTTGTGAAAATGCTTCGTAGCCAAGATCAAAGCTATAAGTTCCCGCCTTGTCACGCAGTAGTTCCTTTCTGGCTTAGAGAGCACCTTGCTGAAGTACGCAACCACCTTCTCTTATCCATCATGCACCTGGGAGAGTACGGCCCCTACCCCGACATTACTAGCATCTGCATCCACAATGAACGTTTCCACGGGAGTGGGGTAAGCTAGTATCGGGGCATCGCATAGCCGTTGTTTAAGTGTCTTGAAGCTCTTCTCGCACTCAATTGACCATTTGAATTGTTTTCCCTTTTCCGTCAACTGGTGCAGGCTCTTTGCGATCCCGGCAAAATCCTTCACGAACCGTCTGTAGTAGGTGGCTAGGCCCAGGAAGCTCCTTAGTTGGTGTTTATCCTTGGGGACTGGGCAGTTTTTCACCGCTTCGACCTTCTATGGATCGGTTCTCACTCCTTTGCTGAAATTATGTGCCCCAAGTACTTGACTTCCGCTCTTAACAGGGCGCACTTCTTGGGGTTGAGCTTCAGGTGGGCACTTCGAAGCCTTTGAAACACATCCCTTAGATTGTCTCGGTGTTGCGCAAACGTTTTTCCTACGACGATGACATCATCCAAGTACACCAAACAGGTTTTCCATGTTAACCCTTGCAGGACACATTCCATCAATCGCTCGAAAGTCGCCGGAGCATTGCACAGCCCGAATGGCATTACCGTGAATTGCCATAGCCCATTTCCTGCGGTGCAGGCGGTTTTCTCCCGGTCTTCTGGATAGATCTGTACCTGCCAGTAGCCACTCTTCAAGTCGAGGGTGGAAAACCATTGGGCTCCTGATAGTGTGTCCAGCGTGTCGTCAATCCGTGGCAGAGGATAGCTGTCTTTCTTGGTGACGTAATTGAGCTGTCAATAGACCACGCAGAATCGCGTGCTGCCATCTTTCTTCTTAACAAGTACAACCGGTGATGCCCACGGACTTTTGGAACTTTCAATCAGACCTTTTTTCTCCATTGCCGACACCTTCATCACCTTCATCAGATCACCTTCCAGCTTCGTCCAAATGATTGTCTCTGAAGACGGCGGCAAAACTTCGTCTTTGCTGATGACTGTCCTGAGAGTTACGGCATTCTCGTTTCCGTACACCATCGGAATCTCCACATTTCGATACCTCAGTACCTGCATCCCGATGTCCAAGATTACTTCATTTGCTTTCATGAAGTCTATTCCGATGATGCACTCGTCGCATATATCTGCCACCAGAAACGCATGGGAGAACGTCAGTCCCGCCAGAGTAATCGTGAGACGAACTTCTCCAAACACCTCCGAAATTTCCCCTGTTGCAGTCTTCAGGCAGTAGCTGTTGATGTTGTTCAGCCATGAGCTTCTAACGATATCTCTTCTTACAATGGAGGCGGTGGCACCTGTGTCGATGGTGGCTACGCACTTCTTCTTGTTGATTAGTGCCTCCACTGTCAGGCTCTTGTTACCTCGTTTGGTTTGTGAAACTTGAATGGTGGTCCTGGGGGCCTCGATTCCAGTTACCAACTTCTGCCCCGCGAAGTTGGTCCTTACGCATTTCCCGACTGCTGGTTTTTGGGAAGTCTGACCGACAGGATGGATGTTATCACCGCCGGATGCTTCCTCTCTGCTTCTCCTACTTCCGCAATGTGGACAATTTCCTCGTCTAGGTGAACTTCTGCACTGCCGTTGTAGGTCTCCGGTTTGGTTGCAATTCCAGTAACGGATTTGACTGTCTTCATCCATGACAGCTGTTCTCTGGCATGAGCATTCCACGACGGACATTTCCCTGACACGGTGTATTCCCTGGTATGCTTGGTCCGCAGGTTTCATTGACAAAGCGAATGTCAATGCCTCGGGGAGTGTTCGATTTTCCATCCTTACAGCCATTTGCAGTTGTCTGCCTTCTATGGCCTGAATAAAATCTTCCACCGCCATTTCGTTGATAAGCTCTTCACCGGCTTTAGGGTATGAAAGATGGGCTAGTCGCTCTATATACGCTTGCAACTATTGGAGCGCTTCCCCCCTTTTCTGGACTCGACTACGCAGCTGAACCCTGTACACCTGCTGCATGTGTTCATCCCCAAACCGCATCTGGATAGCTGGAACCAGAGAGTCGTAGTTCGGCTGTTTATCTTCCGGGATGGTCTGCAAGAGCTCCGCAGCTGGACCCCTCAGTGCAAGCGTGAATGCAATAGACTTCTCTTCATCGTCCCAGCTATTGGTCATTGCGGCCGCTTCGAATTGCTTCTTATAAATTGGCCATGATGTTCGACCATCGAAGATAGGAGGCTGCATCTCCTTTCTTCTCAGACCGTCAGTGGAATATTCCCGTGCTTTCTGTCTCTTCACGTTGCTGAGTTCGTTAGCAAGATTTTCGACTTGCTTTCCTACTTTTTCAAACTGAGTCTCTATCTTCCCGAACTGAGTTTCATGTTTCTCAAAGTTTTCTTCGAATCTAGTTTCGACTTTTTCGAGTTGCGTCTCGACCTTCTCGATTTTCTCTTCGATCGCTTCGAATTTGGATTCCAAGTTCTTGTTTTGCTCATCAAGTTTGCTTTCCAGAGCATCTAGAAAATTCTTTTGTTCGTCCATTGCTTTCTTTTCTTCGTCCAGCTTAAGTTCTAGAGAATTCCTTTGGTCTTCTATTGCTTTCCTTTGTTCGTCCATGACTGACTTAAGTTGCAGGAGCAGACTTGTTATAGCCGGGTGGGCTACTGTACTTGCTGGTTCCTCTTCTACGTCAAACTCTACGTCCTGCTTTATTGCTTCTTCCAGACAAATCAGTAGGGCATCTTTTCCCCCAGTTGTGTCGAGATTCCGGTTACTGAGTTCTGCCTTTAGTTGAATTATAGTAAATCCGAGTAATGTATTCCGTTCTTCGAACGCGATTTAGAGGATTCTCTAACAGTTCCACAAAATTGTAGCCATGAGCTTTTAATGTTTTGGGTGACCTTTGATTTTTTTTAGAGCTTGATCTCCCTTCCGATGTCACTCCATTGAATCCCTTTTGGACTTTGGATCATAGTTCCTTCCCCTTCTAGTCTTCTCTGCAAAGATTAAAAATTCCTCACTGCATTGAAGCTGTTGCTGCCAGTTAAACATTTTATCACGGCACTATACTTAATTTTCGACATTTTGTAAACTAACTTGAATATGACTTCGTACTTTAACTGTCGCAAGGAAACAAATAAAAGCAACAAGTTGAAACACTGTGAACAACTTGTTGAGACTTCTCCCTTATTCACAAATAAAACATTTTTTTAGGATACATGAGGCTATGAATACATGAATCGCATTATGTATATATGTATACATACACTGCCGTCCATAAGTTTCCGGACAATACATTCTGTCAGAGAAATTGATGTAAGACTTTTATAATCAAAACTATAATAATCAAAATTTATTGTAAATAGCTTCATCAATATTACATTTATCTAGTCAAATGAACAAATTAATAGAACCTAATAAATAAAAAGACTTGGGTAATAAAATAAATGGACGACTTTGACCGCCAATCTAGGCATTCAATCGATCAGCTTCTTAATTGTTTTTTTTTAATAATTTTATTTTATAATTACCCTTTTAGGACAACCAAGAGATCTCTTATGGGTGGCGCTAAGACAACGAGGAGTTCCAGAAACCTACGTGCGCATGATCATGGACATGTATGAGGGAGCAAGGACAAGAGTACGAGTCACCTAAGAGTTCCCAATCAAAGTCGGTGTACACCAGGGAAGCGTCCTTAGTCCTTTGCTATTTATTGCAGTCCTTGATTATCTGCTTGATGGAAAAGTGACGGACCCCAAAGTACATCTGTTATTCTTTGCTGACGATGGAGCTATCATAAGCGAAGATCAAATGGCCTTGCAATGAGCACTTGATGTATGGGTGGATGTTTTGGAGGGATATGGGTACCGTATTAGTTCGAAAAAGACAGAGTATCTGTGCTGCCCGTTCTCTGATCCACACCGGCCTATTCCAGAAATTTACTTGAATGGAAAAGTGCTTCCCAAGTGTGAAAAGTTCAAATATCTGGGATCTATGATCAATAGCGAAGCAACTTGTGATGATGACATCAATCATCGCGTAAGCGTAGGGTGGATGAAGTGGCGGGAAAACTCCGCTATCTTCTGTGATCGAAAAAAGAAAGACTCTACACCGCAGTTGTACGTCCGGCGCTCACATACGGTTCTCAATGCTGGACAATGTACAATGAAGATGCTTCGCATGACAGCAGGAGTAACGAAGATTGATAGAATAAGAAGTTCAAAGATTCGAGGAAGCCTTCATGTAAAAGAACCCATCACAAGCAAGATAGAGCACGACCGGCTCAGTTGGTATTGTCATGTTCAAAGGAAAGATCCTTCGAACCCCGTCAAAAAGGCAATATCAATCAACGTTCCTACGCAATCGCGCAAAAAAGGTAGACCAAAAAACAACTGGATCACACAAATGCAAAAACACCAGCATTCGATTGGCCTCAGTGACGAAGTGATCCGAAACCGGAAGACTGCCGGTACTTTCTGAGGTCAAACCGGTAAACCCCACAGGTGGACCAGTAGGGATGCAGTAAAGTGGGAGGGTTGTGATCCTTCTACTCCGAATCATAATTTCGCCGTAAGAAGAAGAAGAAGAAGTTACTAGTTTTAGGACACAGACGTTTTGGGGAAAGGGGAAGAGACAGAGAGAGAGACAGATTGGTGTAGTTGGTTTGAAACTCAGCTGGTATTAAGTTTCAGTGAACTCCAAGGGTGGCTGTCCAGATAACTGGGGAGCTTGTTTGTTTTTGCTTTTGTCGTTGCTCATGATTCACAGTATTTTTTTTTCCGTCCTCCTGATGTCATCATCACGATCAAGTTGCATTTTAGCCATATGACCGCCCTACTGCCAGTGTTATGCCTTCGCAGTAGAATTGACATAAGCTTTCGCAATTGATCGACTTTTTATTTATTTCATGCGAAATAAATAGATGATTATAGACATCAGGATTCGAACCGTGAACCTGTAGCGTGACAAGCGATAATGTTACCACTACACGACGGCCACCCTCAATGCAATGCTATTGATCTCCAGGCTACTTGAAGGATCTCCCAAAGTTTGTCTTTCGATGTTGGACATTGTCTTCGAATTTCTCTGTCAAGTTCGGCCCAAAGCAGCACTATTGGGTTGAAGTCAGGTGATTGGGCAAGCCATTTTATATATTCCTCGTCAAAGCTTGAAAGAATATTTCGGATCATTATCTCGCATTAATGTGAATCCATGGCCTATTAATCGCAAACCCGCTGGTAAGGTGTGTTGATAATTCCATCGATACGGATGAGGTTTCCAACACCGGCGAAAGAGAAACATCCCCAGATCATTATTGAACCACCGCCATGTTTTATTGTTGTGACCACACAGCTAGGAAGCATCTTTTCTTCAGACACGTCTGCCCATAAGACTTTTGACCAGTCTATTGATGTTCAATCCTGGTGCTCTCTTCTATGCGCTTGACTTTGTTTTGAGGTCGTAGCAAAGGTTTTCGTACTGCTACTTGATCGAGAAGGGCTGCGGCAGATAAACGCCTTTTTGTCGCAGTTACTGATATCTGCTTTGAATACAAACAGTTGAACTCTGGACAGATTTCTGGAGCTGTAAGCCCTCGATCCCTTTTGTTTACTAATTTTATAATCTGGTCATCCTGTTTTGATGTTAATTTGGGCCTTTCGCCACTCTTCCGGGTCTTAAGAGTCGATGATTCTTTAAAGCGACGTATGGTATCGTGCACTGTCGACTTCGATTTTTATGCAAGGTTATTATGCCAAAACGTTAAACTTTTTTTTGAGATTTCACCTTCGGTAAAAAAAAAAATTCAAAATTCCAACAGTTAAACTGATAAAATGTGCCTAATAACCGATACGGAGAGCAAAAATTTAAAAAGTATCAGTTGTGACAAGCGCTCAGTACGTTATAATTTGAAATGCACTAACTTCATTTGAAGGCTCTAAGAAGTACAAAACCTTGTTTCTAAGTGCCAAAACTGCAATAGTGTGTGATCTACGGGATGTGAGACTGAAACGACTTTTCTTCTTCTCGCAGACGATATTAGCGCATCGTAATTAGCGACGCGACAGCCTTCAGAAAACCTTCAACAATTAGATGAAGGCGTTGCACTATGGGGCAAAATTGCCATTTAGCTAGCAGAAAATAAAATTTTGAAGTTGAGCTTTGTCTTAAACTAACGTTTTATTTCTCTTTCAAATATGGTAGAAAATTAGAAATGAGAGAGAGAAGAGTCATTTGGGTCACGTGATCTTCAGCAGATCGTCACAAGTGGAGCATTTGTTCACTTTATTTTTTTTATCAAAATTTTGAGTTTGCATGCGAATTTTTCAAAAACTATTGACATAAAATATTCAATTTAAATTTAAGATTAAAGAACAGGTTTCTGGCTTTCGAAACCGGTATAGATCTTCATTGTAAGTGTTGCCGTTGTTTTTTAATATATTTTTTTTATTTTAAGTCATTTTTTTTCTAAAATTTCCCCTACTTCCTAAACGGGGCGAGATAGACCCCCCCCCCCCCTCCCATAGTAAAAAAAAAATGCTTGTTTTTGACCCCTCTACAAAAAACCGTTATCAATTTTTGGCGCCAAAGTTATCGTACTAGTGCCCCGCAAAGTGTTATATGTCGCTGTGTTCAGTGTTTTGTCTATTTTCAGAATATATAATTTTTGTTTACTCTAATTTGCTCCCTTTCGTATAGTATACATTTTTGTTAGTGGTCACTCTCGAAAAAATAGGATTTTTTGTAAAATTTTTTATTATAATTCATCTCAGGCCGAACAACTATCAAAACATTGCCTATAACAAGGCAAGACCTTTACAATATAATGAAGAGTTCAAATTGCCAAGGATGGGATAACCAAATAGAATTTCTAAGGCAAGAAGTTGAAAGACAAATTCAATGCAGTGGAACTTCTGAATCAAAATTTAAATCCCGCGAGTAGGCACGATTCTTAAAAAACAATAGTGCTTGGCTTAAAACGCTTTCTTTACTTTCTCTTTAAACGTGGCCGTCCGAAAATTTTGTTTAAAAACGGATCAGACATAACAAAACGACAAAAAATTGAAGAGCTTAGAAAATCCACGTCTCTTGCCGAGTTGGCATATGCAACTGAAATGAAATTGAGAGCTTCCGGAGCTTCCAAGTCATGCTGAAAAGTATAAAAAAAAAACTTTAAATGAATCCATTGAACCAATTTCAATGACTGGAGAAGAAGCATTGGCAATGATTATTGAAGCAAACCTGTCCCGGTTTCAGTATGAAATCATAAGGTCGAAATAAATAAAAAAGTCGATCACTTGCGAAAGCTAAGTCAACTCTACTGTGAAGGCATAACACTGGCAGTAGGGTGGTCATATGGCTAAAATGCAACTTGATTGTGATGATGACATCAGGGGTATGGAAAAAAAATACTGTGAATCATAAGCAACGACAATAACAGCGAAAACACACAAAATACTCCCCAGTTATCTGGACAGCCACCCTTGGAGTTTACAGAAACTTAATACCACCTGAGTTTCAAACTACACCACTCTGTGTTTCTCTCTGTCTCTTCCCCTTTCCATAAAATGCACGTGTTCTAAAAATTAGTATAAGGGTATTCATATCCCCTTTAACACGTGCAAATTATAAAAAAAAAAAAAAAAAAAAAATACTGGAAAACGAATTGGAATGACAGCTATGAGGGCTGACGTTTGTAGTATTCTGTTACCTGAGTAAGCAAGAGTGAAATCTTGCAGAAATGGCTTTCAGGCTAATGCTACAAGCGCATCCATCCCGTTAAAACCTTGGCAGGCCTAAAAGTACGTTCAATGTTTCGTCACCATTAAGTTGGTGGTGTAGGTCCAGATGTAACATTTCTGGTTAGCACCGATCCGGCTCTGGCACAAAACCCCATAAGGGCTTGTGTCAACCCTCGCATGGCCTAACTGCTTGCAAAGACAACCATGGGATCCTTAGGTGACTACACATTCGAACATTGATAGCGGCTTTGAGTGGGGATCCACTAGAAATGATTACAACAAAAACAAACAAAAATACCGGAGAAATTGAAGTAGAGGATAATGAGGAGAACCCCTTCCAGAGGGGATCAAGGATGCTGAGGTCACCAATTGACCAAGTAGCAGCATCACAAAGAAGTGCGGAACGACGCGAGTCACCCGCAATACGAAAGGTGACGGTCGAACCACCAACCCATAAAACTGATTTCCACAAGTTAGGTGAGCAAATTAGAGGTCTGGTAGAAATGCTGGAAGATGGCAAAAGGCGTTCAATCCACCAAGCGATGCGAGATGCTATTGAAAGCATCAGAGCTCTCTACGAGCTCTCGGCGATTCAGCTACACGATGAGGAAGCAAAGCAAGTGATTCGCCGGAACAACTCGTCGCAAACTTCGCCATGGCTAAAAACAACATCTGAACCCAAGAGCAGACAAGTTGCAGACGACGAACCCCCGGAGCCAAATCGAAAACAGCAACAGCCACCGAGTGGCGCGGCAGACGACGAACCACCGAAGCCAAAACAGACGCAGAAAAATACATCAAACGATGTTACAGGCAAAAAGCGCTCGGAGCCAAAGCGTAAACAAAAACAAACTCCATTGATAAACACCAAGGAGAAGTGGTCAGACGTAAGAAAAAAGTTACAGCCACAAACAAGAAGCAAGCGGCAGGAGAAGAAGAATGGGTAAATACCACCAAAAAGAAGATCGCCAAAAAGAAGCAACAATAGGTCAAAAGACCTAGACCTGACGCTATCGTCATTAAAGCGACGGGGTCCCTCTCATACGCGGAGATACTACGCAAGGTGAAGGCAGACCCCAAACTGGAAACAGTGGGAAAGGCGGTAACTAAAATCAGGAGGACAGAGAAGGGAGACCTCCTTATACAATTCAAGGAGACGGGAAATAAGACAAACGAATTTAAAGGCGTCATTAGTGAAGCTCTAGCAGAGCAAGCGAATGTAAGTTCGATTACGCATCGCACTACCCTTGAGATCAAAGACATCGATGAGGTCACGACTACAGACGACGTAATCAATGCAATCGAAGCCCAGTTTGGAGTGAAAGTTTCACCGGCAGATATTTTGTCCCTGCGGAGGGCGTACGGAGGAACACAAACAGCAACGATCAGCTTTCCCGCAGTAGACGTAAGAAAGCTGTTAGAAGCAGGAAGGATTAAAATCGGCTGGGTTAACTGTCGCATGCGCGAACGAACCCTCCTTAAAAAGTGCTTCAAATGTTTAGAGTTTGGTCATCTAGCCTGGCAATGCAAAAGCGAGGAAGACCGCTCCAAGCTATGTAGGAGATGTGGAGGAGAAGGCCACATAGCGAAGAATTGCAACAAGGATCCATCCTGCATGTTCTGCAAGAAAGACCACCCGGACGCCGCGCAGCATGTAGCCGGCAATAGCAAATGCCCAGTATTTCGGAGAGCTATTACAAGCAAAATACCATGAAGATTCTACAGATAAATCTTAATCACTGTAGAATAGCACAGGACATCCTAGCACAAACGGCCAAGGACGAAAGCGCTGACGTTATTATGATCAGTGAACCATATAAATGTTCCGAAGAGAACAACAATTGGATCTGCGATAAGGCAAAACAGGCGGCGATATGGATGTGTGAACGCTATGCCTTTCAAGAAACAAACGACCCAGCAGTCGGCTTCGTGCGGGCGAAAATAAATGGGATCCATTTTTATAGCTGCTATGCCCGACCCAGTTTGACGGCCAGCGAGTACCAACTAATGCTGGATAATCTAGCCACGGATGCGCTCCAGAGAGCCCCAGTGGTTATAGGAGGAGACTTCAACGCGTGGGCAACAGAATGGGGCAGCAGGCTCACCAACACCAGAGGACAGGTCTTATTGGAGACATTCGCTCCCCTAGCGATAGGCATTGCTAATAAAGGCCGGACAAATACTTACCGGAAGGCTGGAGTAGGGTCCATTATTGACATCACCTTTGCGAACAACTCCATCCTGAAAACCATAAAGTGGAGGGTCAGTGAGGAATATTCACACAGCGACCATCAGGTGATAATACTGGAAATAAAAGGGAAAAAACCAGTCCAGCTCCCAAAACTTACTGGCCCAAAATGGAATGACAGATCTTTCGATAAGGATGCATTCGAAGAGATGTTGAACGGTGATCAAGCTCCAAGCGGAACAGCGGAGACCCTCGCTCACCACCTCACAGGCACCATCACCACAGCGTGCGACGCATCAATGCCTAGGAGAGCAAACACCAGGAACACATCACCGTGTTACTGGTGGAACGAGGAAATAGGCGAACTCCGGGCAAAATGTCTGCAAGCCCGGCGTAAAGTCCAACTATCAAGAAGGAGGGCGGATTTCCAACAATGCCTGGACACCCTTAGACTGGCGAGACATAGCTTAAATAGAGCCATTAAGGAAAGCAAAACTGCATGCTTTAAACGTCTCTGTCAAGAAGCCGACATCAACCCATGGGGCTCGACATACAGAATGGTGATGACGAAATTAAAGGGCTATAGGACTCCTCAAATAACATGTCCGATAATGCTGAGATCCATAGCAGAGCACCTCTTCCCTCAAAGGCCTGCTGCTATGTGCAATATTATACGAGAAGTCAATCCAGAAGATATTCCTTTAATTACTCACGAGGAACTGCTAAGGGCATGTAGCAAGATAGGTGACAACAAGGCTCCCGGACCCGACGGCATCCCGAACAAGGCAGTAAAGGCAGCTGTAACAAAAAGACCAGACCTCTTCATAACAACAATGAAGCAGTGCCTTGAAGAAGGAACCTTTCCCGAAAAATGGAAAACGCAGCATTTGGTCCTACTGCCAAAAGGAAAGAAGCCCCCAGGAGAACCATCATCCTATCGCCCAATATGCCTATTAGACACAATGGGAAAGATCCTCGAGAAGATAATCTATCATAGATTACTCGCAGTAGTAGAAGAGAAAGGAGCCCTCTCAGATCACCAATTTGGCTTCAGAAGAGCACGATCTACTGTTGATGCCATAAGAGCGGTAGTCGATATCGCCAAAGGTGCCATCGAAGGAGAAAGATGGCTCTTCGGCACAAAGGAGTATTGTGCAGTAGTAACGCTGGACATTAAAAACGCATTTAACTCTGCGAACTGGTCGTTTATTAGAAGGTCACTTGCCAGGATGGATACGCCATATTACCTGCTACGGATAGTGACGAACTACTTCAACAACAGAAAGCTGAGGTACAATACCGATGAAGGCGTAAAATACTACAACGTAACTGCGGGAGTTCCACAGGGATCGGTTTTAGGGCCACTATTGTGGAACATCATGTACGACGGAGTACTACGATTAGCGTTACCTGGGGGAGTAACGATAATTGGATTCGCCGATGACATTGCAGTCGTGACAGTAGTTAAACAGATCCGTGTAGTAGAATCAGCTACAAATGAAGCAATTGCCCGGATAAAAGATTGGCTAGTATCCGCCGGACTAGAACTAGCTGACCATAAAACAGAAGCTGTTCTTATAACCAGCCGGAAAACTGTCGAATTTGCCAACTTTCAGGTTGGTAACCAAACCATCAGGTCGAAAGAGGCAGTTAAATACCTTGGAGTAATGCTGGACAACAGGCTACGATTTAAAACGCATGTTGATTTTGTTACCAAAAAAGCATCGCAAATGGAGGGAGCTCTCTCGCGTATCATGCCAAACATCGGTGGACCTGGATACGCTAGAAGGATTCTACTCTCTAGAGTTATCACCTCAGTTCTGTTATATGCCGCCCCAGTCTGGGCGGAGGCACTGAGGACGAAGGAGACCAAAAGGAAACTATCGTCATCATACAGACTCTGTGCGCTACGGACAATCAGCGGCTTTCGAACCATCTCTGACGAAGCTGCATTTGTCATAGCTGGAATGGTCCCCATCGATATTCTCGCAGATGAAATGCTGAGGATATATAACAGAAGAGCATTGAGTCATCACGACGCCACTAGTATCAAGGTGATAAAAATTGAAGAAAGGGCAGCGTCAGCAGCTATGTGGCAAGTTCGTTGGGCTAATACAACAAAAGGCAGATGGACATACAAACTTATACCTACAATCCAAGATTGGATAAGTCGAAAGCATGGAGACTGCAACTACCATCTAACGCAGTTCCTGTCTGGCCACGGTGGCTACCGCAAATATCTACACCGATTCGGACACGACAACTCACCATCCTGCCCGGAATGCCAAGGTGAAGATGAGGATACGGAGCACGCAGTGTTTTACTGCACACGTTTCACGGCATGGAGAATTACTCTGCCAAGTCCGTCATTACTCCTCGACCATATGTTACGGTTGGAAGAAAATTGGATGGCAATATGTTCTTTCGTAACAACTCTACAAAAAGAGTTGCGGAGAATAGAAAAGCTAAGAAGAACAGCAGAAGCAACAGAAGCATCAGAAGCAGCAATACAAGAAACATAGCTTGAATTGCTAACCAGCCCCGCGAAGTAATACCTAACGGCAGTCCCGCAGGGAGAGTGGTTGAAGTGTGTAGGGTGTGTGTTTAGTACGTAGGCGTATTCCTGGCATCGAGTACTCAGGTTTGCGAATCGTGCATGCTAGTAGCACTCGGACTACTAGTATCAATGAAGATTACACATCCCTGGCGCAATCCAAAAAAAAAAAAAAAGAAAAAAAAAACATCTCTCGAAGGTCGTAGGTGACTACCAACGGGATTGGGACCGGCAGATTCCCTTGTTTCTGATGGCCTATAGAAGTGCCGTGCATAGCACTACTCGACATACGCCGTTCGAAATCTTTTTTGGTGGAATAGCTCGGTTACCCAGTGAGGTGAAATTCGGATCTCCTACCAATGAGCCCAAACCAGAAGCCAGATTAAGATAACGAGCGACCGCATGAAGACCAGGTATGATACCAAGGCAACAACGTCAGGATTCCAGGAAGGAGATCTAGTGTGGCTGTATAATCCCCATCGCCAAAAGGGGAAATCACCTAAATTGCAGCAGAATTGGGGGGTCCCTACAGAATAGTAACCCGCATCAACGATGTTGTCTACCGCATCCAGCGAGGACCAAGGGCCAAAATGAAAGTGGTTCATGTGGACCGACTGAGTCGATACAATGGCCGAAGTGAGGATGCACCTGTTCGGGACGAACAAGTCTAAGAGGGGGGCAGTGTAACATAATGTAGCATAATAACTACGCCCCAAAAGTAAGCAACACAAAATTACATTCCGAAGTGTCTTTTCATTCGAGGTTCGTGTCCACGGAAGAGAAGGATAATGTCTAAGACGATGTCGCGGAATTAAGAGAAAATTATAACCACAAGAGATTATTGGCTGCAGCTGTCATCTTGGAATTATTACATCAAAATTTTCTTGTTCCAGTGGTCGAAGAATTTGCTAGAAGTTTCTGGCTATCAGAAATGCGACTATATAAGAACAGATGGCGATCGAGGCAGGAGCAGTCATCCTACTCACTGATCATTCATCATTCATTCATCAGCAAGTGCGGTTGTGCTATCTGTGTTTAGTGAGGAAAAGAAGTGATAATTATATTTCAGCAAGGGTTTCTACCTGCGCTGGCAATTTGGTTTTATCCATTCGTTAAAAAAAAAATTAAA
The DNA here is from genome assembly GCA_963082735.1 of Pocota personata. Taxonomy (NCBI): domain Eukaryota; kingdom Metazoa; phylum Arthropoda; class Insecta; order Diptera; family Syrphidae; genus Pocota; species Pocota personata. The sequence goes on from OY720430.1 coordinate 116,723,944, forward strand.
AATAATTTTAAGTCAAAATTTATGATAGTGCATCCTGTCGTAAATATAATTAATTAATATATAGAGGCAAGGGTTTCTACCTGCGCTGTGCTTTTATTTTTTAGGACATAGAAGACTTTTCTAATCCCAGCTCAGATGGGTAGAAAAGAAAGGAGAAAGGAAGGTGTCGATGAAACCTACAAGGGCATTCTTGGGCAGATCAAGAAGGGCATTGCCAATCACGGAAAGGAGTTCCTTATTTCCCTGCATGAGAAACTTGCAGGGATCAATCAACTATACGAGGAGGAGGATACTATCGTAATACCCGACAATCTAATGGAGATCGAAAGTGAACAGGATGAGGACGCTGCTACAGAAGACGAGGAGGCGGAGAGTTCCGCTGAATCTGAGGTTGATTCCTCACGGGATTCCTCATCAGAAGAAGAATCCGATGAGGCTGAACAAGTCGAAGAGGTATTTAAGCCAGTTCCGTCGAGGAAAAGGAAGAAGTCGGATTCACCGACCAACTTTTCAACTTCGCCGCCACCAAAACAGCAATTAACCACTCCTAATCAAAGCTTAAGTTGCAGTGCAGTCACCGCACCTGCAGGAGCCACAAAATCATCAACTACGCAAAAAATAGCTTGCCCGATTACTTCCACTGCAGCCACATCATCCGCAGTTCAGCAGAATAAGTCCGCCATGATGCCGCCAATCGTTTGCTACAAACTGAATGTAGCGGAACTCAGCAGGCATACAAAGGCACTGCAAATCAATTACAAGGTCCACAACATCAACGGCACCAAATCAGTAATCACCACCCAATCGAAGAAGGAGCACCTTCTAATCAGGGACTTCCTACACTCAAGGAAGACGGGGTATAATACGTATACTCCAAAAGATGATAGAAAGACCCTCCTCGTGCTGAAAGGTATCCATCACAGTTATGAGGTGGATGAAATTAAGGACGAGCTCATCCAGGCTGGAATTCCAGTTATGGAAGTTAGCCCTTATAAGAATACCAGGACGGACCGCAAATTCAACAACTTTGTAGTCCAAGTTGAAAGCCATAGCGACCTGCCAACTATTTATAAAAAGACTCTCCTCATGAACCAAAAGGTCCATTGGGAAAAATTTAAGAGCACTGGGATTACTCAGTGCAGAAATTGCCAGAAGTTCGGACATGTGGCCAGCAATTGTGGAATGCCTTACATCTGCGTAAAGTGCAAGGACACGCATCTCCCGGGTAATTGCCCACGAAATGTGGACAACAAAAAAGACGCCACTGTATTCTGCGCAAATTGCCAGAAAGTAGGACATCCGGCCAACTATAAAGGGTGCCCGAAGTATAAGGAAAAGATAGCCGAGAAAGCTAAGACAGCAATAAAAAAGAAGGAGCAGCATCAATTTGCTGCCAAGTCAGCCAAGAAAGCCGTTGTTTCGGGGTTGAGTTTTGCTGATGTTGCAGCTATGGGCATCACAAAAAAACAGCAGGCTCCCAAGAGCGTCCCTCAAGTAACAGTAGCCAAGCCTACCAATGTTGAGAAACCAAAGAACTCAGCAAACAAACAGAAGGCAGCCCCGTCTTCATTCAATATTTTTGACGACACTGAGAGGCTGTTCGGCACGGACCTGCTGACGCTTCTTCAGAAAGCAAAAAAGGTTGTTCCTAGCAACTATAGTAGCCTTGATGATAAGGCAAAAACAAACATATTGGGAAGACTTATTTGCGAAATATGTTCCCAATAAATAACATATCATTAATAACCTACAACGTAAATTCTATTTATTCCACAGCCAGAAGAATTTCCTTGAACTTATTTATTAAGTCAAAGAAACCAGATATTCTTTTTTTACAGGAAACCAATTTGACAGCAAGAAATTCATTCAAGACCGATGGATACAACATCTTCAGAGAAGACAAAACAACTGGAAGAAGAGGTACTGCGATCCTTCTCCGAAAAGTATTTAAGGTTGAGCAGACAAGGATTTCCGGACTGCTATCCATGGAAGCGACAGCAATTGTTATCCAAGTTTCTGTAGATGAAACTTTGCTGCTGATATCCGTTTACAACAGTTGTCAAGCAACGAGGGAAGATATTCAGAAGGACCTCAATACCATCAACGTAGCCGCAAACCTACACAACTACTGCGTGATTGGCGGAGACTTCAACGCAAGGCACCCACTCTGGCAAGACGATGTAATCTCACAGCAGGGAACTGCCATTGTGGATTGGCTGAATGGAAACAGCCATCGTCATTGCCTTGTGGCTATTTCTCAGTCAAGGAAATCTTTTCCCAAAACTCCGTCAACACTTGACTTCTTCTTGGTTTCGTCTAATTTCGTCAATATACTGCCCGATTTTCAAAATTACTCATGTCTAGCACATGACAGTGATTCAGATCATCTAGCTGTTGAATTGAGAATTCGGTTAAACCGAAGAATAATGACAGAGAGACCTGCACCTGAACTCCACACCATGTTCAGTAAACTAAACTGGGCCCGATTTCGATCGGATATAGAGGCCGAACTCCCAACAACTTCGAGTGCGGCTAACCTCAGCAACACCGAGATAGACAGCGTCATCAACGGATTCAATACAGTTGTCATTAACGCCGTGGATAGGCAGAAAGTCCCCCGTACCAACAGGAACAAATACGCAAACCTTCCAAGTTACATCCAGGCTATCTATGCTCACAGGCAGCGGCTGAGGAAGAGGCTCCAGAGGATCTTTCACAGGACATGCAACACGGTGAATGATGAATATCGTAGTGTGCACTCGCAACTGCAGTGTACTAATACGATGTTCTTCCAGGCGGTGAAGAATTACAGGGATAACGAGTTCACCAGGCGCCTTGAAGATATCAAACTTGGTCCCGACGCCTTCAAGAAAATTAACTCCCTGGTTGGTAGATCTAATACCTTACCTGAGAGCATCAATCACGGCCAGGTAACAGCAACAACTCCTGACGAGAAAGCTGAGGCATTTGCCAACCACTTTGAGGGTAACTTCACCGACCGACCTCCAGAGCACCTTCCCGACTTCCTGGAGGAAGTAGAAACTGAAGTTCATGAAGCCACAAATTCCGGTAATGCAATAACAACATTCAACGGGGATAATCGAGCTAATGATCCGTTAAGCAGTGAAACTTTCACTACCACAGAAGAAGTGATGGAGATAATTCAAAGCAGCAATGCCAAGAAGTCTGCTGGAACCGACCAAATCTCCAACTTTTTATTAAAAAAGTTGCCAAATGTGGCTATTTTACTGCTGACGATCATCTTCAACAACTGCATCAACAACAGCTATTTTCCAACTTCATGGAAAGTGGCCAAGGTTGTTCCAGTACCAAAAAAGTCGAACCGTTCGAATGTTGATGGATATCGACCAATCGCTTTGCTATGCTGTGTTAGCAAAATACTAGAATCAGTGATGTTGAGGAAGATTAATCACTTTTGCTCAGAGCGAGGAATAATTCCCAATAACCAATATGGTTTTCGAGGAAAGCACTCAACCATTCACCCTCTGCTCAAGCTACATAGCGATGTCACCCGTGGCCTGAACAAAAAAGAGACTACCGTAGCCTGCCTGCTAGACATAGAGAAAGCCTTCGACAGCGTTTGGACCAAAGGACTGGTTTTCAAGCTAATTCATTTTGGTTTCCCCAATTATCTTGTAAGATTAATTTTCAATTTTTTTAACCCAGAGAATTTTTTATGTACAGGTACATCAAGCAAAGTCTTCAATAAAACGAATCAACGCTGGAGTGCCCCAGGGATCAAGGCTTGGACCAATACTGTTCAACATCTTCACTGCAGACCAACCACTGAATGCAGCTAGGACCAGAACAATGCTGTATGCGGATGACTCCATCACTTACGCTGTTTCGCTTTCCCCGGAAATAGCAGCTAGGAGAGTTGAAACCCACGTCAAAAATCTTTGGGAGTATTACCTCAAATGGGGAATCAAAATCAACAGCAGCAAGACGGAACTAATCTGCTTCAGAAATCCAGTGACAGCTACGAGGGGACGCCGAGCGTTCGCAACTCGCTGCCACAACATACGGATTTCTCTTCCAGATAACACCGAGGTGCGAACCAAGCAAACCACCAAATATCTTGGAATCAATTTCAGCGAGAGGTTTAAGTTTAATCCTCACGCTGAAATCATCCTAAGGAGGACCAATTATGCGTTGCATTTAGTCCACCCATTACTCAGAAAGAGAAATGGGCTCAGCAAGAAGACTAAACTGCTCGTATACAAGCAGCTGATAAGACCAGTTATCACATATGGCTGCCCCATATGGTTCACCATATCGCCCACCACCATGAAGAAGATTCAAATATTCGAACGGAAGGTCCTTCGAATCTGTACAGGACTGTGGCGAAACCCAATCACAAGGAAGTACCACCCTAAGGCTTTTCTTTACGAGAACGCCGGTGTGAGCCCAATCGACCAGTATATGATTCAACTTTCAAGTAGACTCCTGCAAAATCTTGTTGACCACCCTAACGAGGAAATACAAGACTACATCCGACAGATCGACAGATCGATCCAAGCCACCGATACCTGAGTGCACGAGCAATCATCGATTCAAGATTTGAAGACATAATGAACAACGAAGAAACACCGTTCTACCAGCTTGCAGACAATGCCTATTACCGGGGATAGTCCCCTTAATAATATATTTCTTTATTTAACAAAAAAAAAAAAAACTTTCCAAATATATTCTCTTATATAAAATATTCATGTAATAGATTAAGTAGCCATTAATATAGGTTTTTTAAAAAAAAAACCTTAGCAAACTAGCCAGTAGATATACGTTGGGCCCCTATTGTTGAGCCAACATTAAATTTATAGTAATAAGTCTAGTTTTAAGCCAATTTGTAAATAGAACGACTAAACAATAAAAACCTTAATCTCTGAATCTCTCTGAGGCAGGAGCAGTTGATTTTCGAACCGCACGAAGAGATTGGAAAAGTGATAATAGACGAAGTTGTAACTTTGTGATAAATTGAAAGTTGAGAGTTAACGAGAAGAAGTAATTAGTTTGGATTTGTGAATTAAGTAATTGAAATGAGATAAAGTGATTTGAGAAGAAAGAGACCTTGTAAGGAAAGAATTTGCGAAGAACAGTATAGTGTGAACTTGAGTTGTTCTATAGACTAGAAAATAAAGAAATAATCTCACAGAATAACGTTTTATCTACTCGAGCCGTAGCTCGCATATTACAATATGCATGATCATCATCGGTCTTCCTCTCTAGCAGAAGAGGAATTTATAAATCAAAATTGTTCCAAAATGGGCCTAAACCCATGTGGGTTAGGAGTGCAGCATACTAAGAGATTTTAAAGTAGAATAGAATAAAAAATCACTAGAATTTATAGCAGAATTGGGCTAATTGTAATCGGTTAAATGTAGTCTATTACATTTAAAAAATTACAATTGCTTTTTTTAATCTGTAATTATTTTACCGAAATTACAATTACGAAGTAATCGGTAATTATAGAATATTACAATTACTGTAATTTGTAATCGATTACAACAAAATTACATTTCAGATTCAAGAGGATTTATGTGTTGGGTGGGGTGGATATGGATTGTGGTGAGGGGACCTATTAGAGAACGGATAGGTGGAAATGGAGTGTGGTTCAGGTGATTTACGTTCTGGGGTGTATAATGGTAGAAATTGAGTTTAAGGGATGTTTTGGACCTTTTAAGATTCAACAGTGGAAATGAAGTGTATTACGTCCTTAATATAATAATTCGATTTGCAATCTTATGAAAGTCCACTAAATCAATATAAGCGAAACTAACAGCATACTATTATAGCAAATGAAATGCGTAAGCAATATTAATCATAAAATTACATGTAATATTACTAGGGTAGGTAGGAGTGACGGTTCTGTAGAAGAACCCAATTAGCACTAGGTGTCATTTTGATACCACAACTCATGTAACCTGGCTATTAAGGTGTGTTGATGAGAAGTCTCTAAATCCAACCTGGGGAATTTAGGAATTTAAGAAAGTTATTAGTTCTTTAATATTTTTGCCTGAGATCTCCTCGAGTGAATTGATAAAAGGGTTTGCCTAATGCTCGTTGTCTGGCCCTGGCTAGAGCCGGACAGGCGCATACATATGTATATAGTGGGTGAGGGTTTCTTTTTCGGTTGCGACTTTGCAACTACGGCAGTGTGTATTATATGGGCTGCGTGGTCTCCTATCGGCCGGTGTTCCATGGTGATCGCTGTTATTCTGGCGATGTCTTTACGCATTCTGTTTAGGAAGTCGTCTGTCTGCCTTGTTGTAGTTTGGCCACATCTGTCTAGATATCACACAGTTTGTTAGCCTAGCCCATTCGAGGTTGGCTTTTCTAAGGAAGATTGAGGAGATCTTTGCCTTAAGCGCTCCCAGCGGAACGGGAACTGGTTCTGCGAGTGAACAGTGAAGGGCTGAGCCTTGCTTAGTCAGTCCGTCGGCTTGTTCGTTCCCATAAACGTTACTATGCCCTGGAACCCAAATCAGGGTTATCCTGAATTGACCACCTAACGAGGCTAGCTCACTTCGGCATTATTTTACTGGTTTGATAATGATATAGTATCCGCAGCTGTCAATAAATATAGCGATCTTTTGCATTGGCGTTATATTTAAGTCTAATTTAATCTGGCGGCAGGCTTCGCGGATAGCGATTAATTCCGTCTGTAAAACACTGGCGGTATCCGGAAGTCTATATGATTTTGAGCTATTCAAGGATTCAGATTGTTAGATCAAAATCCTTGACCACCTGTCCATCTTGCCATTCTATTCTAGAGGGGAATTGTACGTCAAAACGTTTTGTAAAGATCATTTTGGGGGTAATGTAATCTGTTGGAGTCAATACGAGTTTCCTCGGTAGAGAACCCAAAATATTACTATGGCCGTAGGGTTTCGCAGTCCAGCATTCAGACTCTCTGAGTCTGATCGCGCTATGTGCTGTAATGTTTGTTATGTGTAGATCTAAAGGTAAGAGATACATTAGAGCATCTGATGGTGTTGATCTTAGGGCGCCTGTGATGCCTATACATGCTGCTCCCGAACCTTGTTAAGTTTGGTTATGTTGTAGCCTTTTCTTAGAGCCGACCGCCATACTATTGAGCCATACGTGAGGATAGGACGTACCACGGTTGTGTACATCCACAGGGTCAATTTTGTTTGCAGGCCCCATCTTCTGCCGAAGGTTCTGTTGAAGGCATAGAAAGCTATACATGCTTTCTTCACCCGTTGTTCTATGTTTAGTTTTCAGTTAAGTTTAGGATCTAGGATAACTTCTAGATAACTGGCACTGGTAGACTGGTTGCCCCTTTAGTTGAGGAAGTCTGAAATCAGGTATATTGGTTTTTGTGGTGAAGAGCATCAGTTCAGTTTTGCTCGAGTTGACGTCAAGACCACACTTAATGGCCCAGGTGTTTACCTTACTCACAGCATTTTCCATGATTTCGCTTATCACGGAAGGAAACATTTCTGACACGAGTATCACAATATCGCCCCCATACACGACTTCCTTGATTCTTTCTCTATCTAATTGTAAAAGGATTTTATTCATGACTATGAGCCATAGTAGAGGTGAAATGGCAGCGCTCTGAGGTGTTCCCCTACTGGCAAATTTGGTTATGTTCGTATTTCCTAGTGTTGCCTGAATAATTCTAGTGGTAGACATAGAAACAATCCAATGACTCAGATAGTTTTCTATCCCTAGCTCCGTGAGGGACTCAAGAATTGCTTCAGTATATACATTATTAAAGGCTCCTTTTATGTCTAGGAAGGTGGCCAAGGTGTATTCTTTACAGTGCATAGATTTTTGTATTGTTCGTACTACTTCGTGAAGAGCTGTTTCTATAAATCTTCCTTTGAGGTATGCGTGCTGGGATTTGGAGAGGGATTTTTCTTCTATTATACCTCGCAGATGGTTATCTAGGACGCGTTCAAGAGTCTCCAAAACAAAAGGGTTAAAACTGGTTGGCCTGAAATCTTTCGCGTTTTCATGACCGCGCCTGTCCGCCTTTGGGATTAAGACTACTCTCACCCGTTTCCATGAGTGGGGTATGTGATTATTTAGTATGCAGCTCCTAAAAATCGGTGTGTTCCATGGAATTGCTAAATTTTGCAAATTTTTCAGCATAATGAGTAAGATACCGTTCAGGCCCGGCGATTTATAAGGAGCGAAACTGTTTATGGCCCAGGACATTTTTTCTTCGGTGATAATAAGTGTTATTTTTTCCCAGGCGCCACATTGCAGGTGCAGTGTGTGCTCTGTTCTGCTATCTTTGCATCCGGGAAAGTTGGTATTTATTAAAAGCTCTGAAGATACTTCAGTTGACTCCGTCCATTCTCCATTCAACTTTCTCAGAAGAGATGGGTTGGAGTGTTCTTTGGATAGTATTTTACTGAGTCTTTGAGAATTTCAATGTTAACATTACTATGTAATCAAAAAAATTAATTAGGTATAATTACCATAATTAATTACTTTTGCTATTGATTATGCTCGAATGATGGAAAGAAATATTTGTTGAAGTATTGCACAAAGATAAAAACATAGGTTCACCTATCTAGATAGATAGATAGATAGATAGATATATTTATTGTACGAGTAGCTAGAGTAATACTTTTCTTATTGTTTAAATTGCACTATTTACAGAGATTTGGTTTATTGCTACCTTGCTACTGAAAAATTAATTAACAATTGCATTAAAAACCTTCATTTAAATTAGTACATACATATTACATTCTTGAGAGGAGGGAAGAGTAAAAATAAATTTGTTTAAATTTTGTTGGTTAAAAATATAAATAAAATAATAAATAGATGAGAAAAATAACGAGAAGATAAATAAATAGTACAATGAATAAATAATACATAATCAATAACAAATAATAAATAATAAATAATAAATAATAAATAATAAATAATAAATAATAAATAATAAATAATAAATAATAAATAATAAATAATAAATAATAAATAATAAATAATAAATAATAAATAATAAATAATAAATAATAAATAATAAATAATAAATAATAAATAATAAATAATAAATAATAAATAATAAATAATAAATAATAAATAATAAATAATAAATAATAAATAATAAATAATAAATAATAAATAATAAATAATAAATAATAAATAATAAATAATAAATAATAAAAGTTAACACGGGCGGTTATACACACGCGCAGTCAGATTCACACGCTCAACCTCCGGATGTAACCCAATACAGTATCGGATTATAACGATTTTTACGTAAGACAAGTAGTTATAAGTTAAATTAAATTGATTAAAACAACTAAATTGATTAAAACAATTGAATCGAAATTAAGAAATCCTTAACAGTTATAATCGTATGGAAGATTCATTTACTCAGGCCACTATGTTTCCTGGGTTCATAGTGTAGAAACTGTGCTGAAGGACTTCGAAATCGTTCGTAGCAAGCCCATCTATCGGGAGATCCTTCAGCATATTCGCCAAAAAATTAGGGGCAAGTGAGACTCTGCACTAGTTTCCTACAACATTTTTGACAACGAATGGCCGGAAATAAAAAGAGTTTTCTCTCTCCAATACGCGGATAAGAGAGATATTCGTACGCTCGAACATCAGCTGAACCGGTTGCAACAAGGCGACTCACGGGTCGATGACTTCTACGCCACCGTGAATCATAAATTTTCCCTGATTATTAGCAAAATCAGGGCAGAAGAATACTCCGAAGAGACGATGAGCGCCCTTATAGAGTCTTATAGGAACCGTGCTCTCGATGTCTTCGTACGAGGGCTAAGCTATTGATAATTCAAAAACCTAGGACCCTGCCTGAAGCATATTTAGCTTGCCTGGAAATGCAAAACCTCAATTTCCGGAACAACTCCGTACATGTTAAATCACCAAAGGCAGGCAAACAGCCCTAACCATCGACCGTTTCCTTCCCGGAACTCAGAGTTCCGCCGAAGTTATGTCTCATCAAGACCCTTAGGTCCAAAACCACCGATTAAGATGGAAGTGGATAATTCCATTCAATCCAGAAACGTAAATTATACAAATCGCCCGGACAACCCATTTAAGAGAGAAGGGAGGTCAGATAATTACGCTAGGAAGCAGCAGAGAATGTTCCACATTGCCTCAGCGGCGGTCGAGGACGAAGGGGCTACGGTAGATTCAAACACTTCTCTTAACGAGGAAACTGCACCAGACAATTTTATGATGATCGCCTCGTTTCCAGCGTACCATACATAGAGTATGTAACGCGGAACGGGGTCGTTAACATTTTTTTGGTGGACACCGGGGCTAATAAAAATTTCATAAGACCTGAATTAGCTCCATATCCCGACCCCGTTCAAACTCCATTTTACACAAATAGCCCTGGCGGGAAAATTAAGGTTGCATACAAATTCAGTGGGAAGTTCTTTCACAGCCTGGGTTGTAAATTAGTTATAACCTTTTTTATTCTTCCCAATTTAAAAACATTCGATGGAATAATACGGCGACGAAACCCTGAAGAACCACAGAGCAGTGATCGATAGGGACAAAAATTGCCTCACTATTTACTCTAATAAGGTCATTAAGCTGAAAAATCAGCCGTAAGAGTCGGTCAACAAAATTTTAACGACCAGTGAAAATATATCTGCATTGACTAAATCTAAGTTACATCTTCTATGCAGAAGGTTTAGCAATCTTTTTGGTCCAGTCGGTAATGAACAAATAAGGACAAATGTAAGAGCGGAAATTCGAACTACTACCGATGAAGCAATTTACACTATAAGAGTTATCCCTATCCCGCCTGCATGAGGGAGGAGGTTGAGAGACAGATCAAAGAGCTCCTGGCTGAAAACATCATTCGTCCTTCGAACAGCCCATACAATTCTCCTGTATGGGTGGTTCCCAAGAAGCCAAAGCCCAATGGCGAGAAGCAATATAGGATGGTGATCGATTTCAAGCGGCTTAATGCCGTAACAATTCCGGATACCTACCCCATACCCGACATTAATAGTACGTTTTCCAGTCTGGGAAACGCCAAGTTCTTCACGACTCTCGACCTGACGTCGGGATTTCATCACATTTTGATGAAAGAAAAAGATATAGCGAAGACGGACTTTTCAACAATGAATGGGAAGTATGAATATTTAAGACTCCCATTTGGCCTGAAAAACGCACCGGCGATTTTTCAACGAATGATCGACGATGTGCTGAAGGAGCTTATTGGCAGAATTTGTTACGTGTATATTGATGATGCAATCATTTTCAGCAACACCGAGGGAGATCATTTGAGAGATATAGAAACTGTTTTCTCCAAGATCGAGCAGGCTGGGCTAAAGGTCAATCTAGAAAAGACCCACTTTATGGATACTAGTGTAGAATTTCTTGGATATCTAGTTACTTCTGAAGGTATCCTTCCTGATCCAAAAAAGGTAAAGGCAGTAGGAAAAATCCTTCCTCCGAAAAACCTGAAGGAGCTTAAGAGTTTCCTCGGATTAACCTCATATTATAGGAAATTCATACGGGATTATGCCAAGGTTGCGAAACCCTTGACGAAAATAACCGGAGGTGACTTTGCTCAGGTAAAAGCCAATCAGTCAAGGAATGTCCCAGTTTCGCTCGATTGGGAGGCAACGAAGTCCTTCGAGACCTTGAAAGAACTGTTAACCTCGGCTGAGTTTTTGGCATTCCCAAACTTTGAACAAGGTTTTAACCTAACCACGGACGCTTCCGACTACGCCATTGGTGCAGTCTTGTCCCAAGGTGTGCAGGGGAAAGAAAGACCGATCGCATACATCTCCCGTTCTCTGAGTCGGACGGAAGAAAATTACGCGACAAATGAGAAGGAGATGCTCGCGTTTGTCTGGGCGTTTAATAATTTAAGGAATTATCTTTATGGTGCAAAGAAGGTAAGAATATATATTGACCATCAGCCTCTAACGTTTGCATTAAGTAATAGGAATCACAATGCTAAGCTCTAGCGTTGGAAAGCGAGGATTGAGGAGTACAATTACGAGTTGATTTACACTCCCGGTAAATCAAACTATGTTGCCGATGCTCTCTCTCGTCTTAAGACACAGTTAAACCATTTGTCAGACTCGTATACCGAATCTGCCAGCTAACCGCGGTCGAATGCTGGTTCTGTTACGGATATAGCGAGTGAAGGACGAACTTCCATGGAAGGCGGTTCACGAACGGCCACGGCCGAAGAAGGGTTTTGCGAGATCTCCGATAATGAAACAGATCAAGGTACTATGCACAGTGCTGATCAGGATGCTTCTGACCTATTACCACATGTGGAATCTCCAATTAACGTCTTCAGGAATCAGTTGATTTTTAAGATTGGAATTGATCTTACATCTCATGAGGAACCACATCCTGGCTATCATCGCCACTACATCTCCTCTAAGGAAATAGGTATGGATCACACATTAACGTCGAAAATATTGAACGTATTAGATCCTTGAAAGAACGTTTTAATCTCTCTATACTTACAGAAATTTCTATTATCATCTTGATCGTCATTTCTATTTGCCTATTATGGAAAAAAAATCTACGGGAAGGTCAATATTCCGGAGCTTCATTTCCCTTCCCGGAGTAAGCGCATATCTCCTACGACTCAAGATTTTGTACCGGAAGTTCAATAACCCAACAGAAGGTTAAGCTGCTCTACATGCTCAGCAATTGATCTGCGGGACGCAGATATTTAAGAGGGGGGTAGTTAACAGGGGCGGTTATCCACACGCGCAGTCAGATTCACACGCTCAACCTCCGGATGTAACCCAAGACAGTACCGGATTCAGGCATAAATGCATCGCTTGCACTTTTTGCCTTACATGCGCGGACGTGTTCGAATCATCGTGGGAATGTCATGATCATGGTCAGCCAGGGCTTAGATTTCAATTATAAAATAAATGTGAATTTAGTCTTACCTGTAGCGTCGATGAATAAAGATCTCTTTTGTATATACGGAAATACTTGTTGTTTTATTGTAAACCGGTGGTACACACTTAAGGTCGTGCCGGTAGTAATTTTTTTAGAACATTCAAGGAGGAAATTTGTAACTTAAATAATAAATAATAAATAATAAATAATAAATAATAAATAATAAATAATAAATAATAAATAATAAATAATAAATAATAAATAATAAATAATAAATAATAAATAATAAATAATAAATAATAAATAATAAATAATAAATAATAAATAATAAATAATAAATAATAAATAATAAATAATAAATAATAAATAATAAATAATAAATAATAAATAATAAATAATAAATAATAAATAATAAATAATAAATAATAAATAATAAATAATAAATAATAAATAATAAATAATAAATAATAAATAATAAATAATAAATAATAAATAATAAATAATAAATAATAAATAATAAATAATAAATAATAAATAATAAATAATAAATAATAAATAATAAATAATAAATAATAAATAATAAATAATAAATAATAAATAATAAATAATAAATAATAAATAATAAATAATAAATAATAAATAATAAATAATAAATAATAAATAATAAATAATAAATAATAAATAATAAATAATAAATAATAAATAATAAATAATAAATAATAAATAATAAATAATAAATAATAAATAATAAATAATAAATAATAAATAATAAATAATAAATAATAAATAATAAATAATAAATAATAAATAATAAATAATAAATAATAAATAATAAATAATAAATAATAAATAATAAATAATAAATAATAAATAATAAATAATAAATAATAAATAATAAATAATAAATAATAAATAATAAATAATAAATAATAAATAATAAATAATAAATAATAAATAATAAATAATAAATAATAAATAATAAATAATAAATAATAAATAATAAATAATAAATAATAAATAATAAATAATAAATAATAAATAATAAATAATAAATAATAAATAATAAATAATAAATAATAAATAATAAATAATAAATAATAAATAATAAATAATAAATAATAAATAATAAATAATAAATAATAAATAATAAATAATAAATAATCAATAACAAATAATTAATAATTAATAATTAATAATTAATAACTAATAATTAATAAATTATAAATAGTAAATAATATACCTACATATATAATAAATAACAAAACAAATAATAAATAATAAGGAATAAATACATATTAGATATTAATTAAAAATATACAATTGCTCAAATAATTAAATCTTATTGTAAAAAATATACAATTGCTTAAATAATTAAATCCTATTGTAATTTAACCAACTAAATTTGAAATCAGGTTGTTGTCAGATGAAATGCATGACAAATTGTACCGGTCGCGTAATTTTGTAATTTTAGTCGGGACTTTATAATAATAATATAATTCTTCGGTAGGGAAGTGCCACAGTAGATTTAAAATCAGTTTCAATAGTTTATTTTGTGCCATTTGTAGTCTCCGAATATACGTACCCCAGACAGGAGACCCGTAAAATATTATTGCGTGAAATACATCTTTAAAAATAATAAGCTTGTTTTCGTTACTCAATTTGGACTTACGATTGATAAACAAATAGAGAGTTCTAATTGTGATGTTTATTTTGTTTATAATTTGTAGATTATATGCTAATGTTTTATCGAGGTGGACCCCCAGATATTTAACGCTCGACTTCCACTCAACCTGAGCACCAGCGATAATAAGTCTGTTGCTTGGTAAGAAATAGGGTTTTCTTTTTCTTGTAAAAAAGATAGCCTGAGTCTTAGAAGCGTTTATTTTTATTTTCCAATTATTGAAATACGTTTGGATTGTATATAAAACGCATTGCAGTTTGGTTTCAATGTTGAAACCATACTCATCTGACGAAGAAATACACGTATCATCAGCGAAAATAGCTGATTCACAGTTTCTCAATCGGGGAAATTCGGACGTGTATAATGTTAAACAGGATTGGAGCAAGGATCGATCCTTGAGGTACACCTGCCTTAATATAAAAGACATCAGAATGATAGTTATTGACAGATACTATGAACGTTCGAACAGTTAAGAAGGACAGTACTACTTTTACCAGGTGAATAGGAAAGCCATCGCTGATTAATTTATGCAGTAGTCCATGGTGTCAGACCGTGTCAAATGCCTTGCTATTCCCACAAAAAAGATGCTTTTAATGTGTTTCGTAACACGGTGGATTTGGTGAACTGTACTGTGGTGCTGCCTAAAACCAAATTGATCTGGCAGTAAGATATTATTGGCGTTAATATGAGCTATCTAAGCATTTGCTTAATGCGCTTAGTAAGCTAAATGGCAGCTTGTAGGTATATTGGTACTCTTGCCCGGATTTAAAATCGGTATTATTCTTACTGTTTTCCAATCCCTAGGAAAATATCCCAGTTTAATGCAGCCATTAAAAATGTTTTGGAGAAATTAAATTCCAGCTATGGGTAAATTTCTCAGAAACAGATTTTTAATATCATTTAAAGCTTGCACTTCATTAAATGATATGCTGTCAGTGTTGTCTTCAAAAAGGTGTGAACGAAGAAAGTTCATGGATTGCTCCACTTCAGATTGAACACTGATGCTGTTAATGATGCTGTTACCTGTTGAGTGGTTTTCAAAAAAAAGCGTGTGCTAACGCATTGGCCTTTTCGGGGTTTGAGAGCAATACCGTATTTCTTATATTAAATGCAGGAATATGATTTTGTTTTCTTTTAATTACCTTTACTATATTCCAGAAAGGCTTACTCGATTTTTTTAAGCCTTGTAGTTTTTTTTTTTTTATAATCTGCATCCGCCGAAGGGGATATGAATACCCTTAAACTGTTTCAGGGCACGGGCGTCAGGGAAAAGGGGGAAGAGCAACAGGGGAGGAGCCTATGCACGTTGGCTTTGAATGTTTAAGGTTGTAGTGTTGGGGAAATACAGAGCCTGGTAGATCATTCCACATTCGTGTTGTTCGGCTTATAAATGAATCCCTATATTTGACAGTACGACCGAAGTTTGGCTTTAGGGTAAACTGATGTGCATTCGAAGCATGTCGCGTATTGCGGGTGAAATTTTGAAGGGGAGGAATGCAACTGGCTATTTCGCTGGAGCATTTTTTATAAAAAAAAAACGATAAAACAGGGAGAGACAGGAGACATTTCTCCGATGTTCTAGTGAATGAATGGAATTCATAATGTCTCTATCGACTCAGTTTTAACGCGCGATTCTGTACCCTATCAAGAATGTGCAGAACGGTCTTGGGTGCACCAGACCAGATATGGGCGTTATATTCCAGCTTGGGGCGAATGAATGCCTTATAAATTGAGGACAGATCAGACGGGGTAAAATATTTCTGGAACCGTTTAAGGAATCCTAGATAATTCCAAGCTTGGTTTCTGAAAGTTGCAATCGATTCTTTGATAAAAGCGTTAAGAAGTTTTGTCTCAGAAAGATAGACACTATTTCGTGTCCTTATCCATCAGGACCTATGTCTATCTCTAACTTTAATAAGTTGTACTATATAAGATGGAAGCACGTTGGAACTATTGTGGAACCTGTCTTTCTTCACAATATCGCGAACTGTGGATGCAAAGGCGTTTACAGCTTGGTCGATTTGTGTTTGATTGGCAGCATTAGGATTTACTTCTTGTATTCTCCTTAGTTTAAGTCTTAAGTTGTTTTTATATGTATTCCAATTAGTATTTTTAAAATCATACACTACATAATTATTGCGAACGGGTCTACTCAGGACACTACACATAACAGGAAGATGGTCAAAGCTTAATTCATTTACTACAATAGGCTGGGTAAATAGTTGTGAAGCGTTGGTCAGGAATAAGTCCAATGTCGATGGATTAGACCGAACACTAGAGGGGATATAGGTTGGGTGAGGAGGATATAGGATACTAAAAGGGTGTCTGTGGTTCATATCATCTAGAACTTTGCCCCACGCGTTGGCTTTTAAGCATCCCCAACTCCTGTGCCTACTGTTTAGGTCACCGCCAATTAAATATGTCTCAATTGAGCTAACTAACTTGCGTATATCATTTCTAATATCATTATGCCTATTCACATTGCCAGAAGTACCAGAGAAATAGACAGCGAATATTATTATTGAAAGTCCTTTAGAAAATGGTATCTCAATGTCCATGTTTTCTATCAATTTGGTTTTCAAGACCGGAAGCACTATATGCCTAATTGTTCTTTTCACTACTATCGCGACACCACCTCCCCTTCTCTCGTCTATATCTAAGCGATAACATTTATATTCGTTTTTAGACAGATTATCGTTACTATTTAGCTATGTTTCATTAACTAGGCTTATGTTTGCTTAAGAAAGCAACAAATTCTAAGGCTTTATTTCGAATGCTTCTACACCTATCTGTGTACCAAACTTGCGATAGACTTGGTTTTAGCCACCAATGGTCTACCAACTGAGCTATTTGTGTACGTCTTCTTCCATGGCCAATTCTTCAACATCACTATTTTGCTATTATGTCTTTGTTCCTTGCTGTAGGTTGTGGCTGATTAAGAACAGTAATTCACAGACAGTTAAGTGGATTTCATTGCTAAAGCAAGCACACGGACTGATATTATATAAAGGATTATTACATACGTATGCGAAGAACAAGTATTGCTTTGGATCTCCCCAACGATTATACCTCCGTGACCGAGATGGCTAGTGAAGCACAAGTTCTTCAAATGAGTTTTGTGCAAGATAATGAACTACATAACTTCTTAAAATTAAATCCAGTTTTCTATTAAATCTAGTTTTGACAAAATAACTCCCAAGAAATTTCAATTTAACCAAAGTAGACTTAGAAAAAAACTTTTACCAGGTGGCTCTTATCATCAATTAAGTAATAACTGGTATTTATTTTTATGTTCACGATTGTATACAAAAAACATTTATTAACGAAAATATTTCTTCTTACGCGATACAAACAAACACTAAAAACTCACTGACCAACATATTCCCATTAGCATAGTTTATAAAATATTTGCATAAACATACAATTATAAAATTCTATAGATCAACTATTATATAATTCTAAATTATATTAAAAAACAATAATCTGCTTTTTTATTTACTGATGGAAATTAATGCTAAAAATGCTGTGAGACAAATTTCATGCTAATTAATCTATTTTTATTCATTTGTCATGCACATCGAATGCGTGTCATATCCGTTCGAATATCGCTTTCATTAGAATGATGATCTAAGAATATTGAATTGAGTAATCGATAATTAGATACTGCGCTGCCATAATGTCTATCAAAGTTAAGAGCAAGAGTTTTTTGATTGCAACTTTTGTAGCTGTTGTGGAGCGAAAAGTTGTGGTTGACTTAATGTTTACTTCCACTCTGCTTTGCCATTGCGCTACTCCCGAGGAGCAACACTTTATCAAACACTTGTTGGAGAGGGTTTTTGTTCTAGTTTAATGTTCAATTCCACTTTGTTTTGCCATTACAATATCCTCCGTGGCCGTACTACTTTATCATTTGATGAAGTCCACACCTGACATAACAATTTTTCTGTGTTTCAATGAGGAAACAAGTTTACACCACACATCTTTAACAACTACCGACTAGTGAATCTTTAGCATTCAGAGGGATGTCAAAACTGACCACAATGTTGTGCAACTTTTCGTGTCTGTTTCATGGGCCGCTTTAGAGATACTCTCTGGATTTCTTTAGAGTTTTTCTTCTCAACGCTAGTGTACGCTTGGAGGATATCTGACTAATCCTTTAGGTTTTCAGCGAGTGCCAACCTGTGCTATGACATCTGCTTGTTAGTTGGTAGCCGCCGTGTTTTCATTCTTAAGGCACAGTGTGCAGGTGTTATCCAGCTTAGCCCTTTTCTCTTGTTCGAGCCTACCAACATATGAACCTCTCCCATATTTGACCACCGTTCCTAGTGTTTAGTAGTGGCCAATTTGTCGATTAGTTTTTTAATCCATGCTAGTGTCCCTTCATTGTGTTGAAGTGTTGTCTATGAAATTTTGTCTCACTACTTGCCCTTTTTTAAATAATTCAACGAGTGCAGCAAAACCACCATCTCGGCTTGGTGTACCGAGGTTTTTGACCCTGCACGAAGAGGATGTGATAAATTTAGTTCTTCCGAGAGGACACCAGCTTCGGCTCTTTCACCCATCATGGATTTATGAGTAAAGATAGTGGTTTCCCTATTTTTTAATGCATGTGACCCATCTTTAGTTAGGGTTTTGTTTCACTTTTTGGAATGAACCTCACACTCTCTTCATTTAAAAAAAGGCATATTAACATCCTTATTTTCGTTCTTCACGAATTCCAGGATGTCCATATGTTCATCGATTGTATGTATCATGCTGCATCATTGTCATAGTCTATATTTGTCCTTTGCAAATATTTGTATAAAATTTTAGGAAATTATTTTGAGATGTTTAGACGCGTTAATGGAAAAGGCATGAAACAAATCTTGTCTTATATTTGATCTTTTGAAATACCCCCAGCGGTTCAAATGTGATGAGAATGAAATAGCCATGATTTTCGCCATCGATTATTTATTCATTTAAACGTTTCACAAAATTTAACTTTATTTTCTTAGAACTGATCTAATTTTAAATGTGTATTTCTAAAGGGTAGCAGAAAAAATTGTTCTTCATACTCTCAACTAAATGTTACAACAAACATGCAGAAAAGTTACAATCACGGATTCTGTTGAGATACTCACATTAACACTTAACCATCACCGTAAATAGCTTTGAAAAAGCGATGTATGGTATTTTTAAGAAAATGTCCCCAGGAAATGGGCGTGGCAATGTACAATGTATGGACAAAGTGTGGAGAAAGTCAACATCTATATATTTTATCCAGACAATATTTAATATAAAAACTGATCAACCACAATCTTCACGATCCGTAATGGGGTAATTAGCAAGTTATCGTTAAATTAAGAGTTATTTTTCTCACAACTGTTTCCATTCTTTCCTAAATCAATAATAATACAGCAATTATACATGCCTCTTTATGATATCAGATTCAAAAATCTCTGATCCCTTGAACGAATTTCAGGACACATCATTCCCATCATAGACGAAGACGTCAACTTGTTCTGTCATAATAACCCGACCAATTTAGCTGAAATCTGCTCTAATCAGAAGGATCTTAACGATCGTTACATTCTTCAACTATGTACGTAATTCTCTATCAGGATACTGATACTTCATATTTTCGTATAGAGATGTTAAAGCTATTTGATTATTTCCACAAATCCTGTATTGCAACAGATTTTTTTTACAATCGCCAGAAAATGCATGGGCATACTTTCATTACAATTGTGGTTGACCTTAGGCACCCGGTCTTCGTCAGAACACCCTAAAAAAAACAACTGGATCAACATGCAACTTATCTTGCAAACCAATCCTTACGTTTCTGGAGTTAACTGGTCCCTAAGATGAAGAATCGTCTAGACCGGTTCGATATGTAATTCTAAAATTGAACTCAACATTATGTAGTGCCACGCCCTCGAATTTATTTATTGAATTCTTTAATACCTATCTTAAATTTTCAGTTTGAAAGACTAGCTAACCAGCTTAACACGTCCCGAAAGTTGTATGCTTTAAAAATTGTCGGTGCTCAAGTATTACTGCGCCTGCCTAATTGGTGTAATGATGAGTATTGACGTTAGGTTGCAGTGAGCCCCTATAGCTGCGCGAGCCATTTATGGACAAATTTGGGTTTTCAAACAACACCTTTCACTGTGATACATAGAATAAAATTTAAAACACTCACCAAGTAAAGACTAGCACGTAGGTTCATTTTGTTAACGTATATCCTTTCATAGACCAATACATATATAATTTATACACAAATTTTCACTAAGTTACGTAATAAGTTAAATTTAAAAAAAATCCTTAAATTCTATTCACTTTCAGTCTAGACTCTGACACAAATAATAAATAAACTACTCTATAGTCTTTATTAATAGCATATGTTTTTAGATATATTTTTCGATAACGCCTTAAAAACAAAACCGAGAATTCTAGGTCGAGAAAAGCTCATCGCACACTTTTAGATGATCTCAAACAACTGACAGTATTCTTGACAAAGTTTCCAACTTAAATAGCACAAAGATGCATTTGAAAAATAAAATAATAAAAAAACACTAATGATTTTAAAAATTTAATTAGCACTACATTAACGGTAACTTGATATGTTAAACAATTGTACAAACATCATTTTTAGCATTAACTAACGTTTCCTTATCCCATCTTTGGATTACACATGGCTCACATACTTAGATTTTAGGGTGGAAAATATCATATAAAGATATACATCACGTGCTAGACTTTCAGAGTGGGAAATGAAAATAAATAGATAAGCTTCTGTGATGTTACGAGTCATCAGTATGTCGGTAAATAAATTGGTAGTTTTTTAGGGGTTGTGAATTGTGATGTGTTGTGTGCAACAGCACGTCGCCTGAATTGGGTTCATTTTGTTCGAT
The DNA here is from genome assembly GCA_963082735.1 of Pocota personata. NCBI lineage: Eukaryota > Metazoa > Arthropoda > Insecta > Diptera > Syrphidae > Pocota > Pocota personata. Next base: position 116,745,385 of record OY720430.1, read on the forward strand.
TTAATGCTTATGGATAATTTCTTCAATAGCTTGACATATTGCCTTTTCATTGGGAGTATCCAACGTTTTAAAAAATGTAAAATAGTCTAGACCTCGCCTATGCCAAAAATTTGCCATTGGCCGCGATCTGGCCAAAAATATACAAATGAACATGACCACTCATTTTACCCACACAGTCACCAAGCCGGACCGGCTGGTGAGGCCAAGCTCAGGCAACTGTGGGGGTCACAGTTGGCGGATAGTGAACGGCCTGCAGATATGCAGGTTAACTGCGAATACCCAATAAGCAGTCATCGACATAGAGCGGCAGAGGACGAGGGAGTGGCTGAAAAGGTCAAAGAAATCCCTATGAACTCTCTGTGACAAGACGAATAAGCATCGCCTTCCATGTAAGTGCTCCCCACCTCATAAGGTGGCTACGAGGGATACAGTAGTTAGAAAATGGCGAGATCCGGACGTACCCGCCACACTGTAAAACGCGCAGCTTCTTGCCCCGCAAAGGAGTCTGTAAACTCTAACGGAAGCCACAACCGGTTTCATATGATGACTTGATCATAAGTAATTTGAAACATTAAGACCAAGCCCAGTAAGGTCTTAATTATGGCATACTGGAAAACAAATTTGAATAGAAGCTATGAGGGCTAACGTTTGTAGTATTCTGTTACCTGAGTAAGCAGGAGTGAAATTTTGTTGAAATTGTTTGCTTTCAGGCTAATGCTGCAAGCGCCCCCGTCCCTTTAAAACCTTGGCAGGCCTCAAAGTACGTTCACTGTTTCGTCGCCAGATGTCTGTAAAGACCCCATAAGGGCTTGTGCCAACCCTCGCATGGCCTCCTTCCTTGCATGGATAACCATGGGATCCTAGCGTGACTACACATCCGAACATTAAAAGCGGCTTTGAGTGGGGACCAAACAGAAATGACCACGAACAAAATAAACAAAAACACTGGAGAAAAAATTGAGGAGAACCCCTTCCAGGGGGCTCAAGGATGTTGAGGTCACCACTTGGCCAAGTAGCAGCATCGCAAAGGATCACAAAACGACGCGTCACCAGAAATAATAAAAGTGACGGTCGAACCAAACCCCGAGTAATCTGATTTCCACAAGCTTGGTAAACAGATTAGGGGCTTATAGAAATGGTGGAAGACGGAAAACGGCGTTCGATTCACCAAGCGATGGGAGATGCTATTGAAAGCATCAAATGTCTCTACGAGCTCTCGGCGCTATAACTGCACAACGAGAAAATTAAGGGGGTGTCTCATCAGAACAACTCCTCTCAAACTTTGCCATGCCCAAAACCCATATTAGAGCCAAAGAGAAGACAGGTTGCAGACAACGATCCTCCGGAGGTGCCGATAGCGCACCCCCGGAGATAAGGCGGAAGCAGAAACATCATCCAATTGATGTTGCAGACAGCGAACCCCTGAAGGCACAGTGGAAGCAAAAAATCCCAACAAACGGTGCTGCAGGCAGTATCGCCCAGAGGCAAAGCGGAAACAAAAGCACCCATATCTGGTAAACATCAAGGAGAAGAATGCATCATCTGGTGTTGACACCCCAGTGGGCAGAAATAAGCGGATAAGCGCAACCACAAATAAAAAGCAGGTGGCAGGTGGGAGAAGACGAATGGGTAAATGCCACCACGAAGGTCTCCAAAAAGAAACAACAAGAGGCCAAGAAAATTAAACCTGACGCTATCGTCATTAAAGCAACGGGGACTCTTTCTTACGTGGAGATACTACGGAAAGTAAAGGCAGATCCCAAACTGGAAGCAGTTGGAACACAGAAGGGAGACCTCCTAATACAACTCAAGGAGACGGGTATCAAGGCCAATGAGTTTAGAGGCGTCATCAGTGAAACCTTAGCGGAGCAGGCAAATGTAAGGACACTCACGCAGCGCACTATACTCGAGATCAACGACATCGACGAGGTCACTACAATAGATGACATAATCGATGCAATCAAAGTTCAGTTTGGAATAGAAGTATGGAGGAACTCAAACAGCAACGATCAGCCTCCCCGCAGAAGACGTACGAAAGCTGTTAGAAGCCGAAAGAATCAAAATCGGCTGGGTTAATTGTCGCATCCGCGAGCGGACCCTGATTAAAAAATGCATTAGGTGTCTAGAGTTTGGTCACAGCCGGGCAATGTAAAAACGGAGAAGACCGCTCCAACCTATGCAGAAAATGTGGTTCAGAAGGCCACATTGGAAAGAACTGTGACAAGGAGCCATCATGTATGTTATATAGAAAGGATTGCCCAGAAGATGCGAAACATACAGCCGGTAGCAGCAAATGCCCGGTCTTCAGGAGAGCTATCTCAAAGGACCATGAAGATACTACAGATAAATCTCAATCACTGTAGAATAGCTCAAGACATCCTAGCACAAACGGCAGAAAGGGCGAAAGACCGGTCGTTATCATGATCAGCGAGTCCTATAAATGTCCTCATTAGAATAATAATTGAATTTGCGATAAGGCAAAACAAACAGCAATATGGATACGCGGACGCCATGCCTTCCAAGAAATAAACGACCAAACAGAAGGCTTTATGCGAGCGAAAATAAATGGGATCTATTTCTACAGCTGCTATGCAAGACCCAGCTTAACGCCAAGCGAGTACCAACTAATGCTGGACAATCTAAACGCGGATGCGTTCCAGAGAGCCCCAGTGGTTATAGGAGGCGACTTTAATGCATGGTCCACAGAATGGGGCAGCAGAATCACCAACACCAGAGGGCAGGCCTTACTGGAAATATTCGCTCCCTTAGCGATAAGCGTCGCTAACAAGGGCCGAGGCTGGTATAGGTTCAATCATTGACATCACCCTCGCGAGCAACTCCATCCTGAGAAAAATAGAGTGGAGGGTCAGTGAGGAATACTCACATAGTGACCATCAGGTGGTAATAATCGAAATCAAAGATACGAAAACAGCCCAGCTCCCAAAATTTACGGGCCCAAAATGGAATGATAGATGTTTCGATAAGGACACATTCGAAGAGATGCTCAACGGTGATTTAACTCTAAGTGGAACAACGGAGACACTTGCGCATCGCCTTGCAGGCACCATCACCAAAGCATGTGATGCATCAATGCCTAGAAGGATAAATAGCAGGAAGGCATCACCATGTTACTGGTGGAACGAGGAAATAAGGACACTACGGGCAAAATGCCTACAAGCCCGGCACAAAGTCGAACGATCAAGAAGGAGAGCGGACTTTCAACAATGCTTGGACACCCTTAGACTAACGAGACGCAACTTAAATACAGCCATCAAGGAGAGCAAAACTGCATGCTTCAAACGTCTTTGTCAGCTACTATGTGCAACATCATAAGGGAAGTCAATGCAGAGGATATCCCATTAATTACTATGGAGGAGTTGATTAAGGCATGCGGAAATATAGGCGACCATAAGGCGCCCGGACCCGACGGCATCCCAAATAAGGCACTAATAGCGGCCATAAAAAAGAGACCAGACCTCTTCATAACGACAATGCAGAAGTGTCTCGAAGAAGGAAGTTTTCCTGAAAAGTGGAAGGTACAGCATTTGGTCTTGCTACCAAAAGGAAAGAAGCCCCCAGGAGAACCATCGTGCCTATTGGATACCATGGGAAAGATCCTTGAGAATATAATTTATAATAGATTACTCGCAGTAGCAGAAGAGAAAGGAGCTCTCTCAGACCGCTAATTTGGCTTCAGAAAAGCGCGATCTACAGTTGATGCCATAAGAGCGGCAGAAAGTGCCATAGCAGAAGGTGCCATCGAAGGAAAAAGATGGCTCAACGGCACAAAGGAGTACTGTGCAGTGGTAACGCTGGACGTTAAAAACGCATTTAACTCTGCGAACTGGTCGTTGATTAGAAGATCACTCGCTAGGATGGATACGCCATATTACTTACTGCGTATAGTGACGAACTATTTCATAAACAGAAAGCTGAGGTATAATACCGATGAAGGGGTAAAACACTACAACATCACTGCGGGAGTCCCACAGGATCGGTCTTAGGACCGCTATTGTGGAAAATCATGTACGACGGAGTCTTACGATTACGGCTGCCCTACGGAGTAACGATAATTGGATTCGCTGATGATGCCGTCGTGACAGTTGCAAAAGAGATCTGTACAGTCGAATCAGCTACAAATGAAGCAATTGCTTGGATAAGAGATTGGCTAGTTTCCGCCGAACTAGAACTAACCGACCATAAAACAGAAGCTGTCCTTATAACCAATCGGAAAGTCGTAGAATTTGCGAATTTTCAGGTTGGTAACCAAACAATCAGGTCTAAAGAAGTAGTTAAATACCTTGAAGTAATGCTGGACTACAAACTGCAGTTCAAAAAAGCACGCTGATTATACAAAAAAAAAAAAAAAACATTGTAAGTACAGGGAGCTCTCTCGAGTATACTGCCTAACATCGGTTGACCTGGATATGCTACAAGGATACTGCTCTCTAGAGTTGTCACTTCGGCTCTTTTATATGCCGCCCCAGGCTGGGTATAGGCACTAAGAGTAAAGGAGACCAAAAGGAGATTATCCTCAACATGTAGACTCTGCGCGCTACGGACAATCAGCGGCTTCCGAACCATCTCAGACGAGGCCGCCTTTGTTATAGCTGGAATGGTCCCCATCGACATCATCGCAGACGAGATGTTCAGAATATACAACAGAAGAGCCCTGAACCAACACGATGCTAATGACATCAAGGTAATCAAAATGGAGAAAAAAACACTGTCAGCAGCTATGTGGCAAACTAGTTGGGTCAATGCAACAAAAGGCAGGTGGACATCTAAACTGATACCGACAATCCAAGACAGGATAAGCCGAAAGCATGGGGAATGTAACTACCACCTTACACAGTTCCTGTCTGGTCACGGCGGTTATCGCAAATACTTTCACCGATTTGGACACGACAGTTCACCATCCTGCCCCGAATGCCGGGATGAAGATAAAGATACGGAGCACGCAGTTTTTCATTGCACACGCTTCACGGCGTGGAGAGCTACTCTGCCCAGTCTGTCGTTACTCCTCGACCATATGTTGAAGTCGAAAGAGAATTGGATGGCAATATGTAATTTCGTAACAACTCTTCAAAATGAGCTGCGGAGAATAGAAAAGCTAAGAGTAGCAGAAGCAGCAATATAAGAAGCATAGCATGAATTGCTAACCAGCCCCGCGAAGAAATACCTAACGGCAGTCCTGTGGGGAGAGTGGTAGAAGAGTGCTGAGTGTGGATTAGTACGTAGGTGCATTCCTGGAATCGAGTAATGGGGTCTGGGAATCGTGCATGCTAGTAGGCTACTAGTATCTTTAGAAGATTACCACATCCATTTTCGCATCCATAAAACAAAAAAAAAAAAAAAAAACCATTTTACCCAATTTGTAATTCCTCAAGAAATACATCACCCATCATGGACTGTTTATTTCTTACCTCTTCAACACAAGCTCAATGTTGGTAAATCCATATTTAATCATTTAAAGTATTACAGTCTTTATATAGCAATTGGTAATATAATTATTGTGGTTAAGTATGAAGCCAAATCGGTTTACAACATCATAAATCGCCATACAGCCATTTTATTGTAATCACGCAAGAGAGGAGGACCAGTTCAACCAAGGTCAGACCAAGGCCTACTGTAAGCTTCCTGCTGTTTATGTCATCTGCGGTGACTGTAAAATCACGAAACTGATTTATTATAATTCACTTTATTAATACCTTGCAAATATGGAAAGCAAAATGACGCTAGACAAATATAGTTAAACAATTCTTTATTTTTCTCGACTATCGAAACCAAACGTTATAATACGAATGCTAGTGGCAGTTATTTTGGGATAGAGGAAAAGTTGGGTGTGGTGAATTCATTTATTGATTGGTGGTGGGGGATACAGTATTTTGAAATGTAATTTAATTTTGACGAAAGTTGTGGTGGGAATATTTAGATTTGCGCCAACATTCCGGCCTCCTTGATGGGCTACTATCAATTTATGCTGAGTGGTGCAATCTTAGTGACGGGACGCCTGAAGGTTCCATTGGCTGTTCTGAGATCGACTACACGAACGTTGTTGTCGTCGCCTTTGATGACTCGTTCCACTCTCGCTAGTGCCCATTTGTAAGGGGGCAAGTTTTCATCTTGGAGAACCACCAGACTTCCCTCTTCCACGTTCGGCTGTTGCGAAAACCACTTCGACTTCTGTTGAAGATTTCGGATGTATTCAGAGGACCATCTTTTCCAGAAGTGCTGCTTTAGTGCTGTGATTCTCTGTCACCTGTTGAGATAAGAAATCTGATTAAAGGACATTTCTGGTTCTGGGTATTAGTTTATTGGAGCCCCGATCAGAAAGTGCCCCGGAGTAAGAGCAGTTATATCCAATGGATCTGAACTGACTGGTGTGATGGGTCTTGAATTTAGGACTCCTTCGATTTCTGCCAATGCTGTAGTCTGTTCCTCGTACGTTAAGAGAGCGCCTCCTAGTGTTTTGGTCAACAGAGTCTTTGCCGATTTGACTGCAGCTTCCCATATGCCTCCGAAGTGAGGTGCGTGAGGCGGTATAAACTGGAAATCGATGCCCTTATCTGTAACGAACTCTTGTATCTTTGTATTAGTATTTTGTTTAAAAAATGCTTTCCTAAATTATTCTAGTTTAGTTTTTGCCCCCACAAAGTTGGTCGCATTATCGCATTGTATTTTTTGTGGGCAACCCCTTCGCCCTATCAGTCGCTTAAGAGCGGCAATGAAAGCATTCGAGGTCAAGTCAGAAACTACTTCCAAATGGACAGCCTTAGTCGAAAAACAAACGAACACAGCTATATATGTCTTATATGGTTGCTTCCCCCGAATTTTCCGTGACGTAAGAATGGGCCTACAAAAGTCCACCCCACAAATTTGAAAAGGAATATTTCGCGTCAAACGATCTCTGGGTAGGTTGCCCATAACTTGATGCAAGAGTTTGGGTTTATATCTTTTGCAATGAACGCATTCATTGACAACACTTCTAACTAATTTTCTAGCATTTAAAATCCAGAATCGATACCTGACGAAGTTCAATAAGGCTTGAGGTCCAGCGTGGTAATTTTTGAAATGCAAGTGTCTCGTATACGTCTTTGCAAAATGATTTCCACTCGGCAATAGGATGGGGAATTTGGTGTCGTATGCAATATCCGCTTTCCTTATGCGACCTCCAACTAGTAGCAATGTTCTATTGTGCACGACGTCCAAGAACGGAGACAATTTTGCTAAGCTATTTGAAGAAAGCTTGTCCTTCTTTGCTCTAATTTCTTCAATTTCGGTTGCGAAACTCTCATGCTGAATACACCAGACTATTTTTATTAAGGCTTCCTCCAATTCCTGGGATGTATGCGGGGTTCCTTGTAAATCCTTTTGACCTTGAAGAATTCTGATAAATCGGAATATCAGAGCCACTATGCGAATAGTTTTGGTATAGCTACTATATTTATAAAATGTTTGGACGAAATGAGTTTCAGCGATAGTGTTGACAAACACGTTTTTCTTCTTTTTCGCTTCTAGCAGCGACTTGTCTAGGTTCTGAGGATCGAATTTAGGATTTTCCGGCCACTCTTTAGGATATTTTTTCAGGAAATCTGGACCATTAAACCAAATTGAAGAACATAAGTCTTGTACAGTACTTCCTCTTGATATCCGATCCGCTGGGTTGGTCTCCGATCTCACATGTCTCCATTCCACGGTGTTCGATACAGATGACTGAACATCGCTGACTCTGTTAGCTATGAAAGTTTGCCACGAATTTGATGACGAGCCAAGCCAATACAACACAATTTCTGAATCCACCCAGAAGTAGATTTCGGAAAACTCAATCCTCAATGCCTTTTTAACCTTTAACCATAATTTTGCCAACAACTGCGCACCACAAAGTTCTAACCGAGGAATAGACTGCGCTTTGACTGGTGCAACCCTTGACTTTCCCGTAATCAGCCTTACCGACACGCCATTCAGGTCGTCAACGCACCTGGCATAGAGACAGCATCCATAAGCGTTTATTGATGCATCCGAAAATCCATGTATCTGGACGCGTTTCCATTTAGGTCGAAAGATGAACCGAGGTACGCTGAGGCTATTTAAGTTCTGAAGGTCTGCTATGTACTCCCTCCAACAGGAATCTAGCTCTTTCGGTAGCGGATCATCCCAACCTAACTTCTCCCCCCACAGTACCTTCAGAAATATTTTTGCTTTGATGACTATTGGGCCAAGTAAACCAAGAGGATCGAATAATTTACTGGACGAGGCGAGAATGGTACGTTTCGTTAAAATATTCGGTGAGAACGAATCTTTATAAAAGTATTTGAAAACATCTTCCCTCGGGTTCCACTCGATTCCCAACGATTTCGTTGTTTCGATGCTATCACCTTTGAACTCAACACTACTAGTTTGCGAGGAAGAATTTAACTCGACGTTCGAGTGCCACTTGTGTAGCTCAAAATGAGCTGAGTTTAGCAGTTTGGTTACTTCGATCTGTATTTTCCTCAGCTCGTGTACTGAGTCGGCGCCAGTTATAAGATCGTCAACATAAAAATCTTGACGAATGATTTGACTCTCTACGCGACAGTTTTGGTTGCGCACGCCGATTTCGTGCAGACACCGAGTTGCCAGAAATGGTGCAGAGGCAGTTCCATATGTGACGGTGTTAAGACAATACGTTTGCAGCCTTTCAGACGAGTTATTTCTCCAAAGAATCACTTGAAACTTCCGATCTGTTGAATCGATCTCGATCTGACGATACATTTTCTGCACGTCTGCAGTAAGAGCGTATTGATGACTCCGAAATCGTAATACAATGGAATATATTTCCTCTTGAATTGTTGGTCCTACCATCAACAAATTGTGACAAACAAGATGAAGTTTGACACGATGCGTTGAAAACTACTCTCATTGATGTGGCATATAGTAGTGGGGTTCTTTATAATTAATGTGTTCCATTAACGACATATGCCCTAACTCCAAATACTCATTGATAAACTTGGAGTATTCCTCCTTAAGCTCGGGACTTTTCGATAATCTGCGCTCCAACGCAAAAAACCTTTTCCTGGCTATTTCCAATGAGCTTCCTAGTTGCGATGGGCTATCCTTGAATGGCAATCTAACTGAAAATCTACCATTTGGCAACACCCTTAAATTTTTAGAAAAATGCTCTTCACACATTGTCTGTTCTGGAGTACGTATGACTTGATTCGAAATTTCTTCTATGTTCCAAAATCTTTCCACTGCTTTGTCTAAGTCAAAACAAGTGCTATCTGAATATTCTTGTACAAAATTTATGGTTTTATTCTCATTTCACGCTCCTGAAACTATCCAACCGAAAACCGTTCTATGCAAAATCGGCAGATTTGGACCTAACTCAATGCGTCCACTTCTCAAGAGGCCGAAAAAGGAATCAACATATCAATTACTTGAGGTTTATGAAACAATGGATCCGCTAAGTATATGTCTTTAGGAATTTGCCAACTACTCGTTCGTAATTCCCGTTGGGAATCCTTTTTTCATACCCTCCGCATCGCGATTGAATAGCCGATGAGGTTTGGTTCGAAAGTTGTGTACCAACTGCTCCGAATCCATTGACCGATATTGGTCTATACACCAACTTTAATTGAAGGATGTTTGCAAGAGCCTGAGTCATCAAATTGATCTGGGAACCGGAATCGAGTAGAGCTCGAGCTGGTACGAGCTCGCCTGCCAGATTTTTCACTCTAACTACCACTGTCGCTAGGATGACGTGTGAATCCGCATTTTCATATGTTGAGCCTATCAATACCGATTGCGAGTTCTCCACAGAGGGTCTGAACAGACGTCACATTTTTTGGACGAGCAATTGCTCACTTCATGACCCTTATTGAGGCAATTTATACACAAACCCAAGCGTTTTGCTTGCTTGTAACGATCGTATACACGCAAGTTCCTGAATTTATTGCAATCTACAATCAAATGATTTGGTGCTTACAGAAGTTACATACTGTCTTTGTTACAGATAGCGAAGCATGTGTAGGTTTCCGCGAACTTGGTTTGAATGCTTGACTGTACTTTCCAGAATCTGCATGCGAACTCTTCGACTCCCTACTCTCTAAATATTGGCACCGTTTGCTAAGCAGCTCCGAGCAGAGCTCCCACGTCGGTAGCTTTGAATAATCTAATGACTCATTCCATTTCCGGTGGGTCTCTTCATCTACCTTTGACATTACTATGTAAATAACAATTGCGTTGCAAATATCCTCATGGCTACCTAATGACGTTAACGAATCTACTAATGCGGAAACATTGTCGACTAAGCTTCTGAGTTGTACTGCAGAATTTCCCTTATTTTTTGGAAGCTCGAACAGAGTGGAGATATATTCCAAAAAAATTAAACATTTATTGTCGTATCTTTCTTCAAGCCGTTTGAGTGCCTTGGGATAATTTTCATCCGTCACTTGAAAGGCTTTTATAGTTCCAAGCGCTTGCTCACTCAAACACGAGATTAAATGGTTGAACTTTTCGATACCCGTAAGCGACTGATCTTTGTGTACCAGTGTCTTAAAAGTCCCAATGAAGTTTTTATAGTCCGCATATTTTCCGGAAAACTTCGGCAATTTGAGAGGTGGTAAACGAGAAGTGGGAGTTGACGCAATAGCCATTGATGTGTCTTGAATACTTGATTTTGTAGTACAAAATAATTCCTCAATTTCACTTCGCCCATTATCAAGTGGAACTAATTCCTCGATTCGGGTTTGATAATTAAGAGCCTGCTTAAAATAGGGCTCGACTATTCCTAACCGACATTCTAGTTCGGCGTATTCTAAACTTTTCGATTTAGTTCCGTTTAGAAATACTTCCCTTTGTGGACGCTCTATTTATTTTTAAAGTTTCAAGAGACTTTTCTGATTCCGTCGGCATAGTGATTTTCCCTAATCTTCTCTCTCTCTCAAAAAATATTATTTTATATCATGCGATTTTTCGGTCTCAGACGTCAGCGAATTCCTTTGCATAAGCTCCGAACACCTACTGCTGATCAGCGATGATGATCTTAGTTCCGCTTATGAAATTTGAATTCTTAAAGCGAATAAGACACAGATAATTCCGTTGATAACAAGGCGAAATTAATATTTAATAGCATGCATCAATAAATCGACAACGCAATGCAATGCTTTGAAGATAATTTTCTTCCAATGCAATTTTAATGTGCGAGAAGAGCAACGATGTATGCTCACGCCCAGCAAGGGAGAACGGTGCTGACGAAATTTTCCACAGTTAAGCTGTAAGTAAGCAACGATGTATGCTTATGCTCCACAAGAGGAGGTAGCAAAGTTTTCGACAGCAAAACTGTCTTAACAGCGGGAGGCAATCAAAGTTTTCAACAGCGGGCGAAATGGCTTCGTCTATACGGAAGCACAGACTAATGATTAAGTCCGTTTGGTCCAAAGTTCTCGTAGGTCATTCCATGCAAATTCACAGCTGTATGACTTAGTGTATATTTTTTTTGCGATTACTTCTTGTATAAACTGAGAAGAATATCAGGAGCATACGACGAATTGTATGCGAGAACTTATATCGAAGTTATAAGTGCGATTTGCAGCGAATTGCAAGTACAAACTATTGAAATATTGTACTATATTGTAGCATAATAATAACTACGCTCCCTAAAAGTATGACGCAACAAATTCCGAAGTGACTTTTCATTCTGGCAGAATTTTGGTTCGAACTGTCCTTTCATTCGAGGTTCGTGTCTGGGACGAAGTCTCCACAGCTCATGTCAACGAAAGAGACGGATAATATCAGGGATAAAAGGGAATTATAACTGCAAGAATTATTACATCAGAATTTCTCTTGTTCCAGTGGTCGAAGAATTTGCTAGAAGTTTCTGGCTGTCAGAAACTTCTGCTATATAAGGACAGATGGCGATTGAGAAAGAAGCAGTAGTTGTTAAACTGTGGCGAAGAGATTAGAAAAGTGATAATGGGCGAAGTTGTAATCTTGTGATAAATTGAAAGTTGAGATTTAACAAGAAGAAGTAATTAGTTTGGATTTGTGAATTAAGTAGAAGAAAGGAGATAAGTGATTTGAGAGGAAAGAGACATTGTAAGAAAAGAATTGCGAAGAATAGTATAGTGTGAACCTGAATTGTTCTATAGACTAGAAAATAAAGAAATAATTTCAAAGAATATTGCTTTATCTACTCGAGCCGTAGCTCGCATACTACAATATAGTAGAAGAGCGACGAATATTTATCTAGCGACTGTATAGTACAAAGATTGTGTTCGTACCGTTTGTATTAATGGGTAACAAAGCTACGTTTGGTAACGAATGTGCATAAATACAAGATGTACGTATGTACTTATGTATGTAGAGTGTGGGAAAGTTTCTATTTTGCGATATCGAGCGACTAACGATGTCAAGGGTATTTAGGTAATATTTAAAAGTATATATGCTTATTGTTCTATTGTAGATTTTAACTAAAATTTACGATACAGACTCACCAAATTTCCTTGCTTTTGTAAATGCTGCTACTTTTGAACCGATCGCGATACCGAAACCGACTGCTTTCCACTTTTTTCAAAGTTTTAGAGTTTTATAGTCTATTCTTAATATGTTATTTTATATATTGTCCCGAAGAGTTGCTGCACTGTTCTTTGAATTTCACGAACACTAAAGTCCTGTCACGGTCGCCATGTAAAATCTCGAAACTGATTTATTATAATTCACTTTATTAATACCTTGCAAAAATGGAAAGCAAAATGACGCTAGACAAATATAGTTAAACAATTCTTTATTTTTCTCGACTATCGAAACCAAACGTTATAATACGAATGCTAGTGGCAGTTATTTTGGGATAGAGGAAAAGTTGGGTGTGGTGAATTCATTTATTGATTGGTGGTGGGGGATACAGTATTTTGAAATGTAATTTAATTTTGACGAAAGTTGTGGCGGGAATATTTAAATTTGCGCCAACAGTGACCAACACGAAACATCTGACTACAAAGCGGACAAGAATAACGTCAACGCAGAAAACTCCAGTAACTGTGAAAGAAACATACTGCAAACTATTGTGACTGCCCAGTTTATGGAGAAATAAAAGAGCGACCACAACCCCGCCCAAAACTAAGCAAATAGAAAATAAATCTTTTCGCAGAGTGATACCCAATGACGCACCGAAAGACTATGCTCTGCCAATGCCAAAAGAAGTAAGTAATGAGCGCCCCCGCTCTCAGCTACAATTTAACGAAGCAAAAAAATATATCATTCCGCAAAGTGACGTCTAGTACCACCAAGAAAGTATAAAAAAACTTGTAGTTGTAAATCAAGATAACCTGACTGAAGTTTTCAGAACGTAAGTAAACCCAAGGAAAGCCCCCGGCTATGACCTAATAACAGGCCAAATGTTCAAAGAACTACCTGGAATTGTTATTAACCACCTGATTCTTATGTTTTTTTATGTTAACACATAGGTTACTACTCAAAAGCGTGGAATCATAATCGCATATATATATAATCATAATACCAAATCCTGGAAAATACCAAACTCAAGTATCATTATGCAGACCTATAAGCATTCTCCCATAACTTTCAAAAGTTTTTGAAAAGTTACTACTAGATAAACTAACACCTCACCTACGAAATAACAGTGTAATACCTTTCCACAAATTTGACTTCCGAGCAAAGCATGGTATAGTGGAATAAGTCCACAGAATAGTGTCTGAGTTTAGAAGTGCTCTGAAAAACGAAAGTTTTTCTCCGTTATTTACTTAGATGTCGGCCAGGCTTTAGATAAAGTCTGACATACAGGACTGATCTTCAAAATAAGACAGCTACTACCGTCTAATGTTCATTAAATCATGAAGTGCTATCCCACAAGTCGAAGTTTTAGAGTAAAATGCGAAAACGCCATTTCTCAGGAATATTACAAACAGGCAGGAGTACCTAAGGAAGCGTTTTAGGTCCTCTCTTGTACCCAGTATTTACCTCTGACGTGCCAACAGTTGAAAAACTAACTACCTCAACGTTTGCGGACGACACGGCCGGCGATCCTAAGCACTAATGACAATCCTGTAACTGCAGCCCAACACCTAGACAATGTGGAGAATAAAGGTTAATGAGACAAAAGGGAGCCTTATCACATTCACATTGAAACAAATACCCCAAGCTGTTGAGTATTCAGTACTAGCATCATTTGTAAGATTGGTATTATTATTATTATTTAAGCTTACCAATTAAATTATTAAGTATTGTTTTGTCGCTTGGCGCCGTTGATTGTTGCCAACGCTGCTTTTTGGATATTAGTTGTAAATATCTGAACAACCTCTTCTAATTCAACTTCTGTTTCAATTGTCTCTGAAAGCTGTATACTTTCCTACAGATTCTGTTTAAAGTAGTTGCAATCTTGGTTTATTTTCTTGGATAATTATTTTGTCGCCAAGTGTTAAAAGTATTGTAGAATGATCAGAGTCAAAATCAGGCCCTTCTTCTACTTTTATAGTATTCGAAGATGTATTCTTTGTTACGAAAAGGTTGACAAGATCTGGGGTTTTATTCCTATCTGTTGGCCAATAGGTAGGTTTTCCCGTTGAGTGGTATTTGCTGCCAATTTCCCTTATTATTTAATATAGTTCTCTTCCTGTGGGGAGTGATATAACTCGTACTCTTGCACTTTGAATTTAAAGTAAAGTTTATTAAAGTATTATTGATTTAAAGTATTATTGATTTAGGCATTTTCAATAAACTCGAATTAGGTCGTTCGGCATCCGGTATGTCCCTGACTGGTGTTGCTGCGGTTGTTGGCACTGACATAACTACTCCTCCTTTTGGATGAAAACTCTCCTGAGTTTTAGTAATTACTTTTCCTAACTTGTTTGTTTTTATATAAATGTATATGGCTAATGCTATGACGAATAATAATACAGCAATTATAATGCATAAATTCAATACTAAATGATTTTTTCTCTCGTACTTTAATTCATTTATGTGTTTTATATTTTCTATTTGATTTAATACAATTTCGTCAAAAGTAAGTTGATCCTTAATTTGATCAAGTTCAATTTCGCTAGGTATTATGAACCTTTGTTCAAATATTTCTTTTCTATTGCGGAATGATTGGTTTGCAATTTGTAATTCACAATCGTTATAATTTAATAAATAATTTCAATTTAATCGAACAATTCTCTCGTCACAAGTAATATTTAAACTAGCATTTTTATAATTCTTTAGTAATATTAAACCTTTTTCAATTTCAACAAGTTCCGTTTTAAAATCTTTTATTTTTATACAATTTTGACTATATATGTATACATGAGTTAGATTTCTTTAAATTCTTTAACCCTTTGACGAATAAGGGACATATGTGTCCCCAAAATTAAAATCATCATACTTATGCTCCTGTGATCATGATTTTGAAAAATAAAAACTTGTTGAATTTTTAAATACATTTGATTCTTATGGCAACACTGTAAATCAAAAGTAAACAAACAAAATCTCCATTTGAGTGTTTGATTTGTAAATACGAGACAGAAGTTGCAATTTAAAGATAAGACAGAGACAGAAGTTGCAATTTAAAGATAAGAGAAGACCACTTTCATTTGCTTTTTTGGACTATTCAATAATTGAACAGTATTGACTGGTAAGTTTACTTTATGTTTTGACTTTATTTTGCCAAATTCCATCGACGGGAACAAACTTACAAGCGGAAAACACAATGGAACACCGGTGTCCCTGTATGCGTCAACGGTACCTAATATTTTACGCATTTGACAATACGGTTTAGAATTTTGTTATCACTCATCTCACATACAAGACGTTGTTATTTTACAATAAAGTTGTTCCAATCGTGTATTATATTGCCAAATTAGAGGTATTTATTCGAATATTTACTTCGCTATAATACATTCTACCCATTTTCTATATAAAATACTAATTTTTACCCAGAAAACATAAAAATTAAATCTCATCTAGACTCTCTACAGGTTTTTTTTTCTTTCATAATATGAGTACTAAACGTCATAGAGAATTTCAACGCATGGAAGATGCAATCTTGGAAATACTGGCAGCAGAAAACAGTGGTGTTGAAGACACTTTAGCCACTGAAATAGAACCTTCTGAGAATGTCCCTCCTGCAGCTGCAAACCCTGAGGTTGTACCACCCACCCACGCCAGATCAACGCCAAACTTTGCTTGGAGAAGTAATCGGTACGTACCAACCAATCCTCATTACATAATAGTTCCTTCCCCTTCTAGTCTTCACTGCAAAGCTTCAAAACTGTTGCTGTTTTTAAACTACACTGAGAAATCTGGGTACCCATCTTCCACTAATTTTAGTCATCCCTAAATGCTCACGAAGGATGGGAAGGAATCTTGTTTTGGAAATGCCAGTCTGTGCGGTTATTTCTTTTGCTTTTAAATTGCGCTCGATCAAAATAATTTGTTCCCCAAATTGAATGCATATTTCCGGGAGTGGTCGTTATTATAGCGCTCCTCAGGTTTGTCATCTTTTAATGGTTTTCGTTTTTTCGTTTTGTTGTAAATAATAGAGAAGAGTCAGCGTAAACATCATTTCTTTTATTTTCGGTGTTGTTAATCCTTCTTTAGTTAAACATTTTATAGCGGAACTATACTTAATATTTTATTAAGCGGTTTCATAGCCAGGAGTCGTACGGGATACTGCGGCCGAAAATACGAAAGGGTGGTTCATGGCGGCAAGGTTTTGATAAGCAACAATGTAACAAATTATGGAAAAACTAGTGGCGACCGTCAAAAGGGTCTGTTATCTGTTACTGTTCATTTGTGTGCATCTACTGTTCGACATCTCTATTACAAATGGACCCCTAATAAACAACTCCTTACTTAGACTATGAAGAAGGAAGACTGTTGTGGACTAGGCAATACAAAGACTTCAGTTCAGAAGGATGGGGAAGAGTGACTTTTACAGACGAGAGCCACTTTGAAATTAAATGTCGTGTGGATAGGTGAGACTAAAAAATAATGTCCTGGTCATATTGTCCAATATCAAACTTCCCTGACTTCAATCCAATCGAGAATCTGTTGGCAATAATCAAAGTAAGACTCATGACAAGGAATTGCATAACCAAGCTAATTTCAGCAATGATTCAAATATGGTTTCATGACTATTAAAAAAAAAACAGATTTCTGAATCACTGAAGATTCAATGCCAAAACAGGGTTAGGATTATATTAGTAAATTTAGAAAATATTAATTTGCAGAATATTTGAAAATAAAACAAAATTATATACGAAAATCAACTTGTCCAAATTAATTTGCACAGCTCTCTATTGTTGAATGTATGAATGTATGTACCTCCTCAAATATTTTATTTTTTTCGTGGGTAGGTGAAAAATCTTTATAGACACTATGAGCCCGGTGCTCATAGTAGTCAGATTTTTACTCACTAAACAACACCTCCCTTCTACTGGTTTACTACGACTAGGTTTCCTTATCAAGTAGTTTTAGTTTCAAAAATATTCACGTTGGGCAGGTAGCTTTCAAGTAAAAGCACCTGCTAAAACCCACCATTAAATGCGGCTGGTCCTTAGTGCGCTAGATCGAACGGTTTTGTTCGTAGTAGTTGGCGCACAAGGTTTGTCTCGTCCAGAATTTGGAGTATAACATTGTTGCAATGAAGAGACGAATACGGAGTTTTCAAGCAAAGTTCGTTATTTCGTCACCGACGGTAGTTACTCCTCTGTGGATATCGTTGTTTCTTATATCATCATACCATGGGGCATTTACTATGACTCTTAGCACTTTGTTTTGAAAAGATTCTAGGATATCTCTATTTCCTCGTTTGGTACAACGCCAAAGTTGTATACCATATGTCGAAACGGGTATAAGCATTTGCTTGTATAAATGCAGTTTGTTATATACGAGTATGCTTAATTTGAAATGTCTTCCAAGTAGCCAATACATTTGTCTGAATCTATTTTCAAGCTCGTCGCGTTTCTTTTTAACGTGTGACTTCCATTTGAGTTTCGCGTCTAGTGACATTCTTAGATACTTTGCCTCGTTTGCATACGGTATTTGTACCGAGTTAATGAAAATGGGTAGGTTGTTAATTTTTTTATAAGTGAAGTTAACATGAGTTGATTTGGTCTCCTTGAGATCAATGAGCCAAATCTTTGTCCACTCGCAAATTTTGTCCAAAGCGCGTTGGACCTTTACAGTTGCTGACTCGACTAATTTAACGTATTGTAACATAATGTAGCATAATAACTACGCTCCAAGAGTATGCAACAATAGTGTAGCATAATAACTACGTCCTCAAACAGGCAACACATTCCGAAGTGTCTTTTCATTCGAGGTTCGTGTCCGCAGTTCGTGTCCACAGTTCGTGTCCACGATAAGAGACGGATAATATCTAAGACAACGTCACGGAATTAAGAGAGAATTATAACCGCAAGAAATTATTGTCATCTTGGAATTAGAATTGGACAGATGGCGATCGAGGCAAGGCAGTTGGTTTTGAGCCGAAGTTGTAATTTTGTGATAAATTGAAAGTTGAGAATTAACAAGAAGAAGTAATTAGTTTGGATTTGTGAATTAAGTAATTGAAAGGAGATAAAGTGTTTTGAGAAGAAAGAGACCTTGTAAGGAAGGAGTTTGCGAAGAATAGTATAGTGTGAACTTGAATCGTTCTATAGACTAGAAAATAAAGAAATAATTTCACAGAATATTGTTTTATCTACTCGAGCCGTAGCTCGCATATTACAATATTTACAGCGTCAAACATTTTAAAGCGTTTAGCTTAAAGATCATTCATAATGTCTTCTTTGGGTACACGAAGGGTGGAGACCTCTTGCTACAACACGCAATGGCCTTTCTAGCTTGTTTTCGATGTGTAACATTGGATTTTCTCGGTATTTAATTTCTGGGATATCATTGCGCAGTGACGTTACCTTGAATGTCGATGCCAACGTTCCTTTGAGGAGGCAAGGCAATTTATTGTAATCCGAAATTCCAATTACGTTTATTGGGGGCGAAGGACGTAATTTTATTTGGATTTGTTTCGTTCGCGACTCCTTTCGTTTGTGTTCTCTTTGTGGCTCGACTTCGGGTGAAGAACCGGCTCTTCGTTTTTATGATACTTGATTCTTTCTTTGACTCCGTTTCTTGTGTTAGCTCATCTTCGTCCGTGTGATATTCACTACTAGCTGAGAGGCGTGGGTTACCTTCACGTTCTTTTTGGAGATGAGAGTTCTTTAGAGCCTTATTTTCTTCTCGGAGTAGATCTACCTCTTTCTTAAGCTCCTGATAGAGTAACTCCATTTTGCGTTTCTCTGAGTCTCATTTGTCGCATATTGGCGCTTCCGGTGGACTTCTTTTCCCGGATACATACGATCTTGTTGGTGGCGATTCAGATACCCTTGAACTTTTTGTAAAAGGACTGCCATAAATGGCTCTCCCCAGAATCTGTAGAGCCGACCTCAGTAGAGGGTGGATTTTCAGTAAACCTGGACTGCAACCTGGGGTAGTATATCTTTTTGTTTTGTTCATTGCATGCTTTGTATATGCTACACTCGGTATACGGAGGGTGGATTTTAGTCGCCTTTTACGACAGGCTTACCTACCACGGGTATGTTACGAGAGCCTGTACCTCGTCCAATAAACACAGCAAAAAAAAAAAAACCCAGACAATTTTCCGGCGATCCCACGATGGTATTTGTCATCGTCGTCCTCTCGTCCTGTCTTACATCTCAGGGGTGGGTTTTTTGAGTCCGATTTGGAACTAATTCCAGACTAATAGTCAACGAGCAAAAAAAAAAAAAAAACAACGTAATTGGATCTGTGTAGTGTCCACAGGCAGTATCCCTACTGCAACTTGTCCTTCTTTCTTTTGTAGGTTTTCCTGTGTTTTTTTTTTTTTTTTGTTCCTTTTCGCATACTTACGCACCCAACAAGTTCAGGGGTTGGTTTTCTTTATTTTTTAAAGGAAATAAAAATCTTAATAAAATAATCAAAAGAAAGAAAATCACAGCAATTTGCCTCGCAAAAAAATTAAAAAAAAGCAAAGAAATGTCAACAAGCAGCTGACATGAGGGAGGGAGATACACCCGTCTCTCTCTCGCAAAAATATTAATGGCGATCGGGAAATTATCTGTGGTTCAGGGCTTAGGTAAAGAACGTAGAATTCGTTTGTCCATTAATTCTTATATTATATGTTTACATATTGTTTTTGTAGGTCAAAATTTTTGTTTTAGGTTACGTGATTAGGGTCGTAAGTCGTACTAGATATATTAGATAAGTTAGTTAACAATAGTGTATGTCAGGTTTAGTGTTTTAATGTATATTATCGTTAGGGATTTTTTTTGTTCAAACGAAAATTTTTGTAACCGACAATGACAAGACGTAGGACATTGGAAAAAAGAAATTTCTCATTCCAATGTTTCAAAGAAAAAAAAAAGGAAAAAAAACACTACTCACAGCTGACAAAGACAATATGTGACAAAGAAAGGGGAAGAGAACTAACAAAGAGAGGACAACGTCGCACAAAGGAAAAGAAGGAGACGAAAAGTAGCACAATGGGAAACAGATAACCCAGATAAATGACAACGGGTTAGTGCATCGACCTCAAGTAAATCATTTTCTCAAAGTCAAGTGCGAACAGCTGGTCGTCACAGCTGAGAGAAGAATTTTTTTTGTCGTTGCACATACAGTGGGGTCTGAGACCTACGGTGGAGAATTTTTTTTGGTTTCTTTCAATGAGGTGAGTTGGCACAGCAGAATTTTAAAAGTTTAGTAGCCTAAAATAAATTTCAATAATAGAATAAACCTGAAGACATCAGATAGAATCGGGGGAGCATTACATGGAAGGATAGTCGCAGAGGTATGTAGGGTGAAGCGTAGGAGCTTATGTGAGTCAACTAATGATTTTTTTAAACTGATAGATTCTGAGGCAGCGTCTAACAACAAACAGTAGCTCATGGCTCCGCATGCATTCCACCGCTTACCGTCTCCCAGCCAGAACCGCTTCAAGCACCACACTGTTGCAACAGTACAGAGTCCGGTGTACACGGTGAATAGCGGTGGCGGTGGTCCGCAACAACGGCAGGAAGAGGTGCTCCTCCACATCAAAGTCAACGCTTCCAGGAGGTGCTCCGTGGAACACTAGTGAAAGTAAAAAGAATTTTAAATTTAAAATTTTAATTAGGAAAAATTAATTAAGGAAAAAATAGCAACAATCAAGATACCCGTTGTACAAGTCACAATTAAACAAGCTTACAGAAATGATTCGCTCCCAATTAAATGAGCTCAAAAATAAAGCAGTTAACCGAAAATTACGCCAACTAACAGCCGATAAATCGACCCAATACTCATTGTGGAAAATAACCAAAAATCTTAAACGTCCTATTCAACACAACCCACCAATTAAATTAAATAATTCATGGGCCAAAAGCAATTCGCCGAGTATCTGACGAATGTTTTTCAACCCAATGAGAGACAAAATGTAGAAATATGGCCGGAAATCGAGCAACAATCCGTGGAAATTCCTTCAGTTACACCCTTGGAGGTAGAAATTATTATGCAAAAAGATCTCAAGAGGAAAAAGTCACCTGGCTATGATCTTATTACTGCTGAGCTATTACAACACCTACCGCCTAGAGCTAAGATTAAATTAACAATACTTCTAAATGCTTGTTTGCGCCTGAAGTATGTCCCCTGCTATTGGAAGGTTTCAGAGGTTATAATGATTCCCAAGCCAGGTAAAAATTCGCACGAAATGTCATCCTCCAGGCCAATCTCCTTACTGCCCATTTTGTCAAAAATATTCGAAAAGATCCTGCTGACGAGGCTTAAGCCATTTATAAACAGCGAGAATATGATTCCATCTCATCAATTTGGCTTTAGAGACCGACATTCTACTATTGAGCAGGTACATAGAATCACCAACATTGTCGAAGAAGCCCTTGAAAATAAAATGATATGTTCTACAATATTCCTGGATGTCGCTCAAGCGTTCGATAAAGTATGGCATGAAGGCCTACTCTATAAGCTCAAAACTCTTTTTCCTAGAGAATATTCAACAATTCTAGAATCTTATCTCACTGATAGATATTTCCGAGTAAAACAAGAAGATGCCTATTCTGCGTTGAAAGCGATCAAAGCCGGTGTTCCCCAAGGAAGCATACTAAGCCCAATAATGTATTTACTATTCACAAATGACATGCCAACCTTTTCGAATTGCACACTTGCTACGTTTGCTGATGACACTGCCATTCTCTCAGTTGGAAAAAATGAAGTAGAATCAACTCTAACCCTACAGAATGCTGTAAATACTATATCTGACTGGACCAAAAAATGGGGTTTAAAGCTAAATAGCATGAAATCTATACATTTAAATTTCACGAGCAAAAAGATTCAACATATTCCAGTCATTGTTAATGGGATACAAATACCTTATTCCAATACAGCAAAGTACTTTGGAATGAACCTGGACGCTAAATTACGATGGAAAGAACATATAAAAAAAAAGAGAAGAGCTTAATATGAAGCTGAAAAAACTCGATTGGCTGATTGGCAGAAGATCTATTCTATCAATACATAACAAACTTCTTATATATAAACAAACATTAAGACCTATATGGACATACGGCATTCAACTCTGGGGGTGTGCTGCTAAAAATAACATAGAAATAATTCAGCGCATCCAAAATAAAGTCTTAAGATGTTTAGTAAATGCTCCATGGTATGTCAGAAACTACGACTTACATCGCGACCTTAAGCTTAAATCTGTTGAAGAAACGTTCCGTGAATTTGCAACAGCCCATCACTCAAGACTTGGACGACATATCAACCAGGAAGCAGCAAAACTTTGCGATACAACTGGGATTACTCGAAGACTAAAGCGAATTAAACCACACGAGCTAACTGGAAACAATGTTATCTAGAAGATACAACAGAAATGTAAAATAAGCGTGTATTTGTTTAATGTATTGTAAATATATTGTATATAATGTAATATATAACAAATGTAAACCACTCGTTAGTGTTAACTAGTTGTAGTATAAGCAAATGTTGTCAATTTTATAACACTTTTCAAAAAAAAAAAATTTAAAATTTATTTGAAAGTGCGAGATACTCCTTCTGAGTTTTTTTTAAGTCCTAGTGAACTTTTAAGGCTGTATAGCCATTTCTTTTAGAATTTTCTTTGAATTTTTAATTAGTTGGTTAATTTTTGGATATTAGTGGTATTTTAGTTGCTTAAATTTTGAATTTTAGTTGCTTAAATTTTGAATTTTAGTTGTGTAATTTTGAATTAGTGGTCAAATTAGAGTAAAGTTAGGACATAGTGAAAATTTTGTCAATTTCTGCTAAGAAGTGTGACGGTGGTTTTTTTGGTCGCGTTTTTATCTCCGCAATAGGAGAGGATCACCCTTCATCGTGCTGCCGGCAGGACAACGGGGGACCAGAAAACCGTGAGTACATTTTTGGGTCAATTGTTTTTAAACAAAAAGAAAAGAAACATTCTTGGCAGAAAGAATAGGCGATATTATATTATAATAAATTGAATAGGGCGATGAGCCAACCAAAGTTTATGTGGTCTATTTCTACCTAAACATGTGTGAATAGGATTTTTTTTTATCTGGTGTGTGGATGGCCGGTCGGGACGTCCTTGTGTAGATGAACGGTGACAAGACAGGACGACTACGAACAATAACGACGTAACGTGACGACTGACAGACTTCTTCTACGACAGACTTAGGTCATGACTGGTGAGCGCGTTTAGGGGCTATCTCTCACAATCATTGGCCAGAGAGATAGCAATCGGTTGTGTCACCAGACACAAAGGGTGGGCAGGCCAACTTTTGCCACTTCCACCAGGCATACCTCGGGTACTTGATGAACCCGTTTGGCGAGGAGAGAAAAGGGGAAGGACAAATTGTGCGATAGGGAGTAGCTGTTGGTTAGTTTAAGATAGTTAGATTTAGATTAGGAATTAGTTTAAGACATTAGGTTAGTTTAGGCTTAGTTTAGGATAGGTAGGGTAAGCTTCGCGGAGTCCTTCCCAATCTTTCTCCTGGCCAATGGCACAAGTCCTTGAATTTTCCTTTGCTTTCTTTTATATCTTTTGAAGTCCGTCCGAGGTCTAAAGTAGAATAGCTTTCTTCTTTCTTTTGTTTTTTGATCAAAATGGCACGAAATTTTGTGTGCTGAGCAGGTGGTGTGAAGTAAGGTGGACAAGAACCACCCCGTCCGACGAGCTGAGCCAAGCAACCGCGAGCGTGCCGTCGCCCTCCTTACTCGCACCGAAGACGCCTCCGTGGCCAACCCTTGCTCACAATAGGTATATACTGACCTCCTCAAATATGAAATTTGATTAAAATCATTTAAGCTTTAAAAAATTGTTTTATTTTTTTTCATAATCAGCTTTTATATTATATTTTATTATAATAACGTACATTTTCGGGGTTAAAATGAAAATTTCGATCCCAGGTCATGAAGCTAGTAGAAAATCCATGCTGCCGTTTAGGCTGCTGTCGGCCATAGGCCCACATTTTTATGAAACCAAAACTGGCCTTTTGATGCAATGTGTTTTCTTAGAAATTAATTTTGGTAATTTCCGCCAAATCGGTCGAATTCATTAATTAAATTCAGTTGCAACTATTACGAACAGTTTTATAGAAGTTGAGTGAAAATTAAATTTGTTATTATCCCTTGAAATTTCAATAATGCCGCTTCTCGTTTTTGGAAAGGTTCGCCTTTGTATACCATGTCCCATATTAATTTTGACTCATTGTTTGTAATTTAGAGAAATAATGACGACAGACCCCTAAACTTAGATGGCGCTACACACTAACAAATGTCTCCAACCAGCTCAATTTTGTATTAGCTGCCTTGATGACCCTTTCCGCCGCTGTGTTTCACCGTAGGTGATGTTTTCCTTTAACGCGTCGTCTTCACTAGATCCAGGCGACAGCGGAAGAATTCTCTACATGAAGGCACCAGTGGCGTCAACAGTTCCAGTTAGGCCGAACTACAATATTTAGCGGTCACCTTATTCGGAGCTCAGGTCAATAAGGATTTTCAAGACTGTGCTGGTGTTGAAAAAGAGATGGTGGCAGATGAACATTTCCAGCGGTAGCGCTCATCCCCGTAGTAGGTTGCTGGCACCGGAATATCCGGGCTACTTGTCCTAGAGTTTTAACTAAGGGCCTGATCCTCCAGGTTGGGAGTTATGCGTCGTTATAACTGACTCGGATAAGGATGATTTTATTGTTGACGAACCTCGCAAACGAAATAAGGACAAAGACCTTCGGATCTGCATGTGGAATACTCGGATCCTTAACAGGCCACGTGCAGTTGAACAATTAGCGGAAACCCTAGACTGCTATAAAGCGGACATCATCGTCATTCAAGGAGTGCGGTGGGATGGACAACCTCACAAACGATATAAGGACAACGACCTTCACTTGCGGATCTGCATGCGGAATGTTCACCAAGGCTTTGGATGTCAGAAAAGTACTACGATATGGTGGGGGGCAGGAAAGGATTGAAAAAATTCCCAAGCTAACTTCCGGGGTACAATCTTCCAAAATTCTGCACAATTACTACGTGAGTTTTGGACTAGAAGTGGCGAAAATGGGTTTAGCGGTTAACGAGTTGGATGGAACGTGAGAATAGACAGCTACAATTTTAAGGTGTTTAAGGACTTTGTCTACATACGACTAGGCTCCGTTGTAAATTGAAACAGTGACACTTGCGCAGATATCAAGCGAAGAATCACTTTTGCCAACCGTTGATTCTTTGGGCGAAGAAGGCAATTGAGTAGCAAAGCCCTCTCACGGAAACTATGGTGACGTTATATGAGATCCTCATCATCCCAGTCCTGCTATACGGCGCAGTAGCATGATCATTATCAAAGGCGGATGAAAACACCCTTGGCTGCATAAATACGCCCCTTTTTAAAAAAAATACTCTTTTTTAATATTTTTATAAGAAATTCAAAAATATTGCTTTGACAAAATGTTGACTTTCTCCATAATATTTGTCCATTATATTGTACAATGCCATGCCCACTTTTTGGGTGAGTTTTCTGAAACAAAAAAAAACATATTTGCATTTTCGAAACTATTTACGATGATGATTGAATGGTGACAGCCACACCCACATTTAAATGTATTATTGCATTTGAATTACTAATTTGACAAAACCATGCCTACTTTCTTAGGTGGGAGTTAACAGATGAGGGAGGGTGTATTTCCGTTCGCTCTAGACGGATTGTAGTTTTTTTTTTTTTTTTTTTTGTATAAATCGGTCAGCGAAAAACTTGATCAAAATTGTTGGGGATAGGGGCGCAGATTAATTGGCAATCTGGATTGACCTTGAAGGTCCTTTATTTTTAAGGATAGGGATCAAACATATGCACATTTTTTAAATGGGAGTGGGGATTTCTGAGATTGCCATTCTAAAGTACAAAAAACTAACCATTGTCAATCTTACTTGAGGGTTTTTTTTTTTTTTTTAATTAGCACTTTTTGAAGATATCGAAAAAAAGAAGGTTTGTTTAGTAAGCATTTTTTTTTTCTTTTTTTTTAAAGGTTTATTCAAAGTGACCGCCCTTCACTTTAACGTAGGCCCTCAAACTGTATGACCACAGGGCTACAGCCTTTAACAACACCTTCTAGGACGTCTTCTTTTAACTTCTTTGCCCCAGTTGGACTCTTTTTTAACAAAAATGGAGAGCAGTAACTCCTTGATGGGATACCCTCCACCAATCCATTACCGAAGCAGGATAATGGCCGCACTGAACTCTAGGAACAGTATTTTTTGCCTTTTTAGATGTCGGCATACATTTTATCGTTTTGTTTATTAAAAACTTCCTCAGTGGTGAAAATCTTTTCGTCCGTAAAAATAATATTTTCGTGGCTGTTATTCGCGTGTCAGTGCAAGAGTCGCTTGTATCTTTCAAGCCAAATTTGCTTCAAATTAGGCGTCAATAAATGTCCAGTTGACCAACGAAAAGGCTTTCATGTTGAGAACATCCCGAATGAGCCTTTTTATGAATCTGGTAGATATATCTACCTCACGCGAAATAATTTTCTGTTTTCGAAAGGGATTTCTTCGAATTCGCTCATGTATAGGTACTCGTATAGCTTTTACAACTGCGCTCATATGGGCAACGTGCGGACGACCTATTGTTTCTAATTGAGGCGATTCATTCATAATTTGGTTAGCATTTTTTTTCGCTTTTATGCAAAGCTATGACAGCAATACGATAATCTTTTATACCCCTCTATATGGTAACGAATCAGTAGCTGAAACCAAACTGGGTGATATTTATTGCGTTTTATAGTACACTTTCTGAAAAAAAACGTTCGGTACTATTCCTCATGTTTTGAAACAAAATTTAGGGCAGGACTAGGTACATTTTCGATGAATCCATAGACAATGGAAAAATACAGACACTGGAGTCTTCTTAGGACCTACATATGTTTGTCATTCCTCAAATTGTCTTTCTATCAATTGTCCCTTCGATAAACAGTTTTTCGGTAAATTATTTTCGAAAGCCGAATACTGTTTGTAATTTCACTTACCCCGTTCTCAAAATGCGTTGTTGCACATTGCTTCAATTGTTAATTTATAATAACCGTCCAGAAATAAGCAAACAAACAAAAGAGACCGCGGACTCCTTTAATAAATTTCAAAATAATCCCTTCACTATTACATTTATTTAATTTTTACATCGAAATATAAGTTTTGTTAGTTCTGTTTGACCGATTTCTGCTTCAGGCGATTGCAAAGGTCACAATTTAGCTTCAAAATATTTGGTTATCCGTTTTGTATTAACCTGTTCCTTTACGAACTATCTGTGGAAATATTTTAAACACGGGGGCATGAACACATGCAGTATTGTCCATTTTTTTTTGGAGGTGTTAGATAATGCGGAGTTTCTGTTGCTGAATGCGAAAATGCTGTAGGAGGAGGAATATACGTTATTACCGGGGTACTTCCTGGAGCTGTGAAGAGAAAGGGTTATGTTAAATTGATTGAAATAGGTGCTGTACTTCAACTTACGTATTTCAAATTTGGGAGCGTGAGTTGAACCGATGCTAGTGGAGTCGAAGGGTCTTAGCAGAGCGGGTGTTGTTCCCTCAAAAGGTCGTTTCGAAGGTGGAATGTCTAAAAGGAGCGTTGATCTCGGTGGACTCTCGGGCGTGGTGCTAAAGGCATATGTAGGTGGTGATCCAGTTGGAATACCTGGTATGCTGGAAGGAAGAGTTCCTGGAATAAATACATGTGAGCTCGGTTTATGGGCTGGTGGTGTGCTTGTGTAAGGGGGGCTCGGAGTGGTTCCAAACGAATCTGACGGTAGACTTGGTGGCTGCCTAGAATGTTCTACTGAGGGAAGTGACGGTGAACCGCCAGTTTTACTCAGAAAAGGACTTTCTGAAACAATTGTTGATGGTCTTGGAGTAACACTAATTGAGGTTACTCCATATGGTCGCGGCGTTGAAAGTTCAATTGAAGATCCAGTGAGGCTATCCGGTGTTCCATCTGAAATAATTGTTCCTGGTCTCGACGGACTCGCAGGTGTCCGTCCTCCACTCGATGATGGGCTAGTGGGTCTGCCAGAAGAAATGAGTGTAGGAGATCCTGGTTGAATAGGAGAAGTACTGTCTTCGAATGATGTTAACGTGGGAGGTACACCTAATTCAATTGTCGATTCATCACCGGGTATCCTCGAGGGAGGTGTATCTGAATCAATAGGCGACGATTCTGGTAAACCAACGATGGTACTTCCTTGGTATGGTGTAGAAATGGTCGATGGGAATCCCTCAAATGAGGTCCTTCTTGGAGGTTGGCTAGAGATAACTTGCGATGAACTTGGTGTGGTTCCAGCATAGTTTGACGATGGAGGCAGTGATCCTAATGAGCTACTGGGTTTCTTGGAAGAATAACCTCCAGAAACAATTATATTAGGTGTCAGTGGACCGATTGCCTGTTTTGAGGGACCGCCAAATGGTGATGGTAGTGATCCAGATGGACCACCGGGTCTCTTTGAAGTATAACCGCCAGAAGCAATTAAATTAGGTGTCAGTGGGCCGACTGTTTGTTTTATAGGCCCGCCAAATGGTGGTGGTGCTGTTCCTGATGGGCCACTGGGTCTCTCTGAAGAATAATCTCCAGGTAAAACTAAATCAGGTGTCAGTGGGCCGATTGTCTGTTTTATAGGCCCGCCAAATGGTAGTGGTGCTGCTCCTGATGGACCGCCGGGTCTCTTGGAAGAATAATCGCCAGAAACAATTAAATCAGGTGTCAGTGGGCCGATTGTCTGTTTTCCAGGCCCGCCAAATGGTGGTGGTGCTGCTCCTGATGGACCACCGGGTCTCTTCGAAGAATAATCGCCAGAAATAATTAAATTAGGTGTCAGTGGGCCGCTTGTCTGTTTTGTAGACCCGTCAAGTGGTGGTGGTGCTGCTACTGATAAACCACCGGGTCTCTCTGAAGTATAATCGCCAGGTACAATTAAATCAGGTGTCAGTGGGCCGATAGTCTGTTTTATAGGCCCGCCAAATGGTAGTGGTGCTGCTCCTGATGGGCCACCGGGTCTCTCTGAAGTATAATCGCCAGGTACAACTAAATCAGGTGTCAGTGGGCCGATTGTCTGTTTTATAGGACCGCCAAATGGTAGTGGTGCTGCTCCTGATGGGCCACCGGGTCTCTTAGAAGAATAATCGCCAGAAAGAATTAAATTAGGTATCAGTGTACCGATTGTCTGTTTTGTAGGCCCCCCAAGTGGTGGTGGTCCTGCTGCTGATAGACCACCGGGTCTCTCTGAAGTATAATCGCCAGGTACAACTAAATCAGGTGTCAGTGGGCCGATTGTCTGTTTTATAGGCCCGTCAAGTGGTGGTGGTGCTGCTCCTGATGGACCACCGGGTCTCTTAGAAGAATAATCGCCAGAAACAATTAAATCAGGTGTCAGTGGGCCGATTGTCTGTTTTGTAGGCCCCCCAAGTGGTGGTGGTCCTGCTCCTGATGGACCACCGGGTCTCTCTGAAGTATAATCGCCAGATACAATTAAATTAGGTGTCAGTGGACCGATTGCCTGTATAGGCCCGCCCAATAATGATGGCGGTGATCCTAATGGACCACCGGGTCTCCCTGAAGCATTATCGCCAGATACAATTAAATTAGGTGTCAGTGGGCCGGTTTGCTGTTTTATAGTTCCACTCAATGGTGATGGTGGTGATCCTGGTTGACTACCGGGTCTCTTTGAAGTAGAACCGCCATGAACAATTGGCGTGGATATCGGTGAACCGGATGACGGTTTTATAGGTTTTTGATCACCCTGTGGAATTCTAAAATCATATGACTGTGTGGATATTTCTCCCTTTTTTTTTGGCCCACTGCCAATAAATGGTGCTTCCGATGGGCTGCCAGAAGAAGTAACTTCAAATTGCGGCCGAGTTGTTTGTGTAAAAGGCTGACTTACAGCAATCGGCGGTGATCCTCTTGGACTAGCGGTTGTAGTTCCTTCATAGGATGGTCTAGGTGGCAGTATGGTAGGCTTGCCTTGAACAATTGGCGGCGAACTAGTGGGTATAGTCTCTTGATAAGATAGTGGCCTATAAGTTTCGCCGAAAACAGTTGGCGGCGATCCCAGTGACGTAGTGGGAGCTTCACCCAAGGCAATTGGTGGCGTATCCAAGGGTCTGGACGGCAGTCCGAGAGGCTCCGCTGAAATAATAACTGTTGGTCCTTCAGGCCTTAGTGGTGGTGATCCTCCTAAATGTAAAAGCGATGACTGGGTTGAAGCATGTGGTATGTGATCTTCAAATGGTGATTGCGTGGGAATCTCGCCAATTGCAAGTGGTCGTGAACCCGGTGCACCACCTAGCCTGTTTGATATAGGTCCACCAGTTAACGGTAATCCCGGTGGACCGCCGGCCGTTGTTGTTCCACCGTGTGGTAGTTGAGCAGGTTGGATTTTCTGTTGCGCTTGTATCGAAAGAAAGCCAGTTGCAAAAAAGTTTTCAGTTATTGTAACGATTTTCAAGTAGCTTATTAGTTCTTACTTGGAGGAATCCCGATTCCAGGTGATCCTGGTGGACCTTTAAGTGCCGTTCCTTTATAAGGTGGTCGGCCATCGCTAGGTTTTGTAAGTGGAGACCCTCCTAAAATAAAATATTATACGGATTCGCTTGGAATTTAGTTCACTTATTACCAAATCGAGATGTGAATGAAAAAGGTTCTATCGGTCCCGGTATCTCCAATCCTCCTGGAGGCCCACCTAAAACAGATTTTTATTAAATTTGAAATTCTTTCATCATTTTCTTATGATAAATACCAAACTGAGTAATAACTGTCGGTCCTGGTGGTCCATGGCGGGGAGCTGTAGGAATCAATATAATATTACTATAATGGATAATAGGAGTACATCCACTTACGTGTTTCAAAAACGCGATGAACATGCTCAGACCCGTGTGGAATATGATCATCGTGAAGCTTAATAGGGCTAGGAGGTGGCGTCGGTTCACGGTTAGTAAAAACAAACACCTTCAATGGTGCACTGTCAATCGTAAATGCCAGACATTGTGGCAAGTTGTCAAGGAATGTTCGCGTAGTATGCTCCGCATCCGTGGGGTATACGTCGATTGGCTTACTTATATCCCTGACCGTTCGCCAACCATGACTATCTGCAACATAATTCATTGGATGCCATTTTTCTGCTGCATCCTTCCATCCATAGCAGCCCATTGTAACTGCATCATTACTTTGCGTCTCGAATTTATAACTGTCCACGATGCTAACATCGAAGTGATATCTGAAGGCACCTGGCCAAGGGAAAAAAGCGCTTGAATTCCATTAGTTTAAGAGCGTCCCGCCATTGTAGCTATACCTGTTTCAGGATTCAGTTTGTAAGTTTGGTTCTGCGTCGTTACTTCGTTTTTAATATCATAAATCCAACTGAGATTCTTTCCACTCGATTCCCAATCGGCAAGACTCCCTTGTATCCTCAAGAAGGCGAGCACCTAGACACAAATTAGGTGATCATTATTAAAATATAATAAAATATGCGTAACCTACAAGTTTAGTGAAATTTCCTTCAAAACTAATTCATTGGCATAGTATTAAAAAATGCTACCCGTTAACTTGCTATCAACTTGAGAAATAGATGAGAAACTTGATATTCAAGACAAGTTCTCTGATGGGCTAAGTCCGGCGAAAAGTAGAAAAAAAAGTGTGCAAAACACGATAACATCATCAATTAAGATTTTATTGGATGCGGTGGCATTTGTGGCTTTGAATTTTATGATAAATATTTCTAAATTTATCGATTAATATATGCAGGCTAAAGTGGTATGACGATGTCTATCTAAAAAGCCATCAGCTTGAAAATGTCTGAGCATGTTCTTTTTGTAGTCGTATGTTAATTTCATTGTCAACATTGGTGGAACATAAAGTTAGTTATGTTTTTCCTATTTAAATAAACGAAGGAAACCTGCTTGCTCAATGCTCCTATGTTTCCAGTTTCTGTACCTAGATTTTGGTAACACAAATTCCTGAAGAATTCACTTTTTCTTTCATTCTTTGCAGCATCTTAATTCGGACACTCAAAAACCAGGCCGAGCTTGTTTCATTGATCTCAGCTGAATCTCATTTGGACTAACCAATGACTAGAAATATAGCAGTATCAGCTCTTAACCCTAGAAGGGTAATCATATTTTTTAGTACATTAAAGGTAATCAATCGTCTATTCGACGAAGTAATATTCGAAGTAATATTCTATTTAATAATTTATGTTTATCAGTCTTTTTTTTTTTTAAATAAAAATGAAATTAAAAAAATTTAATAAAATTAATGTTCGACGAATATTACCTTTCTAGGGGGTTAAGAGATTCAGAGAAATATTATTTGTTGACATCTATGTATTGTATTATGCGGTTGCATAGTGTTTGTTTTATTAAATCAAATTGGACCTTTTCATGGTGTAAACGCTTATCCTTTGTCCTGACTGAACTATCGTTCCTTCCACGGCTAATTTCTGCTTTTCTGTTCTGTTTTCACCTCAGAAAAAATAAGGCATGATGGAAGATTTGTAATTGTATTGAAGAAATATCTTCATTCTAACACGCTGTATTTTTAAAATCATAACTCTGGATTTATTTTTTAACTTTGCGTGGTATTTGCTAGAAGTCTGTATAGATTGAAATATTGACTTGACGACATGCGGAAAGAGTGCAAGAAGACGCACAAATAGGAAAATTGTATACAAACATAGAAAAATGTGTTGTGCAACGCCCAGTACACGTTAGGTGCGCAACTAAGTTGTCAATAGATGGCTCCAGCAGTAAGTGCTGGTCGATTTTGACATATCCAAAACGTCATGAACCGAGCTTAGACATACTCGTATGATAAACAAACTGTTTTGACACATTAGTGATTTTGTTTTGGCGTCATATACTGTTGGTTGTGTGAAAATGTTTGATTTTGTGCCAAATAATCGTCATTTGCGGGAAGTGTTGATTTTCTTCTTTCATTCGAAGAAAACGGTGGCTGAAGCGCATCGAGAGCTCCAAAAAGTTTACGGAAATTCTGCTCTAAGTAAAACAACGTGCCGTGATTGGTTACGTCGCTTCAAAGACGGTGATTTCGATGTTGACAACCGTCCGCGTGAAGGAAGGCCAAAATCCTTCGAAGACGCTAAAATGGAGGCATTGCTCTATGAGGAGCTTGCTGCAGCATTAGGAGTTACCCGTCAAGCCATTTCCAAGCGGATTGCATGCGTTTGGAATGATTCAAAAACAAGGAACTTGGGTTCAATATGATTTGAAGTTCCTTTCATGGGGGCTTCCCGGTCATGCTTCTACGTCGTTGGCTCGGCCGAATATTCACGCTGCAAAGATTATGCTAGGTATTTGGTGGAACCAGGTCGGTGTCATTTATTATGAACTGTTGAAACCCAACGAAACCATCACTGCGGAACGGTATTGGCTTCAATTGATGCGATTGAGCTGAGCACTGCGCGAAAAACCGCCACAATACGAGCAGAAGCACGAAAAAGTGATTCTACAACGCTCAAACAACGCAAACTCGTTAAAACGTACCTAGAAACGCTCAAATGGGAAGTCCTACCCCACCCTCCATATTCCCCAGATATTGCGCCATCCGATTATTACTTGTTCCGTTCGATGGCATATGGTCTGGCTGATCAGCAGTTCCGCTCATATGAAGACATCAAAAAATGGCTTGATTCGTGTATAGCCTCAAAAGATTAACACTTTTACCGTAACGGTATTCGACCTCTGCCAGAAAGATGGGAACAAGTTGTAGCTAGCGATGGGCAATACTTTGAATGATTCATTTGTCACCATTTTTTCACAATAAAGTTGCATTTTCATCAAAAAAAAAAAACAGCGAGAACTTAGTTGCACACCTAATACATATTTCCAAAATCAAAAGTTGAGCTGATTTTTACAGTGTTTCTTCAGTAGGGGCTGCTACTTAGGGATTAGGCAGTGGTCCAATTTTTACAACCAATTTTATGTTCTGCGTTATGCGTACTTTTCGTTTGCTAAGTTTTAGTTTTCCAGTCATTCGAGAACTTCGTGAGGGCTGCAGAAAGACACGCACACATGGAAAGCATTGTATAAAAATTAAAATAAAAATGTTCGGTGCGCTACGAAAATCAAAAATTTTACTATATTATATTCTTTCATGTCTTCTGCACTTTATGTCTGTAAAGTCAGCTTTTTAGGTCGTCCGATAACTTCTCGAGGTGTGGTTCCATTTTATTCTTCTCCTTTAAGTTCGCAAAGTTTCAGTTTTCTAGCTCCTGGATTTGAGTTCTGGATTTGGGCGTGTAATACACGTATAAGTCAGCAGACAAATCTTCACTGTAACACCTCGTATGTCGATAATCAAAAATTCAGCTAAATAAGGTTTCTTTCGGTGATCCTTACTAAGTGTACGCAAATTTATAACTTTCCTGGCCATCTCTAGGCTTCCGGAGATATATGTACATAAGGAAGACGCACATAATGAAACTTCTCTTCAGTTGCCTTTTGCCTGCCGTCGAGCGCACACGCCGTCGAGCGCACACGAGATCATACTCGCATCGTCGTGTCAAAAAAAAAAAAAAAAAATAATAAATTTAAAGAAAAAAAAAAATTCCATCTACTTAAAAAAAAAAAATCGATCGCGCGCGCCTAATCAAATCCCGTGAAGTGCAGTGGAAAAAAAAAAATAAATAAATAATAATAAAAAAATAAAAAAAAAAAAAAAAATATATATATATAAACACAATTCAGTGCGGTGCATTCCATCTTACCACCCCCACTCACTCGCTGTTGCGCTTCTTCGTTATCGCAATTGGAGCATGTGCTATATATGTACATACTTCCAGTTGCGATGACTGAGAGAGTGTAACATTTGATGCATAGCGGACTGTGAATGTTTATCCGAATAGCGGACCTCAGCTGATTGTCGTTTGGGCATAGCACCTGCGACAGTTTGTTTTGGAAAACTATTCTTTGGATCTACACTTCACAGTTTTGCTTAGTTACGTCAGAGTTGTGTCTTTTTGTGTTTCTATGTTGTAGTGATGAGGGAATTTAGGGTTGATCTTACCAACATTCGTGGGCTTCGAACGAATTTCTTCGATATGTACGCCCACGCCCATTCCCATAAACCAGCTGTTCTGGCACTAAGCGAAACACAGGTAGTGGAAGAATCTTCTGATTTGAAACTGCCTGGATATAACTTAGTGTCATTATTCTTTCCCCACCGTGGCCTCGCCATTTATGTCCGTAGTGATATTGCTTACCAAGTTCCACCACAGTATGGCCACTGTTCCAACCCGGAATTTAATTTCAAATGGCTAAAATTCACCGTCCGTAAGCAAATAATTCACTACTGCTTTATTTACAGAAGCCCTAGTGCGGACAGCAACTCAACTTTTGATGAATTT
The DNA here is from genome assembly GCA_963082735.1 of Pocota personata. NCBI lineage: Eukaryota > Metazoa > Arthropoda > Insecta > Diptera > Syrphidae > Pocota > Pocota personata. The sequence continues at coordinate 116,781,299 of OY720430.1, forward strand.
GATGCGCTGTCCGATTCCATCACTCGAATTGTCTCCTTGTATCCTCATACTGAAATTGTCATTGCGGGCGATTTCAATATTCACAATTCGGATTGGCTTCAACATTCTGGCCAGACAACACCCGAAGGAAGGTATGTTGAACTTTTTGCTGAGATTAACAATTTGACTCAGCTTGTAAATGAGCCTACACGTATACCGGACATTGAAAGTCATTCCGCCAACACCTTAGACTTGTTTCTTACTTCTCACCCTGATAAATACACCATTGATGTTCTAGCGCCTCTAGGTCGGTCCGACCACAATATCGTATCAGCTAAATTCTCGTACTCTGACCACACAGTTAAAGAAAAAACTCCTAAAAGAAAAGTATGGCAATACGAGAAAGCCAACTGGAGCGGCCTCAATAGCTTCTTTAGGAGTTTTAACTGGTCGCTATGCTTCCTCGATAGCGACGTGGATGCCGCTGCTGATATGATCACTAACACTATCCTCTTAGGTATGAATGACTTTATTCCTAACAGAATAAAGAGCATTAAACCTAAGGAAAACTCGTGGTTTGACCAGAGCTGTAAAGAGGCCATCAGGTTAAAAGAAGTAAGTTTTCGGTCTTATAAAGCCAACAAATCTGAGGAAAACCGAATGAAGTTTAAACAAGCCAGAAAAGACTGCAATGCCCACATTCGACGTGTAAAATTCTTACATGACCAAAAATTGAGGCAAAAAATCCTACAATGTCCCAAAGGTAGTAAAAATTTTTGGTCATTCGTCAAAAATATTAAAAATTCTGCCTCGTCTGCCATCCCCACGCTCATTTACAATGACATTCCAGCTGTCAGCTCCTTAGACAGAGCTAATCTGCTTGCTGCTCACTTTGCAGCGAACTCAACACTGCCAGATAATGCTTCGTCTCCACCTGTATTTGAGAGCGTCAAATTATCCATGGGACAAGTCCACTTTCGCACTCGTACAGTTGCAGGAGTACTCAAAGGTCTTAACATACACAAATCCGCTGGTCCAGATGGTATCTCCCCCATAGTTCTGAAGAGGTGTTCTTCTACGCTGGCAAAACCTCTGCGTAAGCTTTTCTGTCTATCCTACTTTTCAGGGCTCTTTCCGAGTAGATGGAAAACAGCATTTGTCCAGCCCGTCCCCAAAAAAGGCGAATCTTCCTCCCCGTCCAATTACCGACCCATTGCACTTACGTCCCTTCTTTCCAAGGTCATGGAAACGCTGATAAATCGTCAGCTTATGAAATATCTCGATTCACGAAAACTCCTTAATGACCGGCAGTATGGTTTTCGTAGCAACAGGTCCACTGGTGATTTGATGGCATATCTCACCGAGAAGTGGAACCAATCTCTCCATCACTTCGGCGAAACCAAGATGGTTGCGCTTGATATTTCAAAGGCATTTGACAGAGTTTGGCATCAGGCTCTTTTGTCGAAAATGCGTGCATATGGCATCGATGAGTCTCTTCTTCAATGGATTAGAAATTACCTTTCGGGGCGTTCAATACAAGTTGTTTTGGACGGCTTCAAGTCTGTAATTCACCAAATAAATGCTGGTGTTCCCCAAGGCTCTGTTTTGTCTCCGACTCTCTTTCTCATTTTTATAAATGATCTCTTGTCTGCAACTTCTAATCCAATCCATTCCTTCGCTGATGACAGTACCCTCAGTTTTTCATATTCGTTCCCTAACTCACGTCCTTGCTCTTCGGCCGTAGAAGGGGAACGGCAACGTATGTTAAACACATTAAATTCCGACCTGGACAGCATAATTAAATGGGGTTCAACCAACCGCGTGGAATTTAATGCTTCCAAAACACAATGCTGTCTTCTGTCTCTCAAGCGAAACCAAAACCCTCAACCATTATCCATGGATGGTACTTGCATCATTGAAACCGAAAGATTTGCCATTCTCGGTATGTGTATTAATAACCATCTTCGATGGAATGATCACATATTCGAGGTCGCCAAAAATGCTGCAAAATGTCTAGGATTCCTTAAACGGTGCAAGAAATATTTTACCCCGTCTGATCTGGCCTCAATTTATAAGGCATTCATCCGCCCTAAGCTGGAATATAACGCCCATATCTGGTCTGGTGCACCCAAGACCGCTCTGCACATTCTTGATAGGGTACAAAATCGCGCGTTAAAACTCATAGGTGATAGAGACATTGTGAATTCCATTCATTCATTAGAACATCGGAGAAATGTCTCCTGTCTCTCCCTGTTTTATCGTTTTTTCTACAAAAAATGCTCCAGCGAAATAGCCAGTTGCATTCCTCCCCTTCAAAATTTCACCCGCAATACGCGACATGCTTCGAATGCACATCAGTTCTCCCTAAAGCCTAACTTCGGTCGTACTGTTAAATATAGGGATTCGTTTATAAGCCGAACGACACGAATGTGGAATGATCTACCAAGCTCTGTATTTCCCCATCACTACAACCTTCAAACATTTAAAGCCAACGTGCATAGGCTTCTCCTCTGTTCCTCTTCCCCTTGTCCTTAAAAGCCCGTGCCCTGCAACAGTATAAAGGTATTCATAATCCTTTTGGCGCGCGCGAATTATAAAAAAAAAAAAAAAAAAAAAAATTCTTAATGAAACTTCTTAAATCATTGAGACTATGATACCAGTCTAAACCCAACTGTCTAATTTTTGTTTCATCCACAAAAGCGTACACACATTCAAAATCCTTAAGTTTTCCACCGGAAAAGTATTCGTCTGCATGCATTTAGAATGAATATACCATTGGTTAACGCGATTTTTCCACTGCTATTGAAGTCAAATGGTTCCAAGCAGGACATGGATAGTTGGAAGTTTGTTGCGGAAGTGATCGTATGTAGATTTGTTTTCAAAAAAATAAAAAATAGTAAAAATGGGACGCAAAAATCAAGAAACGTGAGACGAATACTTTTTCGGTTATCAATTGATATCTGAATTTTATTTCAAATTTCTTTGTTTAAAAATTAGTGAACAATTGTGTAATTTTTAGTTTAAATGCAAATGGCTTTTATTAAAGAAAAAAATGAGATGCAAAATGAAACTTTTTTTTCGTTTCAATAAGGAAAATCCTTTTTCTTCGCGATAGGATGAAACAGACGAATACTTTTTCGGCTCACTGTATATATTTTCTGGATTGTCTCTCTTGCAACATGTTTCCTGGCGTCTTTCTTCTAGAGTATCCTTCAGAGACTGATAAATGCTGTTCCTTTTTCTTCAAGAGCTGCCTTTAATCGGTCTAATTGTTAACCATAAGACTTGTGATGTTTTGGCAAGGAAGAATAAGGTGAAAATTGATACAACACATATTACACCAGTCAGAGAGCATTACATTTTTCGGGATGGACACCTGCTGCAGTTTAGCTGAAGGATTCAGTTACTGCTCATTTAGGAAACTCATTTCTCATCAACAGATACAATCCTCTTGCGGAACGGAACAAAATTTAAACGAGAAAGAAACAAAGAGCACTTTGTTATTCGTTGCTGCTAATTTTGTTTACTCAAATCGTGCGGTACCCATTTCCCGAACTTAGAGAGTGCTTTTTAGTGACTGTTCGTTGTTGAACTGGAAGAATTCAATAAGTTTGCCCCAGGCTGTCATTACCCAGGTCAATTGGCCTTCCTATGCCACAATTTCCATTTCGGAATTTTTTAAACCAACTTTTCTTTACACAATTTACGTGTAAATTCCGCTGCATTAGGATATTTATGATATTCCCAAAGTCAAGTATGGCGAACATGCTCCTTGGTCACTTTCATTTCAATGGCTAATATCTAAATCAATATTCGGTCTATTTTTTCAGTAGATATTTAAAATAAAAAAGGTGTGGATATTCGATGGTATCGAAAGTCCGTATTATGTATAACCTGATATGCATGTATCAGGTTGCAACTAAGTAATTGCCGATTTTTTCAGATAAATAAAACACATTTTTTTAAATACAATAAATATTTTCCATTTTGTTCGATGACTTTTTGCCATCTTTCTGGCAACTTCATAATTCCACGTTCGTAGAACTTCTTATCTTTATCGGCAAAAAACTGAATCAAGTGCGATTTCACAGCGTCACCATCATTGAAAGTTTTACCATCCAAAGAGTTTTGCAAAGATCGAAATAAATGGTAATCTGATGGAGCAAGGTCAGGGCTATATGGTGGATATAACATCAATTCCCAGCCAAGCTCCAATAGTTTTTGGCGAATGACCAAAGATGTATGTGGCCTAGCGTTGTCCTGGTGATAAATGACACCTTTTCGATGGACCAACTCTGGCCGTTTTTCGTTGATCGCTGTATTTAATCTGTCCAGTTGTTGACAGTACACATCCTAATTGATCGTTTGATTCCTTGAAAGCAGCTCAAAATGAAACTAACGCCAAACTAATACTTTTTCACAAAAATACGCCCAATTTGCTTCTAAAGCAAAGTAAGACTGACAGCTAACAAATGTCAAAAGGAAAAAAATATGTCATTGACAGAAGCCATTAAAAAATATGGCCAAAGACATTAATGTGTGAAATCGGCAGTTACTTAGTTACCAACTTGATATTATGCTCTAAGGCAGTTGAATTCACCTCCACAGGGTACATACTTAAGTCCAATAGAGCATTTATGGGACTATTTGGAAAAACAGCTCCATAAACATCAAGTAACTTCAAAAGCGACTCTTAAGCAAACTCTCCAAATAGAATGGGATCGTGTACCCAAAGACTTTACGAAAAACCTGGTCTCTTCTATGACACGTCGACTGCAGGCCGTTCTTACATCTAGTGGAGGCCTAACAAGATACTGATTGCCCGACTTCATTAAAATATTAATATAGAAACTTACCGTACGATGAATTTTGTCGTTTGAATGAAATGAATAATTTCATTTTGTTTAAATAATAACTTAAAGATTAAATTCAATCCAATCCAATATAAAAATAATCTTTGTTATTTCTGATTCTTAAATTCTAGCCGTTTCCCGAGTGAACTGTATAGGTACTGCACAAGAGCATTTATTTGTGCCGTACGATGAATTATGTCGGGCTGTGTATGTATCTTTATTATGTTATGTCGATCTAGCCGTTACCATTCGCCCGTATGTCACCATTTTTAAAATTTTAGTTCTAGGGATGAAATTTCATGCATAAGCTTTTTACAATCCGAAGAAGTACAGCTGTAAAAATGTCTGCAATGCGCCCACAAGCACGTCCACTTCTAAAAAAATAAGTTTTTTCAATAATTTTACTAGAAACTGAGAAATATTTACTTAACAAATGGGCTTATTGCGAGAGTTTATTCGCAATAGAATTAAAGTCGAATTGAATTAGAATCGATTGTCAGTATTGCGAGTCTATTGCTATCGATATTGTTCTATTTGATAGAAATGTCAATTCTATCAGAAATTTCTGGTCGACTTTTGTTCGAGTTTGTTTGTGAACAACAAAAAGCGGACGACAAATGGAAAAGTACGGAAAAAAGCATATTTTATTTGTCAATGCAAATAAGGAACAAATTCATGAACAAGCGACAAATGGAAAACTAATACGAGTTATAAAAACTAACCTTTGATTGCAAAGAGAGTTTGTAAGAGACAGGAAGCAGAAGAGCATTGGAAAAGTGTACTGTAGAATTAAATAGTACGGGGCCTCCGATTAAAACTCCGGATAAATGGACGGTTACACGATTTGTGGTTACACACCTGAAAATGAAGATTAATTTAACTTTAATTTTAGCATCAATGAAAGGAACCTTTTCTATTGAAATAAATATGTTGGAGATGTTTATCAGGCCCCCTTTTTTGATATGTGTTCCATTGAAGCAGCTGATAATAAAAGAACAATTTCTCTTCCCCTTCGTCTTTTCGTGAGTGCTGAAACTTGATTCACTTAGGACAAACATATTTTTCAACTACATCAATGAGATCGCTTAAAACGATAGAAACCATTGACTGACCAAGAGTAAGGTGGTAATCATTGCCAACACAGTATTGGAAACTTCTTTGATCGCAGAATCTTAATAGACAAGCTAGTTTAATTACGTTGGGAATCTCGAAATAAATCCCAAAATATATAGACTTCATTCTCTACAATTCGTATATACATTGTAGAAGACCACGCCCACATTTTGGTATTATTTTTTTTTCTTAAAAATAAAAAAATTTTGCTTTCTCATAACTATTCACGATTATGGTTGTCTTACGAGTATTGTGAATATTTCACCAGAATCCGTAAACTTTGGTTACAAATGGCGACAGCCACGCCCACTTCCTTCGAAGGAAAAGTCTTAGCAACAACCATCTATTAAGAATCATGAGAATACTTTTTGAGTAGAAAGTTGTCATTCCTTTTGAATCAAAAAGTTCATGACGCCAGGTCCACGTCCATTATTAGAGATGAGTTGGATGATAAGGGGTATCGTGCAATTTTTTCCAGACGGATTGTAACTTATCTGTATGTTTTTTTTTTTTTTTTAATAACCTAACGCTGTGTCTGTGCCCGAGATGCCTGTAGCACCGGCCCATCTAATAAGATCTATTACGACTACTTTACTGAACCTTTAGCAAGGTGTGGAGGTACACACCGGGAGACAAGGGGGTGTCGTGATTGCAGAAACTTTGATATTATGCTCGGGTGGCTGTTCCCCCATGGGGCTTGAACCTCGACCGTTTGGGTTACAAAGATAATTCTTTTTTACATGTAATGCTTTCAAAGGCATTGAAATCTTACAAGAAAAGGACGCTGCGTAAAGTTCAAAGAGATCGCACATCGAGAGCCAGTCTTATGCTATTTCTGTCTGGCTCACTTCGGCGTAACACCAAACTGGCTGCTCGCAGGCTGTCGTGCTTAAAATTATTTTGAGGGTGCTATGGCTATGCGTTCGACTAACTACTGAGCGGGTGGTTCAAGATTCGAGTCACAGAAAAAGTGAAAAAACACCTAAAAGTTTATTCACGGTCCCACCTGTCACAAACGTCATGAGATGCTTCTCAATTACGCCTGCTAGAAGCTAGACCCTAAACGGCTATCGGCGGCGGTCTTAAACCTGATTAAAAGTATGGATTTTGTATTTCACAATGCAAAGTTTATCTTAAGTTAAAGTTTGAAACAAATTTTAAGTATCGTTTTTATGATATTGGAAAGCGAAAGTATTACGATGTAAAAATTAAGTGCTTAAGTTTTTATATTGTTATTGTTTTGTTCCAGTTCGAAACTTACTTACAATTTTACAAATGATTTATGGTGAACGTTTTTTAACACGTGGATAGCATAAGAGAGTACATGGCGGCCGATTTTAATGTCATTTCATTTTTAATGCATTTTTATTCATTTTCAATTCATTATACCGACTCTCATGTTCTCGGGGACAAATGTCGAGAATTTCAATTTCCGCATTTCGTCCTGCGATGCGTTATGAAGCGAACACAATGACTGTCTACATGTCACAGTATTTGTCTATCCGGAAATTTGATTCTATTCATATGAAATGATTGCTTGCATAACGACTAAATACTCTTACGTAAACGATAACTTGTGTCATCAAAATCTCTAAAATTAATAACACTATATGGCCTTCACACCCGTATCTTTTGGAACTCCTAATGTTCATAGCGAGGCATCATACACATCACAAGTTGTGGCATTTAAAACTCGACAGGTTAGCAAAATATCTTCCAAGCAAAAAAAAAAAAAAAAATCTTATTGATTGCTTCCGCTCAAGACATTCCGAAAGATGTTTTTCGACATACTGTACACTGGATTTGTGGCTTTCATAAATTTGCTTACTTTCTGGAAATCGCCTCGGGATATTTAAATTGCATCACCAATAAAATCAACCGGAAAATTAATAAAGCACAATGAACAAAACAATTTGTTTAATTAAATAATTCTGTTGAGAACTTTAACATTTGGGAGGTCATGTGGGGTCTGTCGGAGGTCTTACCGTAATTTCAACAGATTGAATAATCAAATGAGGCGCACTACGGTTTACTTTTACTGGTTCTTTTATTTGCTTTCAGAGACTTGTCTTCAGGCATTTATGCAGCCCTAAATGAGGAAATGCATTTCTTGAAAGTCTTGTATTATTCAGTTTTAATAGTCAATCTGGCCATCAACCAACTTCCAATGTCTTTTCAGATTTATATAGACCAGGGTTTTTTAATCTTAGAAACCTCCATTTAAAGTTATGCCATTTTATTGAAGCAGTTCAGTGCTACTCATTTCAGGTTACTTATGTATCTTAAAATAAAAGCGACTTATTTGCATCTTAATCGTCATCACCATCTCTTTGTGTAATGCAAATTTTCTATGCATAAGATTCGCGTTCAATTGAGGTAAAGTGATAATTAAGTAGAAAATGGAAAAAATAAATGAAAATAATGCATGAGCTTACATTTCCATTACCCTTATCTTCAACAACTTTTGACACAACTTGTACTTAGCTACTTCTAGTATGAAAATAACATCATCAGTAGCGAAGCGAATGCATCAAATGAACTCATCCGCTTCGTCATTCATAAAGATTGGGTATACTATTCAAAGTATTACCAATGGATTGAAGTTTTTGAAAATACTTCCAAAAGTTCAATTGAGTTATTGCAAAAAGTGACGCTTAATAGTCGTATTTCTCTGACTTTGACTTTCTTGAAATATTTTGTATGGTTTGTTAAACAGTGTGCCCTACCCATAATTAAATACTTAGGAATTTTGTCGTCGTGGATTGTAAATAATAAGTTGATTGCAGCTATGAAGCTGCAGTGAGATACTCAATTTACAGCACCTCCTCCAGTCCAATTGTCTTAATGCACCAGAGTATCTGTAGTGAATCCAATAATGGTAGATCTTCTTCGAACAGTTAATAGTGCTAAAGGGTGTTCTGGGATTTCCTCAAGATCTCTACAAAGTCCGCAGTCTCCTCTTTATTCTATGTCCAGTTTCTTGAAATGTTTCTTAAGAACACAGATGCGAAGCCGGTTTTTGTTTATGTTATGACCTTACTTCGTTTTTGGTTATAATTCCCGAAAACTTTTTTTTTTTTATATTTGAAAGCATCTTTATGCTATAATAGATACCATGCGCCTTGGAGTATTATTTTTAATTTGTGTGCGATATATGAGTACTTAAGTGCGAGAACCACGGAGTGAGAGACTCAGGTTTGTGTCGTCCCAGAAAACACCAAAAAGTTTTTTCACGCACCAATTTCTCGCGAGCGTCTGACAAACATCCGAGTAAAAATAATTTTTATGAGGAGTTTCTCAATCGAAAAATGTGCTCTTCGGATATGGCGTAAAGCTGTATGTCCCTTTTATTCGAATGTCGCACAACACAGCATGACAGTTTGTGTCAAATATATATTTTTCTTAACCACGAGCTTCACCTTTTATGCAACTTAAATCGCTTGTTCAAAATAGCCAAAATATAATGGTCGGAGTTGGCGCGGGAATTTATGGTCCAAACCTGTCTCGGCTGCTCAAAGATCTATATATGTACATCTTTTTAGACAGCTTCTTTTGTCGTCCTTAGTCCAACCTTGCCTGAAATCTTAAAACATCTTAAAAAAGTTATCTGCCTACAAAAGATCTTGAGTTCCGTACACGGAGAATGCAATGAGTTCACGCATAAATTTGTTATGTGTGATTCATAATCTCCCTCTATTAGTTCTAAAACCTTATGAGGGCTATTCACTAGTCATCTGATGTTAGGATAAACTGTAACTAATTCAAAGAAAAGTTCCCAAAAATGGGATTCAACTCAACAACTTCGTTTAGCCAAAATATGTATTAATGTCTCAGGGTAAAATAAAATCCAAGAACGTCGTTACATTGAGCAAGCGTAATGCAAAACTCTTAATAGTTATAACCCAGCCAAAACTCACTTAACTAGGTTAATTAGATTCTCAAAAATATTTGGCAAAAGTCCTGACTTTGTCTTCAAGATCAAAAACTACCAAGCTAAAAACAATGTAGTAGGGGTATCATTTCGAAGTCAGCTATACATTTGCATGAACTGTCCTAAAGTTCCAACCCTAGAACTTAAGGTTCAAGTGGAAACTCAATAAATTCTTTACGTGGTGGTGTTAGGTGGTTTTATACACCAAGATATGAAATTACCAAATTTTTGCAGAAATTTCTCATAACACAATTCAATTAAGAACATTATTATTAATCTTTCAGAGTACGGTTTCCTGGTTATGACAGGATTGCCAACAGTTGGAATCAATAATAAAAAAAAAAAGACTAAATTCTTTTAAAAGTTTTAATCACCCCTTAGTTATTATAACTTGTTCTTCTTATCTACGAGTATATACTAAGTGTTTTCCTAGGTTAAAATCCAAGGTCCAAGAGTGCGTAACATTTAACAGAACTCATAAATGTCAAACTAACCACTATGACTAAGAATTAACTTGTTGGTCTTTTATTCGGTGAAATTGATTCAAGTTGTGATAGGTCTGAGCTTAAAATACTAATAATTTAAATAATTGTTTGAATAATTTATCGTTATCTGAAGTCGGTTAGTGGTAAGCTTGGTGTAGTGTTCCACAGGTGTGGCCGAATAAATTGGTAAATAAATTTTAAGCGGGTGTCAGACAAGGCTCAACTAAACATTCACTTAATTCAGAACAGCATATTTTGTGTGTGCATAATTCTTAACAGCCGTTTGACAATAATAATTTGTGCTTATTTATTAAGCGGATTGAATTAGCTAAATGTCAAGTGCAACCTATCGTGTGAGACACAACATTTTTTTCGGGTCTGATTTAATGCTAATCAAAGGTCATCTGTGTATTTTAATTTTGTTTGTTGCCATTTTTTTTTATACTGTCATCATGCACACAATAAATTTGTGGGAATCCTATCTGGAAGCGAGTTAATTCAATGCACTGCCAGCGCGTCGCGCTTAAAAATTCAAGAAGCGCTTTCTTTAGAACGATGATGTAAGAATGTGTTCTTTTGGTAAAGATGTTCTGGTTTTTTTCATTCTATTTGAGGATGATGATGTCATGTACTGACATTTAAAAAAAAAAAAAGGATTTTATAAGTTTTCAATTTATAAAAGTCATAGTACGTTAATCTCTGAAAATCACTTTAAAACACTAGGTTTCCTAGTTACTTCTGAGAAAGTTGATAACTTTAAAAGATTAATCCAGTTTTTGTAAAACGAGTTAGATTTTGTGACACACTCACCACACAAAAAAATGCACGTAGTCTCATATTGCTCGCAATAACAATCCCTTTTCGAAAGCACCTTTTGCACGCACACAAAATTCCCCAGGCACTGCGTCACGTAGTAAAAGTTTTATTTAAAATTATTCTAAATAAAAACAAAATTATACAAGCATACACTAGAGTTCAAGTTCACTTTTAAGTTTTCACTCACGAGTATATATATATAAATATAATTAAATCACAATTGAGTCCTTGATTTGGACAAACTTTCCGATGACAGCTTACATTCGAAACCGCTAACCGTAAGTCGAGAAAAGCTCATCGTATCGTTTAAGCTGATCTTAATCAACTGACGGCGATCTAGGCACTCAATTGAATTTAAATAGTCGGACGTTAAACAACATAACAATCGGCTGGAGATGCAGATGAGCGGCAAAAAAATAATTCATTAAAATTAGTTGTTTCTCCCCGCGCTCTAAAAATTTTGAGATTTAATTAACGGTAAACGCAAATAGAAACCGGAATATGTTTGCGCAAGCAGGAGTTACAACTTCCACTGGATCAGCTGCTGCTATTTCCAGTCGCCACACAAAGACCAAAGACCGGTAGAATGCGGTAGCTCGCGTGCATTTTTGGCACAAAAAAAAGCTAATTCTAAAAGTATCTATGAGATGAGCTAAGGTGTGATTAGTATGCCCCCGGTGGTCTTATGACTCATGAGCAGATGACGTTAGAGATTGCGGTGGAGCTTTTAATTATGTGTGCTCTGATTAAAGGTTTGAGAGAAGCACCAGCGATGAGCAGTTAAAGAGATGTTGCGTGTGAAGTTGTATGAGAACTGTTGTGTTTCGCGTCTGGTATGAGTTCTGATTTTGAATGGCGCAGTGCAGATATTGAAGTTTTTTTTTAAATATTCATTTGTTCGGTTGAAGAAGTGTTTTTAAGTATACGTGTCGTATAGAAGGAACACATATTGGGAGTATAAATAATTTGTTTGAAACTTTTTTAGAGTCAAAGTGCACTAGCAAGGTGTTCGATAACGTCTTTTGCGCACAATTTGTAGTGCAGAAAAGCAGACAAGAAATTGCATTTGCTGACAAAAGAAATTTTTTTTTGGGAAATTACCATTTTTTGTTCTTTATTTAAATTTGTACCTATAACATTGCGAAAAAAAAATTTTAATTTTTTAATTTCTTATGACAAAAGTCAGCTGGACCAAATGATTTTTAACACATTTGATGTTCGTGGCTTTTATATCATCATGCATTGACGATCAAATGTCCTTTTTTTTTATGTTTCTGAAAACACTCATTCTTAATTTTTTTTATTATAGATGTCGTTTGATTCGTTTGTTAATCAAAATATAACAAAACACTTCACATCTAATTTTAAAATTATAAACCAAATCTTCTAGTTCAAAAACATATTTTATCCATCAAATTGCTCTTAGCAAAATATGTCTTACCTCATACAAAATTCAAAATGAAGCTTATCCATTTTCTTTTGTGTTACGAAATACATTGTCTTAAGCTGTACGGATCATTGCGTCTTCAGAATCCACAGAGTTCAGTGATTTTGTCTTCTATGTCTATAAATAAATTTGTCGAATATGTTTGTTCCATCACAGTCTTTGAACGTCTCATTAGGTTTTGGTAATACACTAATATATGTCTCCCACTTAGAAAGTGCCACTCTATATATAGGGCTCCGTCCACTTTCGGGCATAACTTCCATAGAGGTCCCTGAAGTGTCCAACATTTATTTAATCCCATACTATTTTAAATGCTGATGCCAAATATGCCTTTATATAGCGCAGGCCTTTAGACCCAAAGATATTCATAAAAAAAACTTGCATAGTGACCTGTTTATTTGCTCGTTCCATAAGAGATGTTTATTGCCGATTCCTACGAAGTCCCTGCGGAGCCTTACATTTTTTACCCTCAATTTGATCGAGTTGAATATCATTGAAAAATTCATGATTTTCTGATTTCAGATACAAACTCTATTCTTCATATTCAATAATATGCTATAGGGTTCATCTATGATCCACTTTTTACACTTTGCTCTAAACCGTTTATTTAATAGCAAAATCCACAGCTAGCAAAGTATTAATCTGTTTATGTGGTTTATATGTTTGTTTCATACCAGATAAAGACTGTTTATTGTCGACTCAACCCGGGTTGTGGGATAGTATAACTCCTACTCTATTACGTTAGTTTGTCCTCAATTTGGTCGAGTTTTATGATATATCGCTTTAAAGCTAATGATTTTCTGATTTTAGATACAGATTCAATTCTCCAGTTTCAATGATACTCGTATGCTACGGAGCATAATTTTCTTCAAATCCGAGAAGTACAACGAAGTCGAAATCCTTGTTACTTTTTTTGTTTGTACATATACATATAATAAAAGGAAATTTCCAAATTTCAAAACATTCAGACTCGATTTACTGTCTATTGTACTGGCAGACAGAAACCCCTTTTGTTGGAGAAACTTTGATTTTATTCGTTTCTCTTTTATGTTCGGCTTTTAGTTTTGTATCTGTGTAGACCATTGATAGATAAAGGCAATTTTATCTATTTTTTTTTTTATTGTATTATTTATAAAAATAATTCCCTTAATTTGTTAATTTGTGTGTAATTAGAACCTTGGAATTGTGAGTGGTCGCAGCTACGAGTTTGAAGAATTGATGATTAGAAGGTGAGTGGACATCTTGTGTGTACAAGAAACGAAATGGCGAAACACCGGGAATCGGGAGCATTTCTTGGACGTTAAGACAAAAGCTTACAAGGTGTTCTACTATGGATCGGAACAAGGTAAAAACTAAATTGCTATCATCCTCGCGACGGAGCTACTTGGCAACATCTTGACCATTTCAAAGTCCAATGACCGTTTGATGTCTCTCAAATTGGTGATGTGGAATACTGTATGCGCATATGCTCCCCAAGTCGGATGCGAACAGAGTTAAAAAGATGCATTCTGGCTGGATTTTCACAACTTTATCAAGAACATCCCAAAGGAAGTGCTTTTGTTTGTTGGCGGAGATTTGAACGGACATTTTGGAAAGACAAACGAAGACTATGAAGACTGCCATGGAGAACCAGGAATTCTCCAGGTGAAGACATCCTAAGCATGTGCAAGTCATACGGTCTTATTGTGCTAAATACCATATTCGTCGAACAAAGCCGGTACCTGATCACTTACAGCAGTGGTGGGAATGAAACCTAGATTGACTACCATTTGGTAGCCAGTTTCATGAAGCCCCGGGTAAAAAATTGCAAAGTGATCCTAGGAGAGACGATCGCCCAGAAACACCGTCTCCTCCTGACAGAAATTTGTATGGAGACGCGGAACAAAACAAATAAGCAAACAAAGGTGGCCGAGAAAATCAATTGGTACAAGCTGGACAAAGAAAAAGGCAAAGCTTTTATTACCAACATGACAAATTACCTCTTTACCATCATCGATGAGGTCGGTGATGAGGAGTGCAGAGCACAAGATATGTGGGATTCCCTACAGCGAACTTGCTTGGAGAGACCCAAATCACTGCTTGAAACGTCGAAAGACCCCTGCCAACACGCCGAAAAAACATGGTGGTGGACAGATGAAGCGAAAGTAGTGATACGGGAAAAGAAAACGGCTTTCAAGGCTTGGTCAAAGTTCTCTTCTACTAATAGAGATGAAAAATCTCGCCTTGAACTGATATATAGATATTCCAAAGGTCTCGCGAAGAAAAAGTGCGCTCAATTTCCAGCAAAAGGTATAGAAGGCCTCTATCGGGAGTTGGAGGAAATATTGTCTTCGGTGTCTGATAGGAACCAGGCTATTCAGGAGCTTCGACAAAACAACTTGAATAAGGGAGCAACTATCTTCAAAATGGCCGCCCAGAGAAGAAAAAATGTTCAGGAGATTCGTTCCCCAAAGTTCATTAACAAACTTCTTTCTTATCTCCAAACTTATGAGCAGCGATCCAATGCCTAATCAGTGGAGGGAAAATTATCTTCCTTTGCACAAAGGGAAGGGCGATACACGAGACTGCGATAACTACCGGTCTGTCAAGCTGATGTCACATACCATGAAGATCGTTGAGTGGGTATTAGATGGCCGACTGCGGAAAATAATACGGCTATCTGACGATCAACAATAGATGCAATCCGAACTATAAGGATCATAACTTGCATATGGTGTTGCTTGATTTTGAAAAAGCCTTTAATAGACAACCAAGAGATCTTTTATGGGTGGCGCTAAGACAGCGAGGAGTTCCAGAAACCTACGTGCGCATGATCATATACATGTATGAGGGAGCAAGAACAAGAGTAAGATGTATTGTTATCGACTCCTCTTTACGACCGTCAAAACCGAACTGACTGTCAAACAAACCAAAATGACGGCCAAACAACATCGACCTGTAACATGAAAAATCACTCTGTAGGTACATGCATTTTACAATGGCCGCCATTTTGTTATGATATCGGTCAAATGACCACATCTTGAGGAGAAGCACATTTGTGCTCGTTTTACGACATTTTGAATTGTTGCAAGACATCTGGCTCCAAATTGGTGATTTCTCCTTCAATGTTGGCTTTCAAGACTTGCAAGCAACTTGCGGCATGAAAAAACTCGTTTAACATCTGTCTGTAGCGCTCTCCAGTTACGGTTACGGTGGTGCCGTTGGTAGAGGCAATCCCTTTTTCACTGCAAGTGCAGTGCAATGGCTCTTCGTGCATTTCATGTGGATTCTCCGTGTCCTCGAAACGGAAAATTTTGTTTATTCACATAACTACTTAAAGGGAAATGAGCTTCGTCGCTCATTACGATTTTGGATACGAAATCATCTTCTTGCACCTGCTTTAACAGAGCATGGGAGGAAGTTAACCTCACTTGACGGTCAGCAGGCAGCAATTGGTGAACGGTTTACACTTTATAAGGGAAGATCTTTCGTCGATGTTTGTGGACTCTCTCGGACGTCCTCGGCCACAGCAGTGATATTTTCGGCCGAATGAGCAATACTAGGCCGGTCACTTCTTGTGACATCTTTAGTGGACCCAGTTTGCAAGAGACGCTCAGCCAAAAGCTTAATTGCTCGCGCACATGGTGCAGGACGACGAGGAAAACGACGACGAAATTCACGCTGCGTTAAAACAACAGACCGGAAATTGGTTAAATAAGCAGTAACAATAATTCCGCGTTCTTTAGGTGTCTGTCGCTCTGTTGTCAACTAATTTTCTATTTGTCTATAACATAAATGTCAAAGCACAATGACATTTGACGCCATTTGCAAAAATCATGACACATTCATATTACGACATTACTTTTGCCCCACCTTGTATATATGACATTTGACGCCATTTGCAAAAATCATGACACATTCATATTACGACATTACTTTTGCCCCACCTTGTATATATGTGGGTACAACAAACAAATTTACTTTATAAATAGTTTTTCATCTTTACTTTTACCCATTTGCCAACATCCGGTCGTGCTGCTGTCCTAAGGCTTAGTTTACATCGGCTGTCCGTTAGTGAGACGACATTGCCATCACCACTTCTTTGACTGTTTTCCTTGTACCAATGATGGCATAAAATGATTAATTTTGATAGTATAGTATATATATTACAGTAAAGCTATTTACAGTGATGGTTAAGTCTCATCCAAATCCGTGAACTTCAGCTACAAATTTTGCGAGCCAAGTCCAGTTTCTGCTAAGAAAAAGTTACAACGACAATTTTTTGTTCACGTTTCTAAGAAGCAGTGCAAGTGTACACATTTTTCAAATTCGCCCGCAGACACACCTACTTTTAAAAAAATGCCCTTTTATGGAAATGTTTACTATAAACTGAAAAATATTGCCTTAGGGGCATCTGTGGCAGATGATTCCATGCTATTTGTGTCGGTCATCAAAGAGTTAGGGTTAGATGTGATGACGGCTTGGGCAACTCGGTTCAAACCTCAACCGACCTAATCAAATCCAAACTCATCAACATCGACAAACAAATTGTCGGTCTGACCAAGTTGGTTTTAGCAAGGTCCACGAACGGTGAAACCAGCATGCGCCATCTCAATACAGCGTTATGTAATTTCAAAATTAATTGTGCAAATTATCTCTAACCATCAAATGTGCGAATTCATAAACACTGCATGACGACATACACATTCAATTTCAATCCTCCGCAAACAAACAACTATCTGCCAAGCAGCCTGATCCTATACTCGAAGTAATTTTCGACAGGTGTCGGTGACGAACTTGCAAAGGTATGATCAATTATTTCCGACATTGAGAATCATATTGAAACGGTAAGCAACAAAATTGACGATTTACCAATCTGTACTCAAGACAATCCGAATGCCCACTACAACACATCAATTTTACCTAAATTATTGGAAACCGAAGCCTGAGGACCGTTCAATCTGCAAAATCTTCGGCTGCCCTGCAATCCAAGAGTCCGAAAGCATTTTAACGTCGACTCATCAAACAGTTTGGTACAACATGGACACCTTCTGAGTGGTAGCGAAGGCTGGATAAATTAAGCTCAGAAAACTAGGTTATCACCCCTCTTATCGAAGATGGATCATGAAATTCTTCGAATATAAATTTTGTATCACCATCAGCCTATGCGAAATGTCTCTGCAATCTTACCACAAAAGTAATCTAGATATTATTCCGAAATGCTACCGGTGCTAATTTCAACCTTGGTAAGATGCGAATCTGTGAATGGACGGACAAACCTACAAAGGAACAGGATACAACTACTCTTAGCTCTAAACCTAATTCTAGAAATAAGTTATCAAGATCAGTTTCCAACTCCCATTCTAATCTGACTCTAATTGGAGCCTCAAAACTAGCATATTCCCCAATTTTGCTCCTCCCCCCACATCCCTAGCCAACCCACTCTAATACACTAGTTGCGTCCATGCCACTGAAACACCTTACTTTAACGCGTTTCTTTCAAATTAACCCCAACCCCCACACTGTCTCCTCTCAACTATCTACGCCATCAACTCCGTCGCCACCTACACATGTCCCCACGTATAGTATAGTAACTTTTTCCCTGATTTTGATCTCAGAACTGGTGCTAAGTACCCTAATTTCATTCGACCCCATATTCTAAACCCCCACATCTAATGTCTTATCCATTACCTCATCCAACCCCACTTCTAGCACAGCTTCCACCACAATATCTTCCTCCTTTACTCTCATTCTTGACGTTGTTTTGCTTCCTACAGTCTAACGACCCAAACCATTGAGCCAGATGTAGAGTAACTTTCCTGTATATATTTACTGTAAACTGAAAAATATTGCCTTAATAAAATACGTAGGCGTTCACATTTTCTACAATTCGTGCATACGTTGAATAATGTCACGCCTACTTTCTGGGGGCGTTTTCTTCAAAAAATTTGATATTTTTTTTCTAAAGTTACTTACGGTGATGGATAAGCTTTACTTTCAAGATCCATTAACTTTGGTAGCAAATAGTTACACAAGTTTTTCTGATAAAATCTCTTAAAAGTCGCGAAAGTATACTCTAGAAAAATACGCATAGCATTGAATTTAAATTGGAAATTTCAGAACACCATACCCACTTTATTAGGGACGGATTATATACATATATAGATGATGCATATTGTCGCATCGAACGGATTGTAACATTCCGGTATTTTTCATTTTTTATTTATTTAACTCAGTTTTATTGGCGCCCCTAAAATTTGCTGTTTTAAATTTCTGCTGTACGTCCTGTCTAGGGTTCCTCCGTTAATAAGTCCGCAGTACGAGTATGTGGCCTGTTAAGTCTATGAATATTTTACGTGCAGAACCGAATGTCGTTGTCTTTATTTAATTTGCTGACTTCTACAATAGTAATGTAATCAAGTCAGCTTCTGTAGACGATTAAAACAATTTCTTTTTGATGGATCATCCTAAAATCGATTTTATTCTAGTTTTTATGGTAACAAGGCGTTAATTAGTGTCTACCATAAAAACTTTTTTAAGTGGACGTGATTGCAAATTGGTTTGTTGGCCGCGATATCAAACTCTGTAGGCATCCATAGTACTTATATTCAAATAAACCAGATTTATTGTCCTGTTTGACCAGTTCTCCAAGATTTTGTTTCAATATTTTGTGATAACATTTAGCATATTTAACTGAACTCTACGAATTGACACCATCTGATTGTGAATCAATGATTAATCTTTATTTTTACGTCAACGATTCTTATTTAAAATTTCGTCCAGTTTTCACTTTTATCTTCACTTTTACTTTTTATAAAATAAAAAAAAGTCTGTATAGATTTCAAGATTTTATTTGTTATTTATTTTTTCCTTTCTTGTTTAAATTTAATATTCATTTCTAAGAGTCTAGTTCTTGTTACTCTATTTGTTTTTCTTGTTGTTGTTTAGTATACATTTCGAAATACAGTGTTTATTCTATTCGTCATAAATATTAATTGAAATTTCTAAATTAATTCTCATAGAGATATTATATCATTATGGTATTATGTTAGTTATAACTATAATTCAAGTTTTATTTTGTTTAAGTATTTTTAATTTTATTATCCTGATACACAAAAAATGTATTTTCTTTGGTTTAACTTCAATTGCTTTTTTTTTATTTCTAATAAGTTTTAAAAAATAATTTACGAAATAAAAAAATAACTTTATAAAGCTTAACATATGAGAGGCGGTTTGTTTTAATTAACATTTAATTTTTAATTTAATAAAGTTTAGTTCAGTAGTATGCTTTAAAGTTTTTCTTTTTATGAAAAGTGTTTTATAATTATTTGATGCAAATTCAATTGTTTAAGGCAAAAATTGCTGTTGGCTTGTTTACGTAAGAAAAAATGGACTTTTTTTTATAATTGCATTTCTTTTAGTTTTTTTTTTTGTTTTAATCAACTGAACATTTGTGTAATTTTTATTTTTTATTTTTTATAAGTGTGACGTATGAAATTTATTTTTAGCTGGACTGATGACTGGTGAGATGCATGTACATATCTCACGCAATAGTTACAGTGTTTTTATAATAGGTGTGTTTTTTTGCGAAGTGTTTCTAGGGCAGGGCAAAAGAACGATTCACAGAGAAATTGTCAAAAATGGAAATGAAAGCAGTAACAAAAGTACACACCACAACCAAAAATGGATATTCTGTTAATTTGCAGTAGTAAATCATCTCCTCAGCAAGTGTGCGCCATCAGGAATGCAACAACAAAAGCA
Organism: Pocota personata; assembly: GCA_963082735.1. Lineage (NCBI taxonomy): Eukaryota > Metazoa > Arthropoda > Insecta > Diptera > Syrphidae > Pocota > Pocota personata. The sequence goes on from OY720430.1 coordinate 116,801,663, forward strand.
CACTCCACAATAAGAAAACGAATTCTCCCTTAATTTGTAATAGTGAATGCAATTCTTCAGCAATCAGTGCTGAATACGAACAGTTATGTCCAAAAAAGCCTTTCCAGCCCATATTATCGGCAGTTTTACCAGTGGGATTTTGATTTTGTTTCTAGTGTAAATTCCTGGGTATATAATTCGCAAAAAAACACGCCTAACATGTGTACTGGTTGGTTTTATATAACAAATTTCTGTAGTAATTACACTAAGCTTGTTCACTGAAATATTCAATCCCTTTGGGTAGGGGTTAGAATATACCCGAATTGTAATAGGCGACTAAAATTCACCCTTCGTATACCAAACAAAAGATATTACTACCCCGGCAGGGCAAGTACACTGCAAGATCAGATCAACCCTCTTTGAATTTCGGGGAGAGCCATTTATTGCGCTTATGTAACCCATTTGTTAAAAGCTAAATGGTGTTGAGATCTCCACCACTGAGATCCCAAACAACTACATGCGGAACAAGAAGTCCGACGACACTGGAAGAGTCGGCACATGAACAACGGATTTCAGGAACTCAAAAAAGAGCTAGTTAAACTTAAATAATAATGCTATAAAGTCCTAACCTTGCAATGAGTCTGCCTTAAGTTAACGGGAAAAACAACAATCGGAAGGCGAGAAAACTACGGTTAAGTGCGGTCTTATTTTTATGCTAACCTTCAGCAAGGCCCAGAATCAAGATAAAATTTATGAAATTACTTCTCCAAAGACCGGAGTAAACAAAGCTCTGCAACGTGTATTAATTGCAAAGGAAAACACCTGGCTAATAAATTCTTAAAACTGCAGAATCAACTCTCGAAACCGGCGAGTAAGAAAAAGCCTAAGATACAATATCAAAAGAAAATCTATCGGGCTTTGGCCAATAAAACATTAAGGAAAAAGTGATAAAAGCATTAAAAGCCTTTGGGCTTTGAGCGTCCGATATCGGGCGCGCAAATATACGCTCAAGCCGCGGCATCAGAAAAAGGAAGAATCGAAAGCTCTCACGTTTTCTCTGTTATTCGTGCGAAGTTTCAGGAGCAAAGTTACGTTAAGCCTACAACTGGTTATTGAGGAAAAAAATCTTATCCCTTCTCACGAGTTTGGGTTCACAAGCATGCATTCAACCATTGACCAGTTACATAGAGTCACTGATCTAATTGCGAAAGCTCTTTAATATCTCACAAGCCTTTGATAAGATGTAGCATGAAGGCTTGAAGTTCAAATTACGACAGGTTCTCTGCCTGCACATCTGTTAACATGCTGACAACATATCTTGCGAATAGACTCTTCCGAGTTTTTGGTGAGTAAGAATCTCACATGAGCACGTGCCTGCGGTCCTCATAGTGTCTATGGAAGATTTTCACCTACCCTCGGGGGGGAAAAAATAAAAAAATTAACTTTTTAGAAAATGTCGCTTTTTCAAGATTTTTACTGGAAACTGAAAAATATTCAATTATATGCGTTCAATTTCTCTACAATTCATCCATATGTAGTACAGTGCCACGCCCATTTTTTGGGTGCGTTTTATTCAAAAATGCATACTTTACTTTATCAAAGCTAACATTCTCTGAGTAGAAAGTTGTCATTGCATTTGAATTGAAAAGTTCACAATGCAATGGTTAGACGATAAGGGATAGGGTGTCATACGATCAGCTTCCGACGGGTTGTAAATTTTCTGTTTGATTTCCTCTCAAATGGTGTGGACTGTCTTTGGCTTGATTGTGTTTGATTACATTGAATTTAAAGTAGCTTTAATGTCTACAAAAATAGTTATATCCGATGTGATAGGGTTGATCTTGTATGCATTCTAAGTCTCTTTTCGCTTTTCTATTGTCAAAATTTCTGCTTGAAAGAAACTTCATGTATCAGTTAGTCTAAAAGACTCCCGATTTTATACTGCTTCTGACTAAAAAAAAATTATTTACTTATTTCTATTCTTAAACCTTCAAAGAAAATCATGATTGCATGATTAGTGATCTGGTTTTTTTGAATACCAGTCTTCTCTAGTGGAAAATAAAATAGGGATTTCTATATTTAAGTTATTGTAGGTTTATCTATGCTGAAGTTATTGTAGGGAACTATTTACTCCGATGATGCTATCAGGCTTTCGGTGTTGTATGCATAGGTAGTATGTTTCCACAAAGAGAATTGTCTCAGTCTGAGGGCTTCTTTTGCTGCATGTCGTTTAATGAACTAGTCCAAGGGTAGAATAAAAAAACATATACAATCCTGTCTACGATGTACTTTCTACAACACCAGTGCGTTCTAAACTTAGCTTGCCTTTGTACTCTGTTCAGTATTTTCTTCCGATGATTGTTTACCTTGGCGTGGTGGAAGAGCTTAGCATCATTCAATGATCTAAAAAGCGATGACGGAGGATATATGCGAAATGGCTAGGTCATTACCTAAGCATATTTCCATAGGTTCAACCATACCGGTTAGGTCAACGGGGAGGGTATGCTTTTGGAAGGCGATCGGAAGAGGCCCCACAGCGCACTAGCTAGCCCTCCGAAAAGAGTAGCTCCGGCAGTAGACACAAAAAAAAAAAAAAAAGTAGCCGATGGGGCCACACAAGTCTGTGACAAACCACTGTCAGTCAGGACGTAAGGTGACCTCATCGGCAACTCTGGAGTCAAAATCCGGAACCAACCAAAAAGCTTGCAAGCTCAACGACGATTGGGATTTACCCACCGTTGAGTGCGAATGAGACCTCGAAGGATGGTAGAGTGAAGATGGACGCTTCTGAATTGACAAGCCACAGCTACTCACGTCAAAAGTGCACATTAACACCATTGCCGAAAGGTGAAAGCAGCCCTGTTGAACACTTGATGGACTCTTCCATTTGTAGTTTCGCGACCGTAGTCAGGCCAGGTTTATCGACCAACGCAGTAACAACTAGCCAGGACGAAGAAAGAAAACAACCGTAAGCGGAACGCGGTCCGACTTAAGAGGCGGCTTAAGAAGCGTTATCCGAAGTCCTACACGGATAAGGAAAGGGGTGCCCTGGAAAGAGCCGGACTAACGCTTAAGCGCGCTGGGTCCACTAGGGAAAACAAACCCGGTCTGAGGGAAAGAAGGTTGTTCGCAGCGAGGGCGGGAAATCACTAGCTCTCCACCTTTGCTGCGGAGAGACTTCCGCTAACAATCGACCCAGACTCTTCGGAGTCTGCGCAGTTTACAAGCTAGCACAAAATGACCAAGACTCGCAGTGCCGATAACAGGTTGTTCGAAGCGAGGTAGGCATGACGACACTACATGCCTATGGAGTAGTGGTGACACCAACTCACGCGGTGTATCTTTGTATCTGGTGTTCATAATTGAAAATAATCTTATTGTTGCAAATAGAGGTAATAAACCAATTTTTGTAGTTAAGAATAGAAAGGAGGTTTTATATATTACTTTACCTAATAACTCTAGCATCCTGTTAGTAGATAAGTCGGAAGTTTCAAAGGAAGAATCCTACTCTAACCACAAAATTATTGAATTTTTTTTTTGGATAGTAGCTGTGACTCACCTTAACTACGTAGAAATCCTGGAAAAGCTAACTGGGATCTCTTTAGGTTTGAGGTGGTGAAAGTAGTAGGCTCCCACAAGAATATAGGTGGCAAAGCCCTGTGGATATTTACCGAAATGCTGAAGGTATAACATCCATCCATTAAGGGAGGCGTTTGGCAAATCCTGTTCAGTAACGAAAAGAATAAAATGTCACCTCCATAGTGGACTAAGGAACTAGCTAATATCAGGAAATTGACTAGAAAACTCCTAAATGCAGTCAAAAGAACAGAATCAGACGAGAACTGGGAAACTTATAAAGCCAGCCAAAGAAAATTAAAAAGTGAGATAGAGAGAAAAGCGCCACTCGTACGGAAATAGGACTGAGTTCTGCATGGAATCACTAGACTTGCTGTTGAGAACACAATTTGCGGGATGTTCGACCCAGGTTGAGATCACCGACGGACTGATTACAGAGGAGAGAATTGAGTGGGCAATTATTTTTAAATCCCCGGAATTGATGGTATTCTCTCGATCATGTTAGAGAAAACTGTAACTCAAAGAAGACATGGGGAGAAGTTAAAATGGTCTTCTTACCCAAGGCAGGTAAGAGAAGTCACACTACTGCAAAAGAATTCAGACCAATTAGTTCTACCTCCTTTGTCCTGAAAACTTTCGAAAGACTAGCAGACATATACATTCGTAGAAAAATAAACCATGGATACTTTTCTCCAGCTCAACATGCTTATACGAAAGGAAAAAGTGTAGAGACAGCGCTGCACTGTGTTGTCGGCTTAATGGAAAAAACTCTGGAAGATAAAGAATACACATTAGCAGCCTTTCTAGACATAGAAGGAGCCTTCAACAATGTCAGAACGTATGCGGTGCACAGAACCTTAACAAACATAACACCATAATAAATTGGATAGTTAATATATTATAGTTGAACTTGGTGGCATAACCTTAAAAGTATAAGCCTCTAGAGGTACCCCTCATGGCGGAGTCATCCCCGTTGCTGTGGGTAATCGTTCTAAACGAAATACCCTCTCAGAATCCCTAACAGTGTCAAATATTTGGGACTCGTGCTCGATAAGAAACTTAATTGGAGGTTGGAGGTGTACGATAGCATTCTACCCGTGTAGTAGAATTTTTTGGAAAACCAAAGGACCTAACCCCAAAATCATCCCATGGATGTATACGGCTATAGTAAGATCTATATTGACTTACGGCAGCCTCGTTCGGTGGCAGGCAATAAGCTAATGTCCGTCACGAAAGTACAAAGACTAGCGTCCATTGGAACCATCAATGCAATGAGAACAGCACCTAAACCAGGACTCGAGGCCATCCTCAATCTTCATACGAGTATTAGGGCTATTAGTGCCCTAAGGTGCGGGTATCTACACCGCGCCGCTGGGTATATCAAAGTCAGTCCGACTTCTGAACCGCAACAGTGTTTTCCAGGCGGAGGTCTTAGCGACAATAGTGACAATAGCCGCCCGTGAGACTACGATGGTGCAATAAAAGCAATGCTTGTGAAGTGGTGCACAAGGTAAAACACTGCTGGGTCCCTGGACACGAAGGCAGGGAATGAGAAAGTGACGAACTGGCAAGATGTTCTGCATTAAGCCCTGACTAATTTCGTCCATCGAAATAAAGCTCTAACAGAGGCAAATAGCAGTACAGTACAGTACAATACTCTGCGGTATCATATGAAAAAGCTACGTATAACGGAAGAAGGCTTATGTAGGGGTTGCGGTGACGAGGATGTTTACGAGGATACAACATACTTTCTTAGCCACTGCCCCGGCCTCTATCATCAAAGAAATAAATTCCTTGGACGGCACTTCTTCCAGGATCTGGGAGAACTATCTGGCAAACCATTGAACGACATCTTAAACTTCATCAAATCGCCAGGATGATTTGTATCATAAGAACAGTAAGTATATTTATATAGTCTTTTACAGGAATCACACGGGCAAAGTACTTTTACTCTTTCCCCCCAATGGGTAACCTAACCTCAGTAGTTTATTATTCATGCCGCAGCCGAATAGACTAAGCCCCATAGGAGACGATGTGTCTTATGATTGCAGTGTACATCCAATAAAGTAGGTGCTGTCGCAGATCCCATCTTTTCCCGAATATCCTTTTATGAGTACAGTCGTAGAAAGCGTTCAATCCTTTTTTACATTCTCCCGTTAACGTCTGTTTTGTCGAGAATTGCCTTTCCCCATCAAAAAATGCTGGCAACACTGTCAATGCACATCACAAGTGTCAAACGACTCGCAATTTAAATTCAAAGTTAAATAGTAATAAGTGACTTTCATACACTGCGCAACTTGCTTTATCAGAAAGCCGGAACACTGGTTCACCGAGGGACAACGAGGTAAGAATAGCTTAGAATCACAAAACCAGGTAAATATAGTGAACTTATTGTTAGCCGAAAAAATTGAAGTGATCAGACAAACAAATGAAAGCTCTGTGAGTGGAACACATACTGGATTTTGTGGAACCTATTCATGAAAGCTCCTCTCAACTTCAACAAAGCCTTCACAGTATTGCCAGATTTATATATAATAATAATAATAATAATAAAAAAAATTAAAAATATATATACATACATATTATATATACATATTTATGTATATATATTTTAAGAAAAGAAAACAAAAAAAAAAAAAACGTCTACATGAAAGATGACTGTTTAAAGATCGATGTGGGCGAACACACTCAACCACCTCTCCCAACAATAAAAATCAAAATGACATAAATAAAAACAACCGTAAGAAAACAATGACAGTCAACCAATCATCGAAAAGATTATGGACAACTCCCAGTCAAAACGAAGGAACTAACACTTTCAACAAGAAACCCCAAAACTCAAAAAACAATAAAAAGCTAACCAATAGCTTTTGTTAGCAACGATAACAAAATTAATAACACAAATCGGTTCGACATCATTTCAACTGATGACGATGAGGACTTAGACACTAGTAACAAAAATATAGAACTATAGCCATCAGCAATAAACAAATTATGAAGAAGATAAAACCGCAACCAATCAATGTACAAGATGTAAAATATGTTGATAACCTAATGAAAGACATCGCTAAAAACTTTTATGAATTAAAAGTACTTGAAAATGAAGAAATCAAAATACAACATCTAACCAAAATAATAATAATATCTAGAATATCACTCACTATACTGCAATATATCGTTTGAGCCACCAAACCAAAGGAGAAAACGCAACATACATACATACATTCAACCGCTAAAAGACAACACAAACACTATCGACATTTTAAAAACAAATGAAACAACGAAATCGTCTCAAAACGAATCACCAAGACCTAACAATGTACCTAAATATTTAAACCATCACCGGAAACCATGCTACAAGCGACCTAGCGGAATTAAAGGAAATTATCAGACAATTAGTAAATCAAATGTCTAACGTACTCGTAATGAATATCCTAACACTATTAGTAACCAAATTAAGTGGACAGAGTGGACAATATAACTTTAAAAATATTAGTCTGGAATGTAAACAGCCTAAATCAACACGCTTAAGAAATCAAAAAGTTTATAATCGACAATATCATCGACATCTTATGTTTACATATACATATATCAGAAACACACTGCACAGATAAGAGTTTTCTACGAATCCTGAACTATAATATTCCCCTCACAAATCATCCCCATAACAAAGCACATAGAGAAACAGTAATAACAATAAGAAAACAAATAAAATACAACGAAAAATATGAAAAGCAACATTTTCAGAAACCTTAAATCACGGACAAATACGGACCACTAAACATTATGCGCTATATATACACATATGTATTGCGCTCCAAAATATGTAATAAGCACTGAACAGTACTACAACTTACTGAAAACACTAGGGCAACGCTTAATTATTGGGGGCAACTTCAACACTAAAGACAAAATATGGGGTTCAGACTCACTAACAAAAAAAGGCAAGAATTTACTGGACGACATGGTGAAAGGTGAGCCCACGCACTAACCTACAGACAGAAATAAAATACTGGACCTAATAGATTTCTGTATAATGAAGAATATAAAGCACGATAACATTAATATAAAATCAAAATATGAATTATCTTTAGACCATTCCCCACTACTAATAGAGTATTCAAATTTATATTGACAGTGCTATAGCATATCTTAACCACTCTGTATATGACACGGTAATTAGAGCAACACCAATGCTCAAAAGAAAGACTTATTAGCCATAAAAACATTCAAGATAAAAAAAAACTCAAAAAAAGAAAAATAAGAAATTTATGGGAAACATACAGACACCAAGACCGTAATAAGAAGCTGAACAAATTAATCAAAGACATTAAAAACTTATTGAAGATAAGTGAAAAAAGAGAATTAACATATACCTAAAAACCTTTTAGCTACCGAATTGCAATTTGTGGAAAACTACTAAAAACCTGACTAAGGCAAAAATACATAAACAAATAACACCTCGGCCAGAACTATAGCTGAAAAGGTCCAATTACTCTGTGATCATTTTAAAAACATATTCACAAAAAAACAAAATCAACTCCTATCTACCTCCCGAAACGAAATAATTAACATTCAAAAAAACACAAAAAATAAAAAATCACTTAGATATAACCTAATTACAGCTGAACTACTAAAACAACTTCCTAATAATAAGACTAAAATAATATCCGACAGTATGGAAATTAGCACAAATAACAGCCATTCCGAAACCAGGAAAAGATGAAACGTCTTCCTCCCGTCCAATAAGCCTCCTCCAATTGTTTTCTAAGATCTTTGAAAAATTACTCTTTGAACGACTAGAATCCATACTCAATCAAATTAGACTAATTCCGGACCATCAATTTGGATTCAGACGCCACTACTCTACAACTCAACAAGTGCATGGTAACTCCACAACTAACCAAATTGTAACACACATCGAAAACAAAAACTACAGCCTAGCAGTTTATATCGACATTGCCAAAAGCTTTTGAATAGCCTGGCATGAAGGACTCCCGCAGATAATTATCCGATTTCTAAAATGCTTATTAAAAGTTATATTTCCAGTAGATGCTGGCGTACTTCAGGGAAGTGTTACAGGTCCACTGCTTTATCTTTTGTTAACAGCAGATATGCCAACTCCAACAGATAACAGTTCACTCCAGCAACTTTTGCTGATGACACTGTATTACTATCATCAGACAAAAACTTAATTACAGCAGCAGACAAATTACAAGGTATTACCGACAACCTATCCATATGGTTTAACACTTGGAGCATCAGAATCAATGAAGAAAAAGACAGTTCGAGTAATCTGTACTACACGCCAAATCGTAGACCACTATTCACTCATTAACAATAAAATAATAAAGCTTGAAAACAATGCGAAACTAAATAATACTTAAATTCGGAGAACTTTACTGGCTTCTTAACAAAAATTCGCAACTACTCGTATTTTTTTTTTATAATTTGCACTTATAATTTACCCTTATACTAATTTTAGGACACGGGCGTTTTGAGGAAAGGGGAAGAGACAGAGAGAAAGACAGATTGGTATAGTTGGTTTGAAACTCAGCTGGTATTAAGTTTCAGTGAACTCCAAGGGTGGCTGTCCAGATAACTGGGGAGCTTGTTTGTTTTTGCTTTTGTCGTTGCTCATGATTCACAGTATTTTTTTCCGTCCTCCTGATGTCATCACCATGATCAAGTTGCATTTTAGCCATATGACCGCCCTACTGCTAGTGTTAGTTGACATAAGTAGAGTTGACATAAGCTTTAGCAATTGATCCCCTTTCCCTATTAATTTGGTATGTAACCGTTCGCCAGTATGCAGGTTGATCTTTACTCGTAAGATACACGTAGTGCTGAACTTGAACAAAGAAATTAGACTTTGCAGGATATTGTGCCTTGTTCTTAGGCCCGATTGCTAATACGAGTCTTAAATATTTAAGTATCACTTATACACCTAAGTAATACTTAACGGGTTGCACCAAGTAAGTCTTAAATAGTCTTCACAAAAGTGCGTCTTTGCTAAGATGCACTTAAATATTTTCCAGCAACTGGAAATAAGCTATGATGATCTTTAGGTTTACGTTCAACATAGCACTAAGTATTACTTAGATAAGGCACAATTTTATGACTAGTATCAGCAAATGGGCTTTAGTAATTTATAATACCAATAATTTATGTACAATAAGCAAAGAACTCACTCAGTCAATCGGTACTACAAATAAATTCACATAAGTTTCAAACTTTACCTTTTTTTTACAAGGAAACCATGTTACAACCATTTTATAATGCATTCGACACATATCCTTTATTCACATCATAAATTGAGAAATAAATCAAAACAATAGCCACGTCCTCGATGTAGTTCCTTAATGTTTCAAGGGAAAAACTTAGAAAAAGACGGTAAGAAACGACAAAATGGGTTTTTTTCGTAAAATGCGTTTAAAAGCTAAAAAACTTTTGTGACCAATTGTCACAAGTCTGCTAATAAGTAAAATACTGTTAGTCGAATATGCAGTATTATTTTAAAAGTTCGTTTTACTCTATAGGTAGATACGAATTTTTATTAAAATTTTATTAAAATTGGCCTTAAGTAAAGTACCTTTAATTTTAAGGCTAAAATAAAAATTAGATTTTACCCTCTGGGCATTACCCCACAGACCCCAGATATGAAGTTTGAAGAAAATCCGTCCACCCGTTCAAGTTGTACGGATACAGAGGTACAGACAGGCGGACAGAATTACGAGACCCACGTTTTTGACTTCCTCTACTCGTATTACAGTAGTATCAAGATTGATCACAATCTCAAGATCGAACATTTTTACAAAAACAATACTCGCTCTATAGGTATACTAGCAAGTAAGTAAAAAACAAGAATCGACCGAAAACGAAGGATACTCTCATAGTCAATGTTTGTTTGTCGATTTGGTCCTAGAGTTACGACATTCTTTTCTTTTCAACACAGAAAATTTGTGAACAAAACTAATGCGAAAAATCTACCAATATTTTATTTGTCTCTTGATTTTGAATTTGATGTCAATGTTGTCCATATTTTGCAAAAATGTGTTCTTCCATCTCGGTGTGCATCCTTCCTTATCCTTTATACGATGAGGAAGAACTAGAGCGATTGTTGCGGAACACACAAGAAGTACGAGTAGGTATTTTTTCTCATTACAATCGTATTTTTTAGTGATGTAGAGCGTCTCCAATTTTTGCTCAATTACAATTGTTAGATGTTGAACATCTTTGGGAGATATTGTGGAGGATCATATTGGGTGAACGCTATAGTATGGACGAGTAGTTTTCGAGTCGAGACTGTCTACGAAGGAGTAAACAACGGCGCAATAAGTTTGTCTTCCCACTCATAATTTGATACAGTAAACTTTATACCAAGGGCGATGATCCTCAAAAACTTTGCGCAGAAAGCACAAAATTCGATTAAACGAACAAATACTGTATGACAAACAACATAATAAAACAAATATTTTGCGCTTCTGTGGTGACACACTAATTTGTTCACAGATTTTTTTCTTTAGGAGTCTTATTTGGAATAGTAGAACAATCACACGAAATTTCACCGACAGTTTGGTGTTTTCCTAATTCGCTTTCCTCTAGAATCTAACATTTTTAAATCACAGATCCTATTAAGTGAATAGAGGTGAGATTATTCTGATTGTGAAAAAAGACACTCAGGTGAAAGGCGTGATCTACCTATATTGAACTAACAAAATAAAATTTTACGTCTGGTAGAGTTATCGCATGAAATTTAACATAATACAATGTTTCATATAATATTTATAATTTTGTCAAAGAATATTCACTATTTTCAAACATTTTCCTGTAATTTTCATACAATTCTCTTTTGAGGATGCCCTTTAAAATACGAGTAGCATGGATTTTTGCCTTTCATCAACATGTTGCCAGCAACATTTTTTGTTACCACTCTCGTCACACATAATCATTGCAAGTCGTGGGTGTCTTCATCTGAAGATCGTTTTTCATGTCTCTCGTCTCGTAACACGTAATGAGTAACAGGTATAGTCTTTAATAGGGGCCCTTCAGAAAAGGATGACAAAGTTATCTGCCAACCGTTCTATAAATTTGCAATATTAACTTTGAAACAAGCGAAAGAAAAACTTTTCAAAAAAGGAATTCAAGTCTCTCTGCACAATCCTTAAACCTTTGATTACCGAAAACAAGTTCGAGAAGTGACTAAATTGAGCAAATAAAAATTTGGATCGTGATTGGAGCAATTTTGCAACTCACAGCTAAACATCCAGCAAAGGTCCGTGTTTATGGGTGTTTCTCTGCAAATGGATTTGGAAAATTGATTATGTTTACAAAACCCCAATGCTGAATTCATGCTGAATTTATACAAAATGGTGGCTGGACACCATATTAAATGTAATTGCGAAACAGATTTGGACGTTAATTTTATGAAGTAAAATAAAACACATTTCATTATTGCATTTTTAATGTTTTGCTTGAAATAGGTTGTATATTTGAAACTGAGGAAACTCAAGGAAGTCTGTCCTTTCTTTAGCAAGTACCAAGGCAATCAATCAAACGTTTCAGAAACCGATCCATGTTCGACCTATATTTGCGTAACATATTCGAGAGAGTAACGCCGAGAAACTTATATTGATCTTATAAGTAGATGATTGGAGAAACTCATCCATTGGACAAGAAAATTTTATTTTGAAAATATGAATTAAAAATCGCCTCAGCGAAAACAGTATACTTTTGCGAGATGAAGTCTACATGAAGATAAGTTAGGAAGCACCACCGAAAATTGTCCTCTAACATTTCATTCTTCACAATGCAAGCCAATAATGAAGAGTCCTTTAGAAATTTCAGAGAGATGAAAGAAGACGTCAGGAAGTGTCAATTTACTGTACATCAAGTTACGCAACGAAACCGGACCGTGAATACAGGAACACATAATGGAAAAAATAGTATAATCACTTTAATCTTGGTTGCCGCTGGATATCCGAAAGGTGAACTAATCGGTTCCATGTGGTCCGTTCTCGGGAAAAGAATCCGTCATATACAAATGAATATAATGTGCCTATACTCGTCGAGCGATTTATAAGTTTTCACATATTATGCACCTTTTTGGATTTTATTCCTTAAGAGGTCTCTTCCCAGTAATTGTGCAAAAAATCGAAAATTTTCGAAACGGTTGCCTAACACGTTAACCGATTGAAATAATTTTCGCAAGATATCAACAAATTGTGTTTTATCTGCAATGTTTAAAAAAATCGCAGATCATTTTCGACATTTTGCGTAGAATGATAAATTGGTTGTCCAGTTTTCTATAGGAAAATGATGTAGAAATAAGCTGATTTTTGGATTTAGTAGAAATATAGTGAATAGATCTCCAATGTGGTTGAACGGAATTTGGAAATTCTGTTTAAGTTTTGAAATTTTTACAAATTGCCATAAAAAACCTACGAGTATAACACTTTGCATGTATTTGTTGTACAGCATTGCATTTTCTTGGACATTATTTTTTTTTTTTCAATAAATTACGAATTTAAAGCAAGTGCGTGTATTTTAAATACTATTATTATTGCACCTATAAAGGCAGTGAAGAACAGCATTCATGAGAATTGAGAATTTTATTTGGAATCATGCATATGTCTAGGTGTTACATAATAAATGTTGATTATTGACGTACTCGTATGTAGGTATCATATAACCAAAAATTATTTTAGGTATTTTATCGAATAATATTATCATTATCATTATGATCGAATGTTGATCCATGTGCTATTTGGAAGTTATAATAATTATAACAGTGGGAAATATGTAAACAATTTTTTTTTAGAGCTTGTAACTTCGTGGTTCAGTTGGTGATGTTAGATTTAATTCGATTCTAATGAAACAATCTTACTATATGTGTAACATATTTAGATTATGCGCATATAAATCATAAATGTAAATTATCAACTGATGTAGCTAAAGATGTTTGATGTTTCAGAAGTAGTTTCGGAAACAATTCGTAGGTACCAATATTAATTATCTGCCTGTTAAATTATGTACATACATACTTAGTCAGCTATGTAATGAGTTTTGAAAAATAAAAACATTAAAAATCAGTGTACAATGTTACAGATTGGATGTGAGTTGAACACAATTTTGAAATTCTTTCTAATTTTTGAAATATTGAGCTTTGAAATTTATAATATAATTTTCCACAAATTGGATTTTGTTGTTTGTCTTTCAACTTCCTAGATCATCCGGGTATTCTTGAGGGGTGCGGGAACATTGTACATATGTAAGTCCGAAGAGAAAAAATGCTTGCAACATTGGAATTGTACGAGTATACATGTACTCGTACATAAAGGTAAATCGAAAAAGAAGTGTTCACTGTAAGACGGATATGTCTATAATCAGGAATTCGGCGATATCAGTTATTTTTGTGGTAATTACTTAGTGTACGAAAACTAATAACTTTGTGGGTCATCCCGAGGCTTCCGGAGATAGACATAAGGAACACGTACATTACAAAACTGTTTAGTAAATTGTAGGAAATCTGAATATTAACTTATGTCTTACACTCACTTAATTTTCCCTCTTCGTTAATCCGGAAATAAAGACAAATCTGTTATCGTGTCAAAACACGTTTTTTTGTATTCTATATCTCCTCAGATGGCTTGGTCGAGAACAACTGAAGAGATTTTGACAATATCTTATCTGCTAAAACTAGCAAAAATTGTTTTGTTTTTTTTCTATTTTTTTAAATGCTTACGCCACTTTTTTTATAACCTGCTCATGATGTTACATACCTATATACCTAAATATTTAGGTTCTGAATTTTTTCAGATTTTTCGCATCCTTTTGACTTTTGTTTGACAAACTTTATCCGAAAAAGAAAACTGGTTACAGCCAGAAACTATAGTCCTAACGATATATGTATGTAGCTCACAAAGCTGAATTATTTTCATGAACAAAAGTGAATTACGCCGGTGTGTGGAAATGTACCAGTGTTGCACTGCAGCCAAATAAATATTTAGCGTACTTATGCATTTGTGTATCGAATACAAAAAAAAAACTTTAACTAAAATGCATATCAGCCAATCCTTAAGACAAAATAGTTGTCATTTTTCTAAACAAATAAGAAGATCTTTATTTATCACGTAATATGGTAACATCTTATACAATTTCAAAGATGTTGTTTGCATATTCACCTCATGCGATTGAAATTAAATTTGGGGATGTGCAATGTATAACCAGATGGGTAATTGAAAGAAGTTGTTTGACATGTGTGAAGGAATGTGAACATCGTCGCTGCGCCTGCAAAATCTGACAAATAAAAAACAAATTTAAAGGAGTTCAAAGAAGTATAAATTATAGGGAACTAGTTCTTAGAAGTAAGGATTGATTTTAGATACGTGTTTTTTTTTTTACTTAAACTTTAAATTTGAATTTTTTTGTTTGTCAGATTTTGCAGGCGCAGCGACGGTATGTAGGTGTATTTTATCTCTTTAGTGGTCGGTTGGGGTAGTGATTTGTTAATTTCTTTTCCCATTTCGATTTGCACCGCGCCACAAAAGTGAAAACATATTAACATTTTTTCATATCCACGACATGTATGTACATACGCATGTATGTATATTTTGCTAAAAAATTACGAGGTATACAGAAACCCTTGAATGACCTAGACGGCTGAAATTTTGAATGTTAGTTTCATCGCCTCCAGATGACATAGAAATCATAGGTTTTACACAGACAGATAGTACGGAATACTCGTAAAGGTCACGTTGTAATCCTTTTCTCATAATACAGGTGGTGCGATTATTTTTTTTGTCTCTGACATAAAGCAGTTTATTGTCTTCGAAGTGAATGACATTCCTAGTGTGTACTATCGTACATAATATACATATCTATGTACACATTTATTTCCTTCATATTTATTCAGTTTTCTGCTTCCTATCACAGATATTAGAGTAATTTTAGATTAAAGTCGATTTGTGAAATCTATTAAGCCTCCAAGTTTTTACGTCACAAAGTCACTCCTCGATATGGATACATGGTAGGTGCAATAAAATAATCAGCAAGTGAGTTTCTGATAAAGGAGTCTACTAAAATATATCCCCATAATAAATAAATAATTAAAAAAAAGACAGATAAAGCAGGTCACATAGAACCCAACCCACCCTTCTATAAGTAAAAAAACAAAAATTTTAAATTCAAAACCAAAAAAAAAAAAAAAATATTGAAATTAAAAAAAGGAGTTGTCGCATTCATTCATAGCTATCACATATTTATATATGTATATACAATATTCTTTTTTTGCGTGTTTTCGACTGCTCTTACTCAATATTTACTTCACTTTTAAATGAATTCACATTTTTCGAACAATCGTCTATTCTATTCGTGGTTCGACTCCGAGCTACATATGTTCTAATCGGAGTTCGACATTTTACGCAGACACCTCTTAAGTGTACGGACAAATCTTCAAACAACCAAAACATGTTTCATCAAAATCGGTTCAGCCACTGCTCAATCAAAAATATTTGTATTTCCAAGAATATTGTCGACTCCCAACCCCGCCGTATGTAATTTAATCCTAAATTAACGGACAGAATAAAAACCAATCAAAGTTAAACAAAAAACAATCTCCCACCCCCTGTACACACCCATTTGCACATCACTGACTGAAAAATGATGAATGTTTGGTGATGATTTTTGTTCATTAAATCAAGTTTATAATACTCATTGCTTGAAATTTCTGCAATTTTTTTTTAAATCGTATAAGTTGTTAGGTATTAAATTAGGCGGGTGTAATGCAAGAAGCAACCATACACATTTGCAAGTTTCTAGGTCAAATGATTTCAGAGGTAGGGTGTTGAACGAATCAGTCAGTCAATGAGTTTTTCCTTTTCCTTCGTAACCCACAGAAGATTTCATAGGCTGAAATTTTGAAGGCAGCCCCTAGCCTAATAGGGTGTCTTTTCAGCGATCAACAATTTCTATGAGGGTATTGTTTATCAAATAAGGTATAAATCAGGGTATTTTGAAGATCAGAAATAAACGGGTGATTAATAAGTCAGATTATTATCCACCCATTCAACCGTAGATGTTTGTTGACAATTTGGTATACCATTTGCTCTATCAGAGAGCTTAATACATAAAGTTTTTCAATCTCATAATCTGTTTTATTTTAAACTGTGAACAACTTCGTGAGTCACTCCAGAATTCACTTAAAATTAAAAATTATTAAAAAAAGAACAATCTTATGCACATAGCAAAATACATTCAAAAATAACATCAATATTTTTTGTATAAGGGGTGTCCCTATAAGAGGTATATTTATTTTATAAAACGCACCAGCTATTAAAAATGTGATGATCTTTTAATATCGTAAAAAGCCAACACGGCTTTTATTTTAGAATACAGTCCTTCCCCGTGTTCGCTCAAATATAGCAATTTTTTTATCAATAACACGCCGAATGTTATTCTTCCTATCTGGAGTTGTTGTTTGAATTATTGACATCAACTTTTTTCATTTTTGTTACCGACAATACATTAGAATTTAAAACTAAATCCCTTATTGGCACACCCTTTATTTAACTTTATTCTTAACTTAACAAATTTTTTTGTATTCAAAGCGATACATATCCATTGCAGCAACATAAAAACAAATCGCATTCCATTTGAATAAAATTGACTCTATCTACGGAATGATAATTTTTAATATTAAAAAAAAAAAATGGCATTTAAAACGCGCTATATAATTGCAAATATTTTTTTTAAATTTTCTTGGCTAATTATTTAGATTTATTTTTTAATTAAAAATTTTGTTGCCAATACCTAGAAAAATTGTTTTTATTTATCACTCAAAAAATCGTGTGTATTGTGTATTTTTATTTTTTTGGTAAAACTTAACACTATCTAAACATCTAGAATTCTAAAAACTTCCAATCGTTTTAAATATTTTTGTTTCCTTTGGAACTGCATGTTTATCTAAAAAAAGGAGAGAATTAAAAGACAATGACAAATTTTGTAATCTAAATACTCGAAGTACACTCTAAAAAAAAAGTGAGCTTTCTTTTCTGGAATAAAACTGGTCTCTAATGAGTTTCACGCACAAAGTATTCTCTTTTTTTTTTTCATAAATTTATGTTCCATTAGTTTTAATTATTTATTGTTTTCTTCTCGAAATTTCTGTACAACATAACTGACGATTTAAGCAGTTCAATCGCAAGCGTAATGCTTCATCAAGTTTAATAGTTGTGACAAATTCTTATAGAAAGGACGAATTTCGTTTGAGTGAGTGTGTGTGCTCTTGGATGAGTTTTGGTTTGATTAGCGGATTAACTAGCTACTAGTTCGGATACAGAATTGGCACGTCGGCGTTTGGTTATCTGTTTCCAGAGGCGACGGTTCAATGAAGGTTTATCCTATGGAGAGAGAGAGAGAGAGGGAAAGAGAGATGGAAAAACATTTATTAAAATTTAATAAAATTATTCAAATGTAGCTCATAGTCAAAATTTATTTATTCTGAGCACAGCTGATTTCCATTAGCACTTATTCTCTATTCAGTCGGTAGCGATGTATACTGCTACCAACATCAATATACATAAGATCCTCGATATAACCGACCCCCGCTGTGACCGATTTTCTCTACAACCAACACTCTGTAGTGATCTTTATCACGACATACCATCACTGCACCTTATGCTCCCACAACTGAACCTCATTGAAGCTAGTCAGTAATATTTTAATTTATCGTTACAATCCTTATATTCCCTTCTCTACATTTCAATACATCCGACTTATGTATGTTCGAATAGTGATAAACAAAACTAATTCCAGTGTAACTGACTTTCATTATATGTAAATGGTCCTCGCAGCACATGTTTTTGGCTACAAATTATCTTTATCTTTAAATAATAGTTCAATGTAACGCTGAAACGTATCCTCTCTACAACTCATTTAGCATGTACCTATAGTCCACGTGCACTACTATAAATATTTTTCACAAATATCTTTTTTTACATACAGTCGTCCTCTTTAAAGTGATTTGTTACAACCCAACAACTCATTCCAATCCTATTCGGATCCTATTAATTCTATATTATTTCTATAATAATCACCAACTGACTTGTTTACTTGATCTTGGCCAGAACTGAATCTCGCCACTCCAATGAGTAGATTCGTACCATAACGGTACCATAAGCATCCCGCACTTCAAGTGGTGTTCACTTGTTTTCACTGTAAGTTATCCCTATTCCCTCTGATTCTTTTTCACACTTATTTTCACATTTCATTATTGAAACAACGTTCTCACTAAAACGAATGATTATATTACTAGTGGTCATCATTAAGAAAGCATCCTCATTGCAAACCATGCTTGTTACAACTGATTTTCTGAATAATAGATCCTGTCTAGAAATTATCATCCCTATTACTGATCACTGTCCATTATGATCTACAGGTCATCGCCACTTCATGTGATTCTCATTAGAATTCGTCCGCCCATTAAAGGTCCAGTCTACAACTAAGCTTTTAACTTATTCTCTAGTGTGATTGTCGATCAGAAATCGTCTGTTTTTGACTGATGTAAATTAAGTTATTTAATTGTAATATTAATATTGTGCAATTCCAATTTTTTCAACGATTTTTTCCTGCAGGACGGAGGAAAGGAAGTAAGTCCTGCTCTAAATTACACTTGATGTAAATATTTTGTTTTTGCAACAAACAGTTGTGCAGGAAATTATGATCGACAACTACGACTTTGAAATCGACGAGAAATGTCGACCTTAATGGACATTCAAACATGATCGATAAATATCGTTTGTCGATCAATAATCGTCAATCACAATCCAACTCAAGTTGCTCTCATTGTAACTGATCCTCACTTTAACTGGATCTCACTATAAGTGCGGGCCACTGATTCTATTTCCTGCTGATCTCCATTTCAGATCTCTTCACCTTAACTTACGAGTATCATATCTTTTAATTCCTTTTTAATAGTGATCATCTAAGAAACTGATCGCTACCGCAAGTGATTGCCAATACAAATTAGTATACTAACTGATCTTTTGTATAATCGATGCTATGTCAACTAATAAAACACTCCGGGACAAAATGATAAGACCCCTCAACAAATTCTTAAGAAAAAAAAAAGTGTGCTTAACATTTGCCAAATCTGATTGAATCATTAGGTAACAGGATGTATGTATTTAGACCGCACTGCCATTTTGTTTTATTATTATTTGTTTAGAGAAATTATTTTATGGCAATGCGGTCTAAATACATCCTGTTACCTAATGATTCAATCAGATTTGGCAAATGTTACGCACTCTTTTTTTTTCTTAATTTTATTTGCGAGGATGTCTTATCATTTTGTCCCGGAGTGGGTCTTTTAACAGACCTCTATAATTGATCCTCTCTAAACTGATTCCCGTTTCAAATGATCCTCACAAATATTGATCTTGCTATAGACCAGATCTAATCCTGATCGTCTTTGCAACTATTCTTTATTCTGACTAATCACTGCGTACAAGAAGACTGATTTTAGTGCAACTGATATTTCCTTTCCGCTTACATTGTCCTTCCGTGGTGACAACTGCTGGTGCGGCTTCTGTCGCCGACTCCTCTCCGGTGTGCTACTTGGATTGGACTCATTGAGGGAGGTGCGTGAACAGTTCTTCGACAGTGGTACTTCAGAGTTGCGTCTTGTTAAAAAATTCATTCTACAAAAGAGTACAATCTTTTTTTTAAAAAAAAAGTTCTGGCACTCAGGGCACCTGTTGCATACTTACAATCGATTACCTTTGCCAGTCTCAATCAACCCGGTCTCATCGCGACCCAATTTCCTTGTCCGAACAGCTCCACTTGACGCAGCAATGGATGCTCCCCGCTGTAAGTCATTCTCCATCATTCCAACTGCCGACGCCACTGAAGAAGTACTCCTCGTCCTCATCAGACTCTTCGATTTCTTCATTGTCATCGTCGTCGTCGTCGTCCTGATTGGTGAGCCACTCTTCGATTGAGACATGCAGTACATCTTCTCGCGTTTCGCTAAGATTTCCAAATCGCTTAATTTGCTCTCGTCGCTGTTGGTGCTGGTGTTTCTGTAACTGGCGTCGCTGCCGTCGTTCGCGCTTTCGCTGATTTCCTCGATTAAATCTGAGGCAGTTGCAAATGCAGAACTGCTCCACGTATTTCGATTTGGCTGCAGGTGTTGTTGTCGATTGCTGCTGGCGCCTGCGACGCCTCCGATTCCACCAATGCAATCGCCGCCAACCGATACGGGCCGGGGACGGCGATTCACCGTTGGCGTGTCCATTTTCGAATTTCGCTGTTGACAAAAGGAGATGACAGCCTCTTTCGGCTGCACTCGATTCGTGGCGGTACGGGTAAGCAAATCTCTCCCCGTCAATCGATGAAATGTTGAAAGGTCGTGTCTGCAAAGAAACAATTGAATGATAGTTGTTTGACAGAAGGCCATTTTAAATAGAACTTACCCCAGAATCGTTGTAAGATCTGGTCCAGGATCGTAGCTGATCAAGTCTTCGTCTCCCAGAATGTCGTGATTGAGTGCCAGTCGCATTTCGAGTCGCGGACTTAAACCGGATCCATGATGGACAGTAATTGGTGAACCGTTTATGCTGCTGCTGTTGCTGTTCCGTGGCGACGGTGTTGTTGTTCCTAGTGTTTCGCCTTTGATTGCTGTTGTCATCGTCGTCGAAACTGTTGGTGATGATATTGAGATTGGCTTTCTGTCCGCCGGTCCCAGGAGGGAGGTTTCTATGATTGTTGATTGTCGGCCTGCGGCTGGCCCGATACTTCCTACACAACTTTTCGTATTGAACACAGTACTTTGATTGATTTGCGTGAACCTTTTGTGGATGTTGTGGACGACGGCATCCACTGAAGAGCCAGTGTCAGCAGTACCGCCAGATGGTGGTTGGACCTAAAATATGTGCCATGTAAACAGGGTTCAAAAAGCTCCTCCTGATAGTTACTTACCGCCTGTTGTATAGCTACACTTGCTCCCACTTGGGCATTCCTCAAATTTGTCTGCGTTAGCATTAGCCGCCTTGGAGGTGGTGGGGGCGGTGAGAATTTCGTCTTGCGTACAATAGTTCCGCAGGAATTTGTATTCACACTTTCTGCCGCTGGCAACAGCACCTTGGGCATAGTAGTGTTGCTCTCGTTGCTGGTTGTTGTAGAAGTCGAGGAATTCATTGCTGTCATCGTCGTCGTCATCGTCATCGTCGTCATCAAGGATGAAATCGTCATCTGAATCAGTCTTGTTGCTGTGGCGGTGGAGGTGGCAATGGAATGTTCCTGCATCTTTGGCAGTATCATTGGCATTTGTTGTTGATCCTTTGTCAGTAATTGCCGTTGTTGATGATGTCCATCCGAATCGTTTGATTCCGATTCCTCCTCTAGCTGCAGATCCTCCTTCTCTTCCTCCTCCTCCTCCTCCTCCGTCGCATCGTCGCTTGAACTTCCAAGTGAATCCTTTAAAACGTGGCCATTTGTCATTGTTTCCCCCTACCAATTTTTTGGGAATAGAATTCAACTAATCAATTCTGGAATTAAGCGATCTAGGATTTTGCTTTGTGCACAATTTTTTTTTTTGTTTTTTTAGTTTTTGTTTTCAGGTTTTTGTTTTTTTTTTTTGAATTGTTTGTTATGCTTTTTTAAATTTTACTATAGCTTCACTAATCTTACTATAACCTTCTAAAACGAAACGAAAGAAAACACGAAAAGAGAAAAAACACAGAGAATGTGTGTGGAATATGCGTTATGATGATAAATATTTAACGAAATGTTTCTTACATAATGAGATGAAATAAATTAAAAATTTAAATCTCTAACAATCAAATAAAAAGTCAGCTAATACATACAAACAAACAAACAAACGCTTCATGCTGTTCAAGTCGACCCACCTTTTTGAGTTCTTCACTTTCCTGTTGAGTTTTCTCCTCATCACTTTCGGTTTCCTCCTCGAACAGTGGTTCTAAACGTCGCCTACGAAATGTATTTTTTTTTTTTTTTTACGTTGAATGGAGATGAGGACTAATTAATTTAAAATGATATCTAATGAAGATGATAAGAGTATCTAATGAAATAATTTTAAAATATATTCTACATTAATTATCTAAGCTGTTCATTCAAGAAAGACTCAATTCCTTGATGGGGTTAGACTTTGATTTAAAAATATATATGCCTGAGCGTCTGTGTCTGGAAACGGTATCGCCCTAAAGAGCCTCTTAAGATTCTGTGGTCTACAGATTTATGGACAATTTTTTATATAAATCTGTACGCTGCACTATTTTTTACTATAAAATATTTAATATTTAGTGTAGATTTAGAGAGGTCAAGGTTCATAGTGTTAGCCAAATTTTGGTAACTTAACTTTAGGTACATACATATAATACATATTTGCTTCATTGTTTTTGTAAGGAACATTTTCTGTCCTCGCACAGATATAAGAGTACACACTTCGGACTAACATTTTATTGATTTCTAGATACATATCTTGAATTAAGTTAATCATGCTAAGAATGTAGATTTGTCTATCCTTTATAAAGAATCCTTATATATTCATCATATTTTCTTTTTTTTACTGTTCTTACGAAAAAGAAACACGTCTTTTACTTTTTGTTCACTGCGTGTCCGTTAAAATTCAAATTTTAAATTTAAATTCTCGGAAATTGTTACTGAATTAAGTCAGAGTATCTAACTAAACTAGACTCAGTGTCTTTCTAGTGTCTAAGCTTTCGTGCAAAGTAGTCGCGTGTTTTAATTATTTGTGAGCTGTTTTACCGGATTTTAAAGGAGTATTGTCTCTGAGAAAATAGTCAAATATTGCATTGGCGTACCTGCGTTAGTTGCATTACATTTGTGGTAACACATGGCTGATGATAAATTTTTTATTTTTTTTTTTAACTAAATAGGGAATTTTAAGACTTTTTTTTATATTAATGTATCTAGACCTCAAAAGTAAGGCTTTTGTTATATTTTTCTGTGTTACATTTTTGTCCACTTCCTTATTATGTGCCGGTTAAAAAGTCAAAGTTTGATCCTTTTGCAGGCAAATGCAATGATATATTTTTATACATTTCTCGATTTTGAAGAAATTTTATCACATACTCGTAATTGTTATTATGGCTTTTCCTTAACAGAAAGTAGGCGTGAATCCCAAGGTTTGTAACCGAAGTTCACGGATTCTGATGAAACACTTCATAATAAGACTTAACCATCACCGTAAAAAATCAATGTGTTCTTTTTGGGAAAACGCCCCAAAAGTATACAAGTGGCCGTGATCATACATGCATAGTTTATTACATAGAAAAATAATAACGATAGACACCCAAAAGTATAAATATTTATGGTAAGCATCGAAAGTTAAGTCGATCTAGCCATGTCCATCCGCCCAGTTTTTCCACCTTAAATTTTGAGCTAGGAAGATGAAATTTGATGTAAAACAAATTAGAAAAACGCCCAATTTAAAAGAAAAACATTAGTAACTCAATTCTACAAGAGCGTAATATTCGTTCACAAATAAACCATAAATGCTGAAAAATATTGCATTAACAAAATGTTTAAGACGTTCAGAGTCTCTACAATTCGTCCACAAGTATAATGCCACGCCAACTTTTTGGATGCTATTTCTTCAAAAACCTTACTTTTTAAAGCTATTTCCGGTGATGGGTAAGCCTTAATTTGAAGATCTCATCAGAATCCACGAATTTCGGCAACAAATTGTTATATTTTTGTATCATAATATCCGTTTCAGATGCATTGTACCTTTTCTGTATGTTTCTTTCCAATTTAAACATATAGTATGTATGTACCTTACCTATTCATTAAGGTTGTTCATTCAAATGCAATGATATCTTTCTACTCAGAGAATATTCTCCCGATTTTTAAAAGATTTTAACAGATAATTTGTTGCTAATATTGTTCCATAGAAGAACGTGGGCGTGAATGTCACCATTTGTAGGTCACAGATTCTGAGAAAATATTCACAATAAGATTTAACCATCACCTTAAATAGCAAATGAGAAAGCTAAATACGGTTTTTTTGACAAAAACTCCCTCATAGTTGAAAAGTGGGCTTGTTTGTGGGCGGATTTCAGAAATGTTTACACTTGTACTGCTTCGGATTCTGAAGAAGTTGTACGTTTATACAATTTTATGTTCCTAGCTCAAAATTTAAGACCAAAAACGGGTGACATAGAGAGAGACATACGGACATGGCTAGATCGAAATAACTTTCTATGCTGATCAGAAATATATACATATTTTTTTGGGGTTCTGTCATTATGTATGAAAATTAATATCCTATGGGCAAGGTATAAAACGTATCTCGTTACATTCAACCCCTAAGAAGGGATTTAATTGTAAATTTGCTTTCTCTATCGCACGTACTTATCTATATGTGGTGTTCGTTTGTAAGTTGTTCAGAAGCGAAAAAATAGGTTTCTTAAGAAGTGTTAAGAAGCAAAATAAAAAATTGTTCGACCATACGAGTATGTACGAGTATGCATGTCAAAAGTTTGAATGCCATGTCCTTATACACTCCGGGACTAAAGGATAAGACACACCCATGAATGTTTAAAAAAAAAGTGTGCCAAATCTGATTGAATTATTAGGTAACAGGCTGTGTTTACCACTGCTAAATCTTTATTTTTGTTGTTTTGGGGGAAAACCCGTAAACTGGATGGGAAAAAAAGATAGGACAGGTGGATTAAATTATTAAATAACAACATAAAAATGTCAATATTTTATTTTATAGGTAGTGTGCTAGCTCCTTTATTTTCTACAATTTCTAACATTCCCTTAGGCATACTCTCCCAACATATTCTCAATTATATTCAAGTCAAGTGATCAAGACTGGCCAACAACAGTTAAGAATTTTCATTCTCGTAGAATTTACATTTTTTAATTCTTAACGAAGATTATCGTAGAAAGGGTTGCAAATAACACAAAGTATTCAAGACCCGATCTTACAAATCCGGAATATAAAGATTTGAGGGTGTACGGATCCGTGAACTATAATGTCTCGTAAAAAGCACAGCATACAACGTGGGGGCAAAACTGAGCCCCGACTTCAGGAACACCCGAGGTGAAGTATCATATATAGGATCAGATAAGATGCGATCGAAAACGACTCCTCGGAAATGGCATAAAACTGCTTGTCTCTACCATACTGCTTGTCTCTACACAGCACGAGTGGCTACGAGAAGCAAGGTCACTACTTGTATGGGCTGTTAGCGCTAAAATATTCGTTTATTTAGCGTTCGTTCAGTTAAGTAAGATTAACACAATTTTAATAAATTTGAGTGGAAACCATAACTTCCAGTTTCCTCTTTAAGATGTTGTGATTAACTCTATCAAAAGCTTTGGCAAAGTCGGTTTTTAGAATATCATTCACACGCTGATATCTGACATAATTTGCGGATTGTTATATAATTGAAGTTCAAAATTCATAAAAAATATCAAAAAATCATCGGTGCTGACGGTATTTGAACTTGCGACTCTTGGCGCAGGTTTGAATAGTCAATACAAGTTAACTCGGCTACGCCAATATTGTCCATGGCATGGTCAAAAGCTATACTAGTCATTCTAGCACAAGCTGCACTTAGTAAGTAATATGATCATACTTAGCTGTCACCTGTCAAAGTATTCGCCCCAAAAAGCGACTATGTATAGCGACCGTAAAAGTGGTAGCGGGTATTTAAAGTACTTGTGACTTATGAAGCACAATTATAGATTAACCTATATACAGTAATCCTCGGCTATTTCCTTCTACCTAAAATGCATAATTTCGACACACAGTGAGTTTGTTATTCAGTTATGCGGGAAACGCAATTAAGTCATTTGCAAAATTTCGTTTTCCAATTTCAAAATGTAAGGTCTCCTACACACCAGTAAGTTATACTCACGTAAGTAACTTCTAGGGCATCTACGTTTAACGTTTTACTTAAGGCGTAAATCAAGGGAAGTTTGTAAATGTATAAATACGTTCTCACTCTCTCACAGTCTTCTCAATCTTATCGAATCAACGTTGATAATTGTTTGCGATAAGTTTTCGAATATAACCTTGATTAAATTTTTTTTCAACTGAACATATAATAAAATTTTCTCTTAAGATAATATAATGGTTATATAAGTACTTACGATAGTTTAATTTACTTTCGACTTACGAAAGCATTTCTTACTGTAAGTTTATCTATAGTGTAAACATTCTTTTAAGTTACTTGCGTCAGACTTATGTACTCGTAAGTTCTTGCCTAAGACCAAAAACTGGTGAAACACTGATAGGTTGACATACTCTCCTACTCGTAGTTTGCCACACATTTTATGCTATGGAGGTGAAGTTAGAAAGGGGTCAGAATTATTTTTTTATTGTCAGGTAATCCTTATTAGGCATAACAATGTGAAATAGTTCCTCGCAGATGACGGCCGCCCTTGAAGACCAAGTGACGTCGTAACACATGAAATGGTTCTAAAAGTCGTATATGCCTTCATGGATGATAGTCGAATCAAACTAAAATAAATTGCAGAAATATTTTCGGAGCGTTTGGCGACAATCTAGCAGAAGTTATCAACAAATTTGTTACTGAAGATAAGACTTAATTTATTCTATGAAATGATTCGCGAAATAAATTGATACCAGCAATTAACATGAGATGTTAAATAAATATAATTGAAAATACTCATTGTTTAGTATATGACCTCGAGTCAAAATAGGAGATCATGCAGTGGCGAAAAAGGGTAATCCAGCCCCCCAAGAAGTTTAAGGTCGTAATCTCGGCTGGAAAATCATGGCAACAGCATCACGGGAGAATACGAGGGTGGGTCAGTAAGTCCCTGAAAATTAACACAAATTGGGTCGTCACTGTGTCTTTCAAAAGAACGCACCCAAATTTTCAGACAGATCAGTCAAATAGTTTTGTTGTGTAGTTTTCGAGTGCTCATTAAACACTATTTATTGCAAGAAAAAACTATCACGCAAACCAAACAAAAGCTTGACAAATATTATGGGGACTCTTCACCATCTATTGGAACCATTCACCACTGGTTTACTCAATTTCGGTGCGGTCGTTCAAGCAAGTGACGCCGAACGTTCTGGTCGCCCAATTGAGGTCACCACACCAGAAATGGTCGACAAAATCCATGGTTTGATAATGGACGATCGGCGAGTGAAAGTGCGGAGCTTGAAGAGGCCACAGGATTATCACATGGCTCAGTGATTTCGATTTTATATAAATATTTGGACATGAAAAAACTTTCCGCAAGATGGGTGCCGCGTTTGCTCACAATCGACAACAAACGCATTCGTTTGACAACTTCAAAGGTGTGTTTGGCGATGTTCCAGAAAAATTCGGCTGAGTTTTTGCGCCGTTTCGTTACCGTGGATGAAACCTGGATTCACCACAACACACCGGAAACCAAGGAACAGTCAAAACAATGGAACTCACCTGGTGAATCGCGCGGTGTTATTCACATCGATTACCTTGAAAGGGTAAAACGATCACCGGCGCATATTACGCAGAGTTGCTGGGTCGATTCCAAGCCGATTTGAAGCAAAAGCGGCCATATTTGGCGAAGAAAAAAGTTATTTTTCACCAGGACAATGGCAAAATTGCATGAGTTAGTCTACGAACTCCTCCCTCATCCAGCATATTCCCCAGATTTAGTCCCCTGCGACTATTTCTTGTTTCCGAACCTGAAGAAATGGCTCGGAGATAAGAAATTTGGGCCGAATGAAGAGGTCATCACTGAAACAAACGCTTATTTTGAGGGGCTCGAGAAATCGTATTATTTGGAGGGCACCAACAAATTGGAGAAACGTTGGATGAAGTGTATAGAGCTAAAAGGAGAATATGTTGAAAAATAAAATGTTTTCATTTTTCAGGGACTTATTGACCTACCCTCGAACTACGCTAATGCTCTAAGGCCCAATTGCTGATACTAGTCATAAAATAGTATTTTATCTAAGTAATACTTAGTGCTATGTTGAACTTAAACCTAAAGATCATCATAGCTTATTTCCAGTTGCTGGCAAATATTTAAGTGCATCTTAGCAAAGACGCACTTTTGTGAAGACTATTTAAGACTTACTTTGTATTTCGTGCAACTCGTATCAGCAAACGGGCCTAAGACGCTTAAGAGAATCTATTTAAGTAAATAGGAGACATTAATATATTAACAAAAGGCTCCTACTTTATGACAACGCACCGGTTCGCAAGGCTTAAATTGTCATGGCTGATATGAAGTCATGTGGCTTCCAAGAATTAGCTCATCCGCCTTACAGTTCTGACCTGGTGATTACTACAATACCTGTTCTCAAATTTGAAGAAAGATTACATGGGAAGCATTTGGCAAACAATACGATTAAATTAACATTATGGTGAGAATGTAATTTTAGTAGAATAATCAATGATTTTAGTATTCTTTGTTCAAAGTCTTCAATATATTCGTGTTTAGTCTATAACTTTGTTAATTATGGTCTAAGTATAATGTTACACCAAACGTCTACAAAATTTGTTTTATCCTATCTAATAACTACTTATAAATAGTCGTATAAGCTAGTCAAAAGTTATGGATGAAAGACTACTTTGTCTTTGACATTCTTTGGCTTACCGTGGTAACAAACCCCGTATCGTGCTGGCTGTCATTGGTGGAGCCATTAAAAGTTCATCCATCATGAGCTCGGTATCATCGTCATCATTCAACGACGTACTGGACTTGGTGGGGGACTAAAGTTAAAAGAATCAAATTAGAATAACAGTGTTAATGAAGTTTAATAGCCATACCGATTGTGTATTTTCCGAGTTGAGATGCATGTCATCATTGTCCCCTCCGCTGGTGGGTGTGCCCCAAACTTCCTCGCCCGATGTTGCTCCCGATGTACAATCATCCAGTTGATCTTCTTCCTTACTCGGCAAGCTCTGATGTTCTTGATTCCATCGACCCAAATACTTGTCAATAAAAGCTCGCGACTCCTCAAAGAATGACATTTTTCCGGCAACGAATGAACCAGCTCGTGTTGCCCAGGGCTTCTGAGTAGAGTCTTCTGTGCTAAAGATTTCTTTGGTTACAACCTCAATATCATCATCGGGACCATCGACATCATTATCGTCATCCACATTTTGTGACTGTAGGTCGTTATCGTCTTCCAATTCATCGGGTGGATCATCGCCATCAGATGATCGAGCGTCATCGCCACGATCCTCGGACGGAAGTTTTTCCAAACTGGACAGAGTGCCATAGCGACGGAGGGACGTGCTATTCATCGGACGGTATGGGGGTTCCTCATCTAGAGGGGAATCATCTGCGGAGTCTTCTGGGATGTTCTCTATGACCGCTTGACGCGGCACGTTGTTGATCAGCACCTTGGTTGCTGTGCTGGTGATCACGCTTGTTGAGTTGTCCCAAATATTGGTTGTTGTTTTAGACAGGATCGCATCTGGAGTCGGTGGAACGACGGCTATTGATGGCACAAAGGCGACGGTTTCTGCGTGGAGTAGCTTTGCGGCTGGGGTGAGCTGAGCTAAACCGATCAGCATCAGCGAAAGGTCGTCATCACCATCGAAGTCTTCTTTGCGATCTTTGCAGACACATTTGCAGAATCGATGTGGGTTGGTATCCTCATCCACAGGATGATGGGAGGGCTTGTGTTCGAAAACCTTCTTTAGTGGGGATTTCTTAGGCGTAGTTTTTGGTGTTGTCTTTGGCTCGATTAGCTTGCACGTCTCCTGAATCACCTCATCTGGACTGATGGTGGTGCCCTCGAAATCTGCTGGTGTACACTTACAGTTACAGTATGCATGTTGTTTGGTGGGGGTGCTCTTTCGCGATGATCTATCTTTGATGGAATGTCGATTGGGTTTCGGTGGTGGTGTCATGTGTTTTTTTGGTGGTGGCGCTGGTGATTCTGGAGAATATCTGTCCTCTTCGCCTGAACAGTGGCCATTCTGTAGGCGCTCCTGTTTGTCGTCGACTAAAACTCGTACACTGGCGACGATGGTGGCGTCTTGTGTTTCTCCTGCGTGAAGGGGGGAATATGGTTCACGTTTAGTGCTTGCTGGGGATGGTGGCTCACCACCGGTCACGGTGCCTGTCGATGTACTAGAAACACTACTATTGCCAGTGCCGTTCAATCTACAGCAGCGGTTCGGTGAAGCCTGACTATGTTGAACTTTTAGCGAATTACAAACCAAATTTGGCGGTGATGTGGATGATGATCGTTGCTGTTGTTGGCAATTTTTATGACAGTGACGGCAAACAGCTAGCTTATCGCCTACATTAGCTACCGGGCTTGAACGAACTGTGATCTACAAGAGGAATACGGGAAGGGTTGAGGAATTTTCTAAACGAGCAACAGAATGGTTTCGATTTTTTGTTACGCACTCTGTCTCTTACCTGACTGTCTGAAGTCGTGCTGCTAATGTGCGACTGACTCTTGACGTCCGACTCATCCATACTTAGCTCTTCGACCCCACTGAGACGTTTTCCGCCGAAAGATGGTTGCGCTCTCAGATTTCCATTTTCTTTCGCCAGATTTAGCTCCTTGGTACGTTTTTCCAACTGTGCTCGAGTCCAATAAATGATTCGTTCTTCACTATCACCCTCGGGATAGAGTAGATGTTCGTCTTCCTTGCGGATATTTTCCCGGGAGCGAGCCGCAGCTAAGCGGGCTTCCTCCTGCTGTTTATCAAGCTGGCCCTTCATCCATTTAGCTAAGTGTAGCGCACTTGACTTTGACGTGCCGGTTTTATTTAAGATCCTACACTTCTCATCGATCAACATCTCAAATTGTTCAGCGGGATTAGTAAAGCGGTGCTGCGAAAGAAGGGTCAAAAATAGTCGTAAATTAAAAATCGAGTGCAGATACGTTCTTTTGATAGAAAATTGTGATGGGCTCGCAATTGTTACGTTAAATTTTCAAAATATATTGCTCAAAACGAAAATGGTTAAAAAAAAAAGCATGAAACTAGTGCTGCAAACGTGTATATACAAACAAAAATTATACAATAATTTTTCTACAAACATATTTACTTGCTAAAAAAAATAGTTCCTTGACTAAAAACGCTTGTAAAAAATCACTTTAAAGTTTTTTTTTTTTTTTTTCTTAAAAAAACTTGCAAAATAAATTAATTTATTTTTTCATAAATATTATATTATGTAATTATATGAATTTAATTTTATTTGTACAATTTTTAGAGTCCATCACAATTTTTTCTCTGTGTGTATTTTTTTTTTTTATGTAGAAATTTTTTTGCAAAAAGAACTTAAAAAAAAATTAGTTTCCATTTCGAAATAAAAAAAAAAAAAAATAAATAAACTCACAAGCGTTTTTATTCAAAGAAAATTTTATTTTTTCTTATTTTTTGGTTTTAAAAATAATTAATTTTAATATTTATAAATTAATTTCTTGTTGCTAGTTGTTTTTACAAGTTAAATGATATTGCTATATAATTGTTTGTCTAATTTACACGAATTTGTTAAAAAGTGTGTGCATTTTTTTTTTAAAAAAGTGTCTAACAATATTTTTCATTATCTATAAATATTTACATCTATAATGAATTGGTTTTAAATGATGGAAAAAAAATTGTACCTATGTATGTAGGTATAATTGATTGGTAATTTTCACAACGCTATAGGGATTCGTGGGTTTGATACTAAGCATCTACAATATTTCGTTTTTAAACTGAAAACAGAAGTAACATATCTAAAAATGTAAATTAATTCTTGTTTTTTAACCGTTCATTAAATGGGAAACCTTCATATGTACATTGACTAGCTATGACCACTAGGCCCCTTCTACAAGCTCTTAAACCAAATGTGCTTGTGCTGAGCCATTTTGGAAATATTTGGTTTATGTCCAAGTAAATGGAAATTTACAGAGCGAGACGAATTTTAACTTAATCAATCTCTATGCAGCGATTCTGACCTGCTGCAATTCTGACCATTAGTTCCAGCTAAGGAAACGGGAACATGAATAGACCTTCACTTTAATTAGAGTATAAATGTAATTCGCTGACATACTTCTAGACGAACTTCTCGATGTTTGCAGAAAAAAAAAACTTCAAAACATTTGAATCGATAATTTGATGGGTCGATCAACATAACATACTTATTCGTTCCACGAAAAAGTCGTTCAACAAGTTTAGACTAACAGAACGTGCGAAAGTTGTTAAGTTGCTCATGAAATAAAATGCACGACTGGGTCGCAAGTACTTGCACATACATACATGTTGCTTTTTTGCAAATCACTTAGCTCGGAATTCTAATAAAATCGTTTGAATGATTTTCTTTTTTAAAAATCCGCTAAAAATCGAAAATAGATATTTTGAGATTTTTCCAAAACATGGTATGCCACCCACCTCAACTCAAATATGAAATTTGATCAAAATCGTTGGTGCCTTTTTCGAGAAGAAAATCCGTACAGCCGTTTATTCTGCGGTTGGTTATACTGTTTTTGAGAATCCCTATTAGAGTAATCCTGAGATGGATTAAAATCTCGAGATCGAAAATTTTCAGGAAGTGCAAGTAAGAAGGGAACTTGTTAGAGGTGCAACCTTACCTCAATTTTTCTTAAAGTTTTCGAGAAGTTTTGCCCCTTACGCCGAAAAGCAAAGAAGGTTTACGATGTACATAGTTAAAAGAGTAAAAGATCCACTTGACTGAGAGCGACGAGAAGTGGATCACATATGCCAATTGAGCTTCTAATTAATTAGCTCATAGTTGGTTTGCAAGTACTTTGTCAAACTTAAGATGATATATGTACAAGCTTTAAGTTCATAACACTTGTATTAAGCTTAAATAAATAAATGAGTATTGTCATCCTACATTGGATTCCAGGTCACATGGAAGTGGTACGTAATGATAAAACCCGCAAGCTCGCCAGGGAAGGGACAGTTACAACCCTTGGACAGAACATTTCTGCGGAATGTGAGGACATGTCACCCGAGAAGAGTTCCAGAAGAAACTGTTCAAAACTTTGTGTTGTCCAGGTACCATAACCTTATTCTTTATCAAAGTAAAGAGGAAGTTTTGAGATCACGTTCTAATTTCGGGATTTTACAATAAGTTACCAGGGAGTAAGACAAGAAATTGGTTCGAAATTGGTTGTTGGTTTATTTGCCCAATCTATGATTTAAGCAGTTAGCAGTTTCCAAATCAATACCCATCCATACTCATACAGATTCCTAAGGGGATCGTCAGGTAAGGTTGGAAACATTCTTACTTTATTTTTTTATTTATATTTCCTAGTGCATTTTGATAAAAAAAAAAAAAAAACTATTGACAAATCATCTCTTTTGAAAGACAGGTCCGAACTCAAGTGAAATTTCCTTGATCTATTGTGTAACTCTGATCTGTTATTTATTGTTGGAATCGGATCCACCTGCCCGTCGAATGAAGTTCTGCGAATTACAATTGTACCTGTTTAACGTCAAAACTTCATCCATCTACCGGCTTTTGTGAGTGTTGTATACCCAGCTCAGAGCTATCTCTCTGATGGGATTTGACTAGTTATCATCGACTATTGACCCAACCAGTAGTCGGATACGAGCGCATGTCAACATAAATAAGTAGTACCAATTAAATTGTCTTCCGGGAGGGGGGGAGATATAATATGGGACTAATAAATTTGTATTTCGAAAGAATGGTAATAAGTTAATTAGTTGTACTAACTTGAATTGAAAACGCAAACTATTTAATTGGCTCAACAGAATAGTTGGATGTGAGCCACTCTTTTATAGTACTCGTTTTCCCAACTGAATTTTGTATGACGCTCTAGAGTAATATAAAACTATTTCAGCATTGATACACCTATATTGGCGTACTTGCTCTGCTATTTCCGGCAATGGAATAAAACTTAAAATCTATACTCAGTGGTATTAGTCAAAAACATTTTGTTTTTTTAAGAAATATAATATATGACATTTCATAGTATACACGGACTTAATCGATATAGGGGGAAGCATAATAAATATTGCTTTTTTTTATTCTAAAAAATTGTCAATAAAACAGTCTTCAATACAATTATGTTAAAATTCAAAAAAGCTACAAAATAAATATATGTTTGCTAAAAATCTACACACAAATTGCAGATAATTTGACAAACACCAATGTATATACACGTCTGAAGCAGTGAATTATGAACAAAAGTGTGTGTGCATTTAATTACATTATTTATTTAAAACATTTATTTTTTAACAATTTTATTGTAATATCTAGAATACTATAATGTCTATCCTATTACGAGTACTTGTATTACTTATTAAAATGAGCACGAAATGTAAAACTTAACAATGAAATGTTGTTTTTTTTTTTTGCTAAACTTGAACAGAAATATCTTACAGAGTAATTAATATATATAGGTTACCATGAGTTATTGTTTTCAATTATTTATTACCTTTGTTTAATTAAAATTAATTTGTATACGTATAAAGCGTAGTTATGAGTCGAATGAATTAAAAAGTAAACATGCTACATACTAATATCAACAATGTTTTTTCCTCTACTATTTAGTCGTAGAAAATAATTTAATCCGAATGGCAAAAACTAATGTATGTGGCGGCGTTTTAACATGATTCATAGACAACCTTCAAAGTTAGTATTTTTTTTTTTTTGTTATACGATACGAACAATATGTTAGTAAATCGGTGACAAAAAAAAACCTTGCATATAAGATTTTTTTTTTAGTTAAATTACTCCTAGAACTTGTTGTAGTCACGATGGGTACAGTGGAAAAAAAGAACTACCTGTAGAATTAAAAATCAGCTAAGCTCTTCTGAAGTTAGAACGTGAAAGTTTGTAATTATTACGTGAAAACAGACAAGTGAATAGTTTCTATTCTAATTTTCAGTGATGTGGGCGAATTTATTCGGTCTAAATTTAAGCGCATTACAATCAGTAGAACTCAGCGAGCAGTTGAACACCCTAAATAGCAACCAATTTGTTGAAAGCTTGCGATCTCGAATCTCTTATTATTGTCTTTCTCTCCCTCTCTGTATGTAATGTACTCACCGAATGCAACTGAAACAGTTAGACTGATTTATACATCTTGACAACCAAAACAACTGGCACAGATTGAAGTTTTTTTCCGGATGCTAAAAGAATGTGGAAAGTGGTTTATTTCTTTAAACGTGTTTTTTTTTACTAGTACCTCGGCGAAGTACCTTTAGATGAACACCTTATAAACCCGTCTTACTTGTATAGGAGGTTTTCGTGTAAACTTCCCTCCTCCGAAACTGTAAAAATTCTTGTGTCTTTTTCGTAATGTTAGTAAGATAGCTTTATACCACTCTACGAGAATGTGGTAGTAACATATTTAATTAACGAATGTATTGTTTTTAAACTAATTATTATAATTTTCTTTCCTTTCAGGCAAGCATTATAATGTTACTACTAATGTGTGCAATGTAAAGGCGTAAGGTATGCAATAACATTTATGTTTAAAGAGATTCAAAAAACACTTAGTGTTCCGATATTCTAAAAGTTCGGATTTCTTTTCGGCTTTCAGATCAGTGTAGGGTGCGGTGGAGATAATGCCCTAAAATCTCTATAATTGATCTCTTTGACATAGAACAGTTGCCTTAGATTGCTGTTCGTCTCTTAGCGAGATGGCTAAGAAATTTGATATTCACCCGTGCTGGGTGGAGGGGCATAGGAATATACTGGAAAATTGCAGTGCTGATGATCTCGCCAGGCATGGCACAACTTTGCAGATTCTACCAGATAATTGAAATCTTTTTTCATGCCTCTGTAGCAATTATTAAAGCTGATTGCAATCGAATCGGTTATTTGAAAAATGGCACAAGTGACTGAAACAAAGTTGTTCAGTACAAACAACCAACTGAAAATAATAGTACACATGGCTACGTGGATATTTTGCATG
The DNA here is from genome assembly GCA_963082735.1 of Pocota personata. NCBI lineage: Eukaryota > Metazoa > Arthropoda > Insecta > Diptera > Syrphidae > Pocota > Pocota personata. Next base: position 116,838,099 of record OY720430.1, read on the forward strand.
GTCAATTATAACGAAATATAGGATGCGAAGGCTATTTGAGGACAAATTTGAAAAAAAAATAATTAAATATTCATAAGTTATGAGTATTAGAATATATGTAATTTGGCACACAAATACAATGCCAGATTTAAATGGGCCTTGTTGATGTTGGCCATTACTTGGAACAATGGCATGGTTTAGAGCTTGTATAGTTATTGTGGGTATGTTTGTTGGTTTTACTCGTATGTTCAAATACGCCCCACACAAAGTAATTCGACGGATTAAGGTCTGATGAGTTAGGTGGTCATAAGTTTGGTATGATTATGAAAATTGATCGCCATCCATTCCTGAGTCGTCGCTTTGTGCGCTGGCGCAGAATCCTGCTGGAACAGGTATGGTCTTTCTTCAGTAACAATCTATCTAGGGAAACTTGGTGTGCATCACACGGGGGATATCTAGGCTCTGCACACAGTCATTTGTCGTACCTTCTATTGACTTTCTGGTCCTAGTTAAAATTTTGTTTATTGAAAAAAAAAAAGTAAAGAAGGCCTGAATCTTCGGAATGCTTCAACTTGTTGAGGTGCCGCCTTCGGTGGAGTATATGCTTGATAATCAAGTTGACTATCGCTTTTTTTCAATTGTTTTCATTTTCAAACCTTTCGGCAGTAGCTAGAACAATTCTACGTTAGTAAAAATACTTCAGTTTCAATTTTGTAACAATTTCGATGTTATTAAAGGTTAAATAGAGTTCAAGTTATCATTTTGCAATCGCTTATGGAGAACTAAAGTGGCGAGTTTTTATTATTTATTTTTTTTAATAAAATTGCACACGCAATTAGTAAAAAGTAAAAATGACTAAATAAACAACTGTTCTTTGTCGATTGGTATCTATTTGTAAATAATGTGCTTGCATTTCAGATGTATGATAGCATTGACAATCAACTGACTTTTGAGTATATAGTGCTGGCAAAGGTATAAACAACTATTTCGTAATCGTTTTACATATAGTAAGCACTGTGTGGTCGTCACATCTGACTGTGAAAAATGCGACCATCAACTATAAACTTGGGTGATTCCACCTCTGGATCTTCCGGATGCTTCAACGTATTGAATGCTTTTTTTTGCGAAATATTGCCACCAGAAATCTCTAACTCGACGCGAACGTTTTGAACGAACGATCGGTTGATTTTCAAAAAGCGCGATATTTCAAGATCACTGTGGTCTGCACATATAGCATCAATCATTGTACCCAGGAACAATCTAAACGGGTGACATTAACGCGATCAACACTACGACTGAACAGAGACATATCCTCAAATAGCATCCGCACCCTGTACATATAACCATTCTATTTTTAGACTGAAATATTGTTGGCCTTTTCCAAACTTATGTTGAAAACAAATTTTGAGTTGAGTACTCGTATACATATCCTTGCAAAAAGTTTATTTTACATGTATTTTCCTGTTTTTTTGTTTAGAAGTATACATAGATACGTCTAAAGCAGTGTATGATAAGGGCACCTGATGTAAACATTACCAGACGACTTCTGGATCACTATAGTGTATTTTATGTACTTTTGTGTTGAGGCTTTGTAAATATCTTCAGTTAGGAGTTCGGGCCTAGCACCAAGAAGCTTAGCCAATGAATAGGAAATAACGCCGATGCAGTGTGGATTCACTGAATGGGAAACTCAGTTTTGAGCCTCAAAAAAACTATAAAGTTTCTTCACGGTCCCATCTCCTACAAACGTCTCACAAAAATTGGAGAGTAAAACTGTCATCAACAATTTTCAACTAGGCCCTTCGGAAACGACAATATACGGTATATTCCTATGCCCCTATGATAGATTGAGCCTCAGAAAAACTATAAAGTTTCTTCACGGTCCCCATCTCTCACAAACGTCTGACTAACATTCGAGAGTAAAACTGACATCAATAGCTTTTTAACTAGGCCCTTCGGAAACGACAATACGAGTATACTGCAGGTCTTTTCCATTTGTGTGAAAAAATATACTCGTAACATCGATAGCACGAATGGCTGTGAGAAGCTAAGCCAGCCTGTACGGGCTGTATATAGGTATATGTATGCACCTATACATGTATTTAGAAAAGACTTTAGTATTTTCTGAGTCATATCTGTCGTATTTTGAAATCTAGATTGGAATCTTTCTTTTTTGGTTCTCTATTGATAGAAGGTTTTTTTTTTTTTTGGAAAATTTTGGTCATAGTTTTTGGAAGATCTTATCTCTTTAACTATAAATTTCCCACATTTGGAGGAACTTTTAATTAGTTTTATTAGTCTTGTTTACAGATTCTGTCGACCTTTTTCTATTATTTTTCTCTTGACTGTGCCGAAGTTCCTGTCGCAGACATTGAAAGAATGCTGTAGTATAAGAACACAATGTTTAATATTCTTGAATTACCAGATACTGATTTTTATTTTGGCCTGGACAGCTGACTGAGGAAGTGTACAGTTTATCTACGAGTATGTTATTGGAACTGAATGCCTTATTATGTAGTTATTAAAAAAAAGAAGCTGACTGCAGTGCTTGTTCTTTATGATATGAGTACACTCATACCTCGCTGTACGGCCGCTCTTAATACGGCCTTTCGCTATAACGGCCTTTTTTTTTATTACTTTGTTTCAACAACAAAAAAAAAAAAAATGACTCGTTATACGGCATTTCGCTTTACGGCCTGATTTTGTGGAACGTATCTAGGCCGCTAACCGAGGTATGGGTGTATAAGAAAGCATTTTCAAACTCCCAAAGTTCCGCAAACAGCTCATCACCGTGGTTATTTGCAAAGGGTCACGTCTGGATTACATGTGTGTATGCTATTCTCTAAACAAATGAGTAACTAGAGGTACACATAAAACATTTGGAGTAATATTCGGTGATTTTTTTTATGTAAAATGATTCATACTAGACCTAGAATACAGAAAATGTCTTAAAACCATATTCGGCAAAAATGTCACTTGTGCCCTTTTCCAAATAATCGATTCAAGTAAAGATGTCAACTGCAGGTAGTTGTCGTGTCACTAGCCAATTCTGGCCTATTTGGCTCAGAGTCTCGATGAGCTGGCAACTACGGACGTCAGGAAACTCCAGCTCTTCTTTAGAAGATCGAATTGGTTCTAAGCTGGGATCGGGGAATTCATAGATCTCATGGTATCACAATGGATATACTCTGGGCTTAATATGTTTCAAATGTAAAGAATGGCTATTCTTGGACCATTGGACAAAAAAGAAAACATTTGATCCAAGGGTAGGGAACGATCCTGCGATAGGTGTGGTTTTAGTCACCAACGCTTTCTATCCCTGGATCATTTCCTCGTCGGTTAGTTTTCCAACATGGAAAATTCTGTTTTGAAGAAGAAGAGCATAAAATCGCGAAGTTAGATTTGGTGGTGGGGAAACGAATTATAGGTGGGGAAACGAATTATAAGTGGATGTTTTAGAGAGCTGAATGATGATGTAGAGAGCTGAAACTTTCCACACTTATTGCATGGCTCCTACTGGAAAGAACCTAGCGAAGCAAAATTTTTAATTTTCGAAATACAGAGTATTGTAAATAACTTTTACACACCTTCAGAAGACACCGTATGACATGATAGTACTGACTGATAGCACCCTAATAGTACTGACTGTAGGCGAAAGTCTCTCTTAGCTCAATTTTTGATTGTCAAAAAATTATGCCCTCTGTAAAATTATCCAATTTGTGTGTTGCATCCATCTAGAAGTTATCCAACTATTGAGAAAACTAACACTGGTAGAACTAAATGTAGCTGAACTATTAATTTTGGAAACACAAGGTGTTAAAAGGTACTTTATAGTATTGACGGACAACGGACAGACAAACAAAATAGAATACTAGTATTGGCCGTCATTTCCAGGGTTGCGGTACTTCGCCAGCTACTTCGGGGATACGAGTAGTTGTTAGGCTAGTCAAGTGCTCCGAGCAGTAGGTTGTCGTGTTTGTACTCGTACTGCTCACACCGATTGGCTGACATAATTCATTGGCAGTGGACTCGGAAAATAAGTAAGGACGTAGAAGGTTGAAATTTGGATCAGGATTGAGTTTTACTAACCAGAAAAGGTTTTGAAGTAAAAGTAACACATTTTTGTCTTGTATAAAAACTATTTGGATAGATAACGATCACTGATTTCGGAAATAGTTCCATTGTTTTTACTTCATTTTATTTGGAGAAAAATTTTGTTACTTTTATCGGTGCTAAATATAGGGTTATCTGAATTTTGACGGATTGATGAACTCCAGGAATTATACAGTGCGTTTCATATTTATAACCCACCTTTCAGTTAGTTTTTTTAAATTCGAATAAAATGTAAGAGCGACTTCGAGCAAAAGAGAAATTTGGGATAGAACACATTTATAGCATGACGTCAGTCAACAATACCGTTAGTTTTTGTATTTTTTTGTTTTTACGACGAGAGAAGCATTTTAAGAGAAAATATCGTATTTGGATATATAGTAATGCGTTTCATATTTATAACCCATTTCACAATAAACTCAAGTAGCGAGAACTACAGATCGTGGAACTGTATTTATTGTGTTAAATTCGATTGTTTGTTCAAAATGCCACGTGGTACGTCATTATCCGACATTGAAAAAGGTAAAATTTTAGCTTTAAAAGTAAGTGCGATAGCCAAAAGAATCGGTCGGAGTCCTCGTGTAGTGAGTAATTTTTTTAAAGATCCCGGATCTTATGGGTTTGTGAAGCGCAGTGGAAGAAAAAGAAAGCTCACGGAGAGAGATGAACGCAAGATTGCTCGAGCAGCTAGCAATTCGACCTCGAGTTGCACCAAACTTGCTGCGTTGGCTCAGACGGAAATTTCAAAAACGACGGCTTGGAGAGCAATTCAAAGAAATCCAAACCTAGTCCGGTTCAAAATGAATTGCTGTCCACGTCTCCTAAGTCGCCACAAAACCGCTAGGCTGGAATTTGCGCAAAACAATATGGCTACTGATTGGACAACTGTAGGTGAAATTGTTGTTTTTCTTTATTTGAATTTCATTAATAATATTGTTCTTTATTTGTCTCTTAGGTGATATTTTCTGACGAGAAAAAATGGAATTTGGATGGACCGGACGGTATGCACTCTTATTGCATACCAGGCGAGTATATGCCCAAGATCGACTATTTGAATCAACTGCAGAGCCGAAACAAACACTTTTTGAAGAATGGGAAACAATTGAACCTGCACTGCTGGAAAACTTGATAAAATCTATGGAAAAGAGGTTATTTGAATTGATTTTAGCTAAAGGATCTCAAATAAATTATTAGCCTTTTTCATTGGTTTCCCTATGTTAAGAAACTAAAACATGGGTTATAAATATGAAACGCTTGAATTCATAAAATTTCAATAAATCGCAAATATACAATATATTTTTATTAATTGAAAAAACCAACTGATTTTTATTTCAACTTATATCTGAACTCATGATAAATATTTCCAAAATGCAAAACAGGTGAAATGTGTCGTACATTTTAAGCTATTTGAAAATTATAAAAAAGGTTATATATATGAAACGCACTGTAGTAAATAGTTCAAAATATAAATTATGTACAAAAATAAATATTTGCATACAATTTATAAATTTGGATGTCCGGTGCACCAATCAACTCACACCTTGTTCATTCGAGCTATTACTAAGAGATAGGTACTTTTTTATAAAGAATAGTCAATTCAATTTGAATTCTAATTAAAACCGGAAAAAAAAGTCAGTCTTTACAAGGCACCAATCCAAAAGATTTACCCAGCAACCTTAAAATAAACGATTGCCTTGTGAGAACAACTTATCGCCGCTAAATGATTCCGCAGCAATCTTCAACACTGCTACGTACAAAAAATGATTTCAGTTTCATCAGAATGGCAATAGATTAAATATTCATAGTAGTCTAATTTTTAGAAGACGATACTCATTTCTTATATGATTGATATTGTTGCCTATAGCTCTAAAGATCTACATAAAACTAACCCAATTGTGGCATATAGTGCTGTAAAACAGATAAAGATCAATTTTTTTAAAATTCTGCTTCTGAACTACTGGGAAATAATGTCACTACTGTCGAGGTACATAGCTAAAGAGTTCACCTCTCTTAGAGGCAACAGTATGAAATGAAATTCAATTTTTCATTTCAATGAAATATTTTGTCCATGATGTTTTGTTCCTCTTATGAGGAGCGCATATGAGGGATAAAACAATACTGCGAAACAACTAAAATTGGATTTTTCGTAAAATGCATCAAAAAGCTAACGAAAACTTTTTTGATCATGTGTCAAAAATAACGTAGATATTGATTTTGAATAAAATCGCCTCAGCCATATCAGACACATAACCAATTTCCGTAATCCGGCTAATTAGAAAGTACTGTTACTTTTAACGAAACACTGAGTTCGCAGTTATTGAAAACGTTCGTTAGAGCTGTTTTTGAGAAAATTGCATTTTTTAAAAAATTGGTGTTGAGTAAACTACCGTTGATTTTGAGGCTAGAATGAATATCTTTGGGCATTATCTTCCAGACCCCAGACATGAAGTTTGAAGAAAATCCGTCTCGTCGTTTAGGCTGCAGTCCGAGGTACATACAGACGGGCAGACAAACAGATTACTCAAGATTAATTAAAATCTCTAGATCGAACATTTTCCCGAAAACCATACTTGGTCTATAGGAGCAACTAAAAAGTCTTAAGTGTCCGGTATCTGGTGCTTTTACCTATGCGTTACCTTTCAAAAGAAACTATTTCGATTTTGATGCTTTTGAAAAACGTATGTGAATAGAAGAGATAAACAGAATGGCATCTAACGTCCGCCATATTGTTTTTTCCGAAATTCAGAATATTTATCAATGACGATAAAAGGACGAATTTTAAAAATCGGTCCAGCACTAGAAGGTAAAATAAGCAGTCATAATTACGAAACAGTTTAACACTACCCGGAACCCTTGGCACGTACATGAAGCACTTTCATGCTCGTTCGTCTATTTTAAATAGGCAGAGGTGGTAAACTGAACTGAGTATATTTTCAATCACGCCTTAGTCTGTGATTCTATTAAATACCAAAACTACCTGATTGGACTAATCCAATAGAAATTAGAAAAAATAAAACCTTTTCCTGTGTTCCACTGAACTTCATAATATTCAATCACCAGATCGTCACCAAATGGGTAACACTGTTAATACTTTTGGTACAACGGTATGCAAGATCGAATTTAGTTTAATAATCTAACCTTGAAAGTGAGTTGAACGTGTGAAACAGATTTTAAACAACAAGCTCTTAGAACTCAACACCGAGGTAGGCTACTTCGATAAATATTTTTTCAAAAAATCAATTCGATTATTTGTCTAGCTACATATGTAATTAATTCCTAATTCTCGAAAAATGTCAACAACCATCGATTTATCTAAAACGAATATACTAATAATAATAACCACTCGGAAGCCTCGCAAATTGACATAGTTGACCTAAGTCCAAAAATCAAATCATAGATCAAGTGAATCCGGTGGTGTCGGTTCGGTGGGCAATACTCCGTATGGATCGTCGTCACCGAAAAATATACATTCTTCGACGTCAGTGTCATAGTTGGTATCTAAATTTACCTCGTGGAACTCCAAGTCCAATTCAAGAAGATCCCAGGACCCACCGAATTGAGCCAGGGGAATCTTTTGCGGTGCCACTTCTGGGTGCAGCAAGTTCTGATTTTTATTCTCCTGAATGACAAAGTCATTCGAAAACGCATCCGACGGACAATGTTTCGACGATGTAGGCGAGATATTTGGTGTGGTTGGAGTATCGGGTGTTGCCACTGAAGCATTCGTCGAACTACTGTCATCAGCGGCAGGTATTGATTCATCAATGAAAGACCTCCCCACGGAGCTCAAACTGAACTCGACAAGTGGTGAAGGCTTGGGATGCGATGAGTGATTTTCAGTAGATTCCCCAGCTGCTTCAGGGATAGCTGTTAGGCTAGTCAAGTGCTCCGAGCAGTAGGTTGTCGTGTTTATACTGCACCCACTGAGGCTTAGCCACGCAGCTGGAGAAGAATTTGTCACTGATTGGCTGGCAGGATTCATTGGCAGTGGACTATTTGTATCACCGTGCGAGAGGTGACGTCGGCTAAGTGCTATCGAACACAGCGACGACGTCATACTGTCATTGAGATGGTGCAGTTGGTGTTGTGGTTGCCGTTGCTGCTGCACCATTGGCGGCAGAGTGCTCGATTGGGTGGAGGAGGAACGTTGTACTAAAGTGCCAGCTAATCTTTGTAAATTCTCATAGCTTCCATCGAATGGTCTTGTTCTAAGGGAACGCACCTGTTGGGACTGTTGATTCTTCAGGTTGATGGAGTCTATCGAGGAAAGTTTGATGGACGCTATTGAGGCGGTTGCCATTCCGATGTCACTGAGAGGAACTAGAGTGTTCAGAACGTCTGGAGAGTCCAGTGGGCTGGATAATGGTGTTGAGCCAAGCGCGGCGTTTACTAGGAATCTAAAAAAAAAAAAAAACATAAGCTTGTTGGGCTGATACTCATAGGCCCAAACTTACATTTGTCGTTGGAGTAAGTTCTGCCAAACGGCTTTCAGTTCTAACGAGGGTGCTCGTAGGATCAGACTTTTTCGTCTCGCGCCCTTCTTAGGGGTCCGAGTTAGGTCGGGCGCACAGTAACCAGTTGGACTCTCAGCAAGTCGTCCATTTGGATCCACTATGATTCTAAATTCTGCCGCTAAAAGGTGAAAGGTGGGCGTTACCTGGGTGCCTATGGAGACATCCCTAAACTTACTTTTCTTTCTCATGTGAAAGCACGAGTCTACAATATTGGCAATCTGTATGGGCTCCTCCGTTATGAAGAGAACTCGATCTCGACTGACCTTAGCAAAGACTATTATATCACTGAACAGCAAAGTCCAATAAGGTTTCACCGATCGTCCTTCCACTCGGCTTAGATCGCCACCAAAGATCCACTGTCTTCCTTGCACAGCCAAAGTAAACGGTTTGCACTTGGTGAACACCATTCTAGACTCCAAGTCCTGCAGGGTTAAGAGTGGACGACCCTCACCCAATGGCTCCATGAGCCCGCTGCTGACAGTAATCTCCCGATAGGCAGCCAGTAACTCATTTATAACCGCTGTGAAGTTCTTATGTTCCTCACTGTCCACATGACAATTCGAGGCGAGCATCTGCATCAGCTTCAGGATCTCACGAAAATGTTGCAACGGCCGATGTATGAACATTGTGAGATCGGGCCGCTTGCGTGGCACTTGTGGTTCCGTGATAAAGGCGACGAACTCTGAACCAGCCTGACGGGATTTGTTGACCTTAAAAAAAAGGCGAAATCAACCTGTAATTGAAGTTGTGTGGGAGGTCAAAACTTACCAAAACACAGTCGGCTCTCTTGATGCCATTACAGTACTTTTTGTAGGCGGCACATATCGCTGTCGTCTTCGACAGATACACACGAGATGTGAAGTTCAGCTGCGGTTCCTGATCGTCGTGCATCAATTGTTCGAGAATGTCCTCAGATATTCGTAACAATTCGTCGATGTTTTGGAAAAGAGTTCGATGGTCATTGGGTGAAATAAGATCTTTACGCTCGAGGAGGGGTTGAACGAATCGTTGCATACCGAAGTGTAGAGCTGAGATAAAATTTTGTTCACGGCTGACCAGCTGGAGGAGGAACCGCTGACGATTGTCCGTGATTGGGGCGATGGACTAAAAGAGAGACAAAAAAAAAAAAAAAAATGGAAATTAAACATATTGTAACATGCGAGCTACGGCTCGAGTAGATAAAACAGTATTCTGTGAAATTATTTCTTTATTTTCTAGTCTATAGAACAATTCAGGTTCACACTATACTATTTTTCGCAATTCTTTTCTTACAATGTCTCTTTCCTCTCTAATCACTTTATCTCCTTTCAATTACTTAATTCACAAATCCAAACTAATTACTTTTTCTTGTTCACTCTCAACTTTCAATTTATCACCAAATTACAACTTCGCCCATTATCACTTTTCCACTCTCTTCGCCACGGTTCTAAACCAACTGTCCTTATATAGCAGAAGTTTCTGATAGCCAGAAACTTCTAGCAAATTCTTCGACCACTGGAACAAGAGAAATAATTCTTGCAGTTATAATTCCCTTTTATCCCTGATATTATTCGTCTCTTTCGTTGACATGAGCTGTGGAGACTTCGTCCCAGACACGAACCTCGAATGAAAGGACAGTTCGAACCAAAATTCTGCCAGAATGGAAAGTCACTTCGGAATTTGCTGCATAGACATAGGAGCGTAGTTATTATTATGCTACACTGCCCCCCTCTTAGACGTGTTCGTCCCGAACAAGTGCATCCTCATTTCGGCCATTGTATCGACTCAGTCGGTCCACATGAACCACTTTCATTTTGGCCCTCGGTCCTCGCTGGATGCGGTAGACAACATCGTTGATGCGGGTTACTATTCTGTAGGGACCTTCCCAGTTCCGCTGTAATTTAGGTGATTTCCCCTTTTGGCGATGGGGATTATACAGCCACACCAGATCTCCTTCCTGGAATCCTGACGTTGTTGCCTTGGCATCATACCTGGTCTTCATGCGGTCGCTCGTCATCTTAATCTGGCTTCTGGTCCTTTGGTGTATGTCCCTAAGCCTTTCCCTAAGGTCCGCCACGTACTCTTCTTCATTTCTGGGCTCATTGGTAGGAGATCCAAATTTCACCTCACTGGGTAAACGAGCTATTCCACCAAATAAGATCTCGAACGGCGTATGTCGAGTGGTGCTATGCACGGCACTTCTATAGGCCATCAAAAACAAGGGAATCTGCCGGTCCCAATCCCGTTGGTAGTCACCTACGACCTTCGAGAGATGTTCGTCCAAAGTCCTATTGAAACGCTCCACCATACCGTCCGACTGTGGATGAAGCGGGGTTGTCCTTGTCTTTTTGATTCCGAGTAGTTGACACATCTCTTGGAAGATTCTTGACTCGAAGTTCCGCCCTTGGTCAGAATGCAATTCCAAAGGCACACCGAATCTGCTAACCCAATTGTAGACGATCTGCTCCGCCACGGTTCTGGCTTCCTGGTTAGGGATCGGAAACGCTTCCGGCCACTTACTGAAGTAGTCCATCATTACGAGTATATACCGATTACCATTGTCGGTTTCCGGAAAGGGCCCTGCGATGTCAATGGCGATTCGTTCGAAAGGTGCTCCCACGTTGTATTGGTGCATCTTACCTCGAGTTTTGATTCTCGGACCCTTGCTAGCTGCACACACGTCGCATTTTCTGCACCAGTCTTCGATATCTTCCTTCGCTTTTAACCAATAAAAACGTTCTCGTACCTTTTCTAGCGTCTTATTCACTCCCAAGTGGCCTCCGGTCGCCCCGCCATGCATTTCCTGTAACACCTCCTTGACCCTCGTCCGCGGTACGACAAGCTGCATTACAAACGACTTTCCGTCGGAGGATTCCCATTTTCTTCTCAGAACACCTTCTTGGACATGGAGGGAGTCCCACTGCGCAAAATATGCCTTTAAGGTCGGGCTTCTGTGAGAGATGTCCTGATGATCCGGTTTCTCCATGTTCTCCTCATCTACGCTCCAGCCGGCGATAGGTTCGGCTCTCATTCTTTGGATGGAAACCAGCTCCCGTTCTTCCTGACGCGCACAATGTTTACAATCCGTTCTGCATGGTCTCCGGGACAGTGCATCCGCATTAGAGTGGAGTTTTCCTTTACGATGCTGTATTTCGTAGTCGTAGATTTGCAGCCTTTCGATCCATCTTGCGACCTGACCCTCAGGACTCTTGAACTGTAATAGCCATTTTAAGGCTGCATGGTCTGTGCGAAGAACGAACTTCCTCCCATAGAGGTATTTGTGAAAATGCTTCGTAGCCAAGATCAAAGCTAGAAGTTCCCGCCTTGTCACTCAGTAGTTCCTTTCTGGCTTAGAGAGCACCTTGCTGAAGTACGCAACCACCTTCTCTTGGCCCTCATGCACCTGGGAGAGTACGGCTCCTACCCCGACATTACTAGCGTCTGCATCCACAACGAACGTTTCCCCGGGAGTGGGGTAAGCCAGTATCGGGGCATCGCATAGCCGTTGTTTAAGTGCCTTGAAGCTCTTCTCGCACTCAATTGACCATTTGAATTGTTTTCCCTTTTCCGTCAACTGGTGCAGGTTCTTTGCGATCCCGGCAAAATCCTTCACGAACCGTCTGTAGTAGGTGGCTAGGCCCAGGAAGCTCCTTAGTTGGTGTTTGTCTTTGGGGACTGGCCAGTTTTTCACCGCTTCGACCTTCTCCGGATCGGTTCTCACTCCTTTCGCTGAAATTATGTGTCCCAGGTACTTGACTTCCGCTCTAAACAGGGCGCACTTCTTGGGGTTGAGCTTCAGGTGGGCACTTCGAAGCCTTTGAAACACATCCCTTAGATTGTCTCGGTGTTGCGCAAACGTTTTTCCTACGACGATGACATCATCCAAGTATACCAAACAGGTTTTCCATGTTAACCCTTGCAGGACACATTCCATCAATCGCTCGAAAGTCGCCGGAGCATTGCACAGCCCGAATGGCATTACCGTGAATTGCCATAGCCCATTTCCTGCGGTGAAGGCGGTTTTCTCCCGGTCTTCTGGATGGATCTGTACCTGCCAGTAGCCACTCTTCAAGTCGAGAGTGGAAAACCATCGGGCTCCTGATAGTGTGTCTAGCGTGTCGTCAATCCGTGGCAGAGGGTAGCTGTCTTTCTTGGTGACGTAATTGAGCTGCCGATAGTCCACGCAGAACCGCGTGCTGCCATCTTTCTTCTTAACCAGTACAACCGGTGATGCCCACGGACTTTTGGAACTTTCAATCAGACCTTCTTTCTCCATTGCCGACACCATCTCTGCAACTTCTGTCTGCTTTGCCAATGGAAGGCGCCTAGCAGGCTGACGAATTGGTCTAGTATCACCAGTGTCTATTCGATGTTGTACCAGGTGTGTTCGGCCGTATTCTCCGTCCTGTGAGGCAAATACATCAGCGTACTCATTGATAAGATTCTCTGCCATAGTTCGCTGCTCCTGATTCAGCTCACTGGACTGGAGAATCGTCTCTCTCGTTTCCGCTGTCCAAGGTGATGGGAGAGGTTTTGGAGCATCACGTTCAGATATTGTTGCGACGGCGGTAATCGGCGTGCATTTTCCAGTCACCTCCCCTCGCCTTAGTTTGACAGTGTGTGGTCTTGCGTTCAAAACCCTCACTGGAACCATGATGTTCTTTGGTTCGACTAACGTCTTTCCCACGATGTAGTCTTGAGAATTCTTCTCTGGGTTTGGTTCTACTATGTAGAATCGGTGGCTCCCAAGATCACCTTCCAGCTTCGTCCAAATGATTGTCTCTGAAGACGGCGGCAAAACTTCGTCTTTGCTGATGACTGTCCTGAGAGTTACGGCATTCTCATTTCCGTACACCATCGGAATCTCCACATTTCGATACCTCAGTACTTGCATCCCGATGTCCAAGATTACTTCATTTGCTTTCATGAAGTCTACTCCGATGATGCACTCGTCGCATATATCTGCCACCAGAAACGCATGGGAGAACGTCAGTCCTGCCAGAGTAATCGTAAGACGAACTTCTCCAAATACCTTCGCCATTTCCCCTGTTGCAGTCTTCAGGCAGTAGCTGTTGGTGTTGTGCAGCCAGGAGCTTTTGACGATATCTCTTCTTACAATGGAGGCAGTGGCACCTGTGTCGATGGTGGCTACGCACTTCTTCTCGTTGATTAGTGCCTCCACTGTCAGGCTCTTGTTACCCCGTTTGGTTTGCGAAACTTGAATGGTGGTCCTGGGGTGGCCTCGATTCCAGTAACCAACTTCTGCCCCGCGAAGTTGGTCCTTACGCATTTCCCGACTGCTGGTTTTGGGAAGTCTGACTGACAAGGATGGATGATATCACCGCCAGATGCTTCCTCTCTGCTTCTCCTACTTCCGCAATGTGGACAATTTCCTCGTCTAGGTGCACTTCTGCACTGCCGTTGTAGGTGTCCGGTTTGGTTGCAATTCCAGCAACGGATTTGATTTCCGCGAGCTTTGTCTTCATCCATGACGGCTGTTCTCTGGCATGAGCATTCCACGACGGACATTTCCCTGACACGGTGTATTCCCTGGTATGCTTGGTCCGCAGCCTTCATTGACAGAGCGAATGCCAATGCCTCGGGGAGTGTTCGCTTTTCAGCCATCCTTACAGCCATTTGCAGTTGTCTGTCCTCTATGGCCTGAATAAAAGCCTCCACCGCCATTTCGTTGATAAGCTCCTCACCGGCTTTAGGGTATGAAAGATGGGCTAGTCGCTCTATATCCGCCTGCAACTGTTGGAGCGTTTCCCCCCTTTTCTGGACTCGACTACGCAGCTGAACCCTGTACACCTGCTGCATGTGTTCATCCCCAAACCGCATCTCGATAGCCTGAACCAGAGAGTCGTAATTCTGCTGTTTATCTTCCGGGATGGTCTGCAAGAGCTCCGCAGCTGGACCCCTCAGTGCAAGTGTGAGTGCAATGGACTTCTCTTCATCGTCCCAGCTATTGGTCATTGCGGCCGCTTCGAATTGCCTTTTATAAATTGGCCATGATGTTTGACCATCGAAGATAGGGGGCTGCATCTCCTTTCTTCTCAGACCGTCAGTGGAATATTCCCGTGCTTTCTGTCTCTTCACGTTGCTGAGTTCCTTAGCAAGATTTTCGACTTGCTTTCCTACTCTCTCGAATTGCGTATCCACTTTTTCAAACTGAGTCTCTATCTTCCCGAACTGAGTTTCATGTTTCTCAAAATTTTCATCGAATCTAGTTTCGACTTTTTCGAGTTGCGTCTCGACCTTCTCGATTTTCTCTTCGATCACTTCGAATTTGGATTCCAAGTTCTTGTTTTGCTCATCAAGTTTACTTTCCAGAGCATCTAGAGAATTCTTTTGTTCGTCCATTGCTTTCTTTTGTTCGTCCAGCTTAAGTTCTAGAGAATTCCTTTGGTCGCCCATTGCTTTCTTTTGTTCGTCCATCGCTTTCTTTTGTTCGTCCATCGCTTTCTTTTGTTCGTCCAGCTTAAGTTCTAGAGAGTTCTTTTGATCGTCTATTGCTTTCTTTTGGTCATCGAGCTTAAGTTCCAGAGACTTCTTTTGGTCTTCCATTGTTTGCCTTTGTTCGTCCATGACTGACTTAAGTTGCAGGAGCAGACTTGTTATATCCGGGTCGGCTACTGTACTTGCTGGTTTATCTCCCACGTCAAACTCTACGTCATGCGGATTTTCACCTTCCTGCGTTACTGCTTCTTCCAGACGAATCAGTAGGGCATCTTTTCCCCCAGTTGTGTCGAGGTTCCGCTTACTGAGTTCTGCCTTTAGTTGAGTTATAGTTAGTTTTCCCAATTTGCGACCCATTTTGCGCAACTAATTAACTCAACACAGAAATCGATATTTTTTTTTTTTTTTTTCTTGTGCAATTTCACACCACGGAAATAGTTATTCACAGAATAAGTTTTATCCCACTTCTGACACCAATGTAATATGCGAGCTACGGCTCGAGTAGATAAAACAGTATTCTGTGAAATTATTTCTTTATTTTCTAGTCTATAGAACAATTCAGGTTCACACTATACTATTCTTCGCAATTCTTTTCTTACAATGTCTCTTTCCTCTCTAATCACTTTATCTCCTTTCAATTACTTAATTCACAAATCCAAACTAATTACTTTTTCTTGTTCACTCTCAACTTTCAATTTATCACCAAATTACAACTTCGCCCATTATCACTTTTCCACTCTCTTCGCCACGGTTCTAAACCAACTGTCCTTATATAGCAGAAGTTTCTGATAGCCAGAAACTTCTAGCAAATTCTTCGACCACTGGAACAAGAGAAATAATTCTTGCAGTTATAATTCCCTTTTATCCCTGATATTATTCGTCTCTTTCGTTGACATGAGCTGTGGAGACTTCGTCCCAGACACGAACCTCGAATGAAAGGACAGTTCGAACCAAAATTCTGCCAGAATGGAAAGTCACTTCGGAATTTGCTGCATAGACATAGGAGCGTAGTTATTATTATGCTACAATATTTAAAAAAATTAACAGTCTAAACAGTAATGAGTACCAGAGCACCATTCGGATGTCCACAACTGAGAACATTTTGCAAGCAAGATCTTTTTTTGTCTCTATTGACTGTCTCGGTACTATTTTGCCATACATTCCTAGCGAGTTGTACAGTACGAGTATGTTTGTTGTATGTTTTTCAAATTCAATGCTCTACCAGATCCTGAAGTAGCGGTTTAAGAAATACCTTCTATGTGAAGATTTATCTTCCAAGTTGAGAAAACTATATAATTTACTCTAAGTTTGTTAAAGTGTATCATTCTCCATACAAAAACACTATTGAAGTGAAAGTGAAGCGAATAAGCGAAGGGAATCTCCGATCCGTTGGACTGAGAATGATACCTTAGCAGATTTATCAATTCTAATTTTCGAGTTTCGTGAATCATTTCACCCGGCTGATTCTATCTTGGTCTTAAGCCATGTCAGCGAACGCCTGATTATAATCTGTATAAAAATAAAATTTGTTGGCATTAAAATAATTTTTGGCGACTTTAACGCCAAAATAGAAATGGCAGGTATATTTTTCGGCTTTGCGGTGGTGCAAAAGTCACCATAAGCAGTACGAGATGCCCATACCTCAATATTCATAAAGGGACCTGGCGGTCTCCTGATCGAAACTACTACCTTAACGAAACCACGAGTTTGACGAAGAGTGCAGCCAAACAAATACAGCGAAACAACAAATGTACAAACTAGTGCTCTAAAGAAGGATGAGAGCTGCGACTTCTCTGAAAGAAGAAGAAAAAATAAGAGAAGTGTGCGGTTGGATCAATAGAGAGATTTTTTTTTTTTTCCCCGAGGGTAAGTAAAAAATCTTCATGAAGACACTATGAGGATCGATAGCGCGTGCTCATAGTAGTGTGAGATTTTTACTCACTAAAAAAAACTCCCTTCGTGATAAATTTCTTTGATTACTACAATTAAGTTTTGACTTATCCAGCAGTTTTTCCTTCACGTATTGAGATCGTTTGGCAGGTCCCTTTCCATTGAAAGTTCCTGCTTGTTCCGCAAATTAGACGCGGTTTCTTGATATCGCGTTAAGTCGAAAGGTTTAGTCCTTTATAGACGACGCAGTAGATTCCTCTCATCTGAAATTCAAAGAACTTCATTGTTAACGTGTCCTTGTAATCTGTCTTTATGCTTACGCGCGAAGTTTTTGATTTCATGTTCGACTGTTGCAATTCCTAAATCTCTATGGATATCGCTATTTCTAATAAACCACGGTGCATTAACTATTGATCTTATCACTTTATTTTCAAAAGTTTGTAAAATATTGATATTACTTATTTTGGTACAACCCCAGAGTTGTATTCCATATGTCCATACCGGCTTTAGCACTTGCTTGTATAAAAGCAGTTTGTTCTCTATATTAAGCTTGGAATGTTTTCCAAGTAATCAATACATTTCTCTGTATTTGGTTTCGAGTTCTTTACGTTTTTTCTTCACGTGCGATTTCCACTTCAGCTTAGCATCAAGTGTCATTCCAAGATACTTAGCCTCGTTTGCAAACGAAATTTGAACCGAGTTTGAAAAGATCGGCAAATTATTTATTTTCTTATAAGTAAAATTTACATGAACAGATTTGTTTTCGTTTAAAGCTAGTCGCCAAATCTTTGTCCATTCATTTACTTTGTTCAATGCTTCTTGCAATTTTTCAGTCGTTTCTTCGATCGTTTTACCTGTTGCCAGGACGGCAGTGTCATCGGCAAATGTAGCTAATACGGTGGCTTCTTCTTGCGGTATATTGCGAGTATATAATAGGTACAAAAGTGGTCCAAGGACACTTCCCTGCGGCACTCCAGCCTTTATTTCTTTAAATTCTGAATATTCATTTCCGTGTTTGACTCGGAAAAGTCGATTTGTCAAGTATTTTTCCAGAATATTATATAAGTGTTCCGGCAGAACTTGTCGTAATTTATATTTCAATCCTTCATGGCAGACCTTGTCAAAAGCTTGAGAAACATCAAGTAATACGCTCGAGCAAATCTTTTTTTCTTCGTAAGCTTTTTCAATTAAATCAGTTATTCTATGCACTTGGTCTATTGTTAAGTGCTTGGTTCTAAACCCAAACTGGTGATTGGGAATAAGTGATCTTTCTTCTATAACCGGCTGTAATCGCTTAAGTACTATTCTTTCGAAAACTTTAGACATGATCGGCAGCAGCGAAATAGGTCTTTTTTTCTGCGGCGGTTTTTCTGACTTCAGAATCATTATTACTTGCGCGATTTTCCATTGACTCGGAACATATTCTACTCTTATCGCTGCGTTTATAATGTAGAGGAACTTAACTAACGCTTTTCTAGTTAACGATTTAAGAAGCTGTCCTGTGATTAGGTCGTATCCAGGAGCTTTATTCGGTTTCAGTTTCTTTATTTCTTGTTGAAGTTCGGTCAGCCTTGCATTTCAATAGAGCGATGTTATTGCAGAAGTGTTGTTCGAAAATTCTACCAGCGGGTAAAAGAGCTATATAGCCCGAATTAAAATTGCAGTCGGTGCTGAGGATCTGGAAGAAACACTTCTACATGCTGATTAACGGCGTTGCCTGGCAATACTCCACTGTCAGACAGAACACCCTATTTAACTTGCATGATGAGGATAGCAATATCCAAACTAAATTGCAACAAGGTTGCCAAAGTCGGCAGACTCACTGCTTAACTCTGTAAAGCAGCGGGAAATCATTTGATAAGGATCATGCTCATTCACCAACCCATTTCCAAAATATGTTTGGATGAATGAGGCCTCAGCATAACAATCTGTTGATTGTTGGATTTACTTATATGGAAACTTAGGGGTCACAATTCATACCGAATTTGGAATCTTCATTCTAACTCCAAGTTAACAGTATTTTACTAATGGCTGATTTTGGAAAAAAAGAATCGGTTTTCTTAAAAACGGTTTGTGTTTTTTCATCACTTGTTATTGAAATTTTTGAAAATTGGTTATTTCTCTGATATGACTCAAGTGATTTTGTTGAAAATTGACGTCGGCTTCGTCAAATAGAGAGCGTTCGTTTTAACGCCGCACTCCGTCACAACTGGAATCAATTCATCTGATAGGCTAGCTATACTGAAAACAACTTTTTTAATGCAAGAAACACTTATTAGTGCATAGAAAGACCATATTTGACTTTTTAAAGGTTTTTTTTATTGTTGAACTTATGATTTTTTAAACTTAGAAAAAAGGAACAAAATATAAAGTTCAAAAAACAAAAAAAAAAAGTTGCGAATTTTTTCGTAATATACGTACATATGGTTTCAAAATATGCATTATAAATAATATAAATTGTTTAAATTTATTTACATACATATTTGCAAAAGGAAACTAAAATTCAGATTCATCTGTTAAACGATCACTCTCACTTTCATCGTTAATATTGGAGTTGGAGTTATCAGAACAAAAAACACTTGGGGTAATGATTAAATCGAAAACATCTTTTGGAAATGATTGAAGCTGTTTTTTAGGTAGTTGCCTGTAGCTTGTTATTAGCGGATCGGATGTAATCAACAATTAAAAATATCTTCATTACATTTTTTGCGGGAACATTTCCTTGAAAAGCTCTCGCGATATATTTTGAAATCTTTGTTCCTGGCTTCCTGCACTTCTTAGACAGTATTGGAAGAAGTGCAGCAGAAATCATATCTGGACCATGCATTAATAGCTTATGTACAGTTGAAGACATGTAATACCAAGGATAAATATTGACAAAGTATTTGGCAGTATCGAGTGTGAATACTCTGAACTTTTCAGTGTATTTATATCCATAGCTACTTGAAATGGCTACCAATATAACATGCAATTTTTCAATCAATATCTTATCGACACCCAAGATTTCAGAACCCGTATTTGCGTTGAGTTCCCAAAACCAGGGTTAGGTTAATCAACAAGTAGACCCATTCGATCTCGGAACTTCTTTTGTATGCAAGCCTTATTTGATGCTACAACATCTTTATCCTCTTTACGAACTTGTCATCTTTTTAATGGAAGCCTATAACCCACATGCAAAAGCCACTGAAAAACTCGAATCCAACAGTGCAGCACTAACAAACCAAACTGCAATGCACTGGGATTATTGAAGTATTTAGAACTTGCACCGCAGATGTAACAACGCTGAGGAGAAACGGTATCTGTCAAAGCGTTGTAAACCATTGTAAAGACGAGTTTATGTGCCACTTCAACAACTTTTTCTTCAACGTTAACTATTGAATGGCAAAGACTCTGAATTTGAGTATCTATTCTTAGCTTTTCAGATACCGAAACTTGTGCTTATTCTTTGGTATATTCAGGTTTAATTGGTGAATATTCAAGTACCTGGTTGAAGGATTTTGCCATATTACGTCTTTTTGTTCGGAGCTCTCTGGAGGGGTACCACAGAACTTATGAACACACTTGAATCATCAGCATCCATTCCTACAGATTTCTGCTTGTATGAACTGTGGCCAGAACTACGATCAAAGCTCCACTTGAAAATCAAATACAAATTGCGTAATTGCTCATCTTTCAAAGTTACTTTTGTTATTACTTCTTTTTGAGCTACAATCCAACGTTCCACAGTATGGTTCATCAAAGCTTGGTCCGTCACTTCAGCTGAAGTATCTGTTACATGCATGTCTTCTCTTTTCGGATAGCTCGTTTTTTTGCAGTTTGAACATTTTTATAGGAAGGACACCTTTCATGGTCTTTGGCTATAACAGCATTATATTGGTGTCTAGTTACCTTGGCCTCGACTAAGTTTGACAGTGCTTCTTTACCTTTGCCACAAATTTTGCCAATTATTGCAAATTTAGAAATTATATGATTGAAGCTCTTTGACATTAACATTGTGGTGGGCTTTAAGGTGTGCCTCCAAACATTTAAATTTTCCTTTCAGTGTTTGAAGTCCCTAAGGTTAAACAACTCCATACTTGTATAAAACAAATCTATAATATGTGTGAATCAATAAACCACATTTGCTGAAGTAGTAGATTGGGAAAAATTGAATAAAAAAAAAATTAGCACATATGAGCACCAGTGTTTTTTTGTCCATTGTATACATAGGAAGTCAAGCTATATTGACAAATAAAAATCTCCATGTGGAAGCATGTGGAAATCTACTCCTGCTTTAGTAATTTAAAAAAAGTACCTTAAATTTCCTCGAGAATTCAATACAAATTGCTTTTGTAGTTTTTACATAAAACGAAATTTAGAAAGTTAGTACGTACTAAAAACTATTGATTACATATTAATGTTTACCTTTCACGTGATTTTAAAAGAAATTACATCTACGCAAACACTCGCCAATGGAACCACTTGTTTAGACATACATTGCTAGAAGAGCTGAAGTGTTATTTTCAATTAGACCATACGGAGTAACTGTTTTTGCAAGTGATGCATTGGAATGTATAATATATAACAACGGAAAAACAACTTTGTATACTCATCTCTCTCAATTCATTTTTTGAGTTTATTTCGACTCCATCATATAAACTGCCCCACTCATTCATTCATTTATGTCCTGTATCCCCTTGTGGGTCCTAGGGCCTCTACAACGCCTACGCGCCCCATCGTGTGCTATTTCTGGAAATGTGCCTCAGCTCTCCCCAACTCATTCTTTGGGGATCTGCATGGCGATTGATCGGGAAACTACTGACTGTCCAAAACATGGATTGGACCAGTAGCGCAACAATCAAGTTCGTAATGTATTGCTTGCTTTACCTCCTCGTGGTGGTCCCCGGGCAACTGCATGTATAAATCCTTATACATGTAGGCCAAAATTGCAAGTGCGAGATTGTCTAGGGTCTTATGTCTAGGCTAGGTAACCTGGGCCAGCAACCCGCGTTACCGAAACATTAATCGCTACGGAAACCGACACAATGCCTCGATAAGGACCGATAACACGTTGACGACCTTTGGCTATCGTACCTGGAATGTGAAGACGCTCCTTAACTCTCAGAGTGAAGGACCTCAGAACGCCAGATTCCTTCAATTGGAGCATGAGTTCATGCGATATAGGCTGGACTTATTGGGAGTAAGCGAGATAAGATGGTTAGATGCGGGTGAGTACCAATCCCCAACGCGTAACACTGTATTTCTCTACTCCGGAAGACCAACCGGAAACCCCCGTGGATATGGAGTTGAACTGCTGCTAACGCCAACAGCACGCAGAGGCCTAATTACCTGGCAGCCGCTCGGTGATAGGATTTACGTCGCAATGACAACGGCGAAAGATTTGTTGACTTTTGCAACGCAAATCGTCTTGTCATAGGTGGCACCATGTTTGAGCACAAAGCCTGCCATAAAATCAGTTGGGTGTCAACTGACAGGCAAGCAATCTCCAACCAAATTGACCATTTTGCCATCACTCGTTCTCGTTTTAGAAGTAGTCTCCTAGACGTCCGAGACAGGCGAGGTGCCGTTCGTAGATCTAACGACACAAGAATACCTAGGTTCAATGTAGACCGACTGAGAGTTCCCACAGTGCGCCAAGAATTAAGGGACCATCTCTCACGTGGAGTGGAAACAATCAGCAGCTCCCTTCCCGCTGAAAGGCTTGTCGGTTGATCGCAGGGAAACCATAGGGCGTGGCTTTCCGAGGATACCTGGAGAAGGATCAACGAACGAAAACAGCTAAGAGCTCAAATTGCAGCAACTCCAGCAGCAGGGAGGATCGAGCTTGAGTCCCTATATCGCATGAAGATGAGAGAAGTACAGCGTAGCGTGAGACGTGACAAGCGCAAGTACATCAATGCGCTGGCTACGGAAGCAGAAGAAGCAGCAGCGAGGTGCGACAGCAGAACCGTTTATAGAATCACTAAAGAGCTTGTAGGTGGCCGAAGCTCTACTCAACACCCAGTGAAAGGTTCGTTGCTAATATCGGATGAGGATCTGAAGAGATGGAAGGAGCATTTTGCTTCGGTTCTAAGCCGAGTATTCGCCAGCAATATGCACCCAAGTCAGACTGAAGTGTCCGTAGAAAGAAGTTCCCGAATTCGCACCACAACCCCCAGTAAAGAGGAGATTATTACCGCAATCAAAGCACTGAAAACTAATAAGGCGATAGGACTTGACGGCATACCTGCGGAGCTTTATCAAGCTGCGCCAACAGCATCGGCAGAGCTACTGTTCCCACTTGTCGGGAGAACATGGGAAGCCGAGAGTTTTCCAGATGAGTGGAAAAAGGGAATGATTGTCAAGCTCCCTAAAAAAGGCAACCTAATGCAGTGCGAAAACTGGAGAGGTATCTGCGTGCTGCCTGCTGTGGCCAAGATAATAGCTAGAATCATCCTGGAGCGAATCAAAGAACACCTTGAAGACACACTCGACGCCGAACAAGCAGGTTTCCGCTTTGGATCCTCCTGTGTCGACCACATCAACACCCTGCGGATCATCATCGAGCAATGTGTTGAAAAGGCGTTTGATAGTGTCAATCGGGAATTTATTTGGCGTGCCTTGCGCAGGAGAGGCATTCCGGATAAATTAATAGCAATTATCAAGGCTATATATGATGGGTCCACATGTCACGTTCTGCACAGAGGAAGACTGTCTGAGGAATTCGAAGTCCAAAGTGGGGTTCGTCAAGGCTGCATACTTTCACCAATATTGTTTTTATTGGTGATTAGTGATGTGCTGAATCCGGCCTTATCAACAGGAAATGGAGGAATTCGATGGACTCTCACATCTGAACTCAAACACCTCGACTACGCCGACGATGTATGCCTACTGTCTCACAGAATAATGGACCTTCACCAAATGACAGCAAATGTGGAGAGGGAAGCAGACGTCCTTGGGCTAAAAATTAACTCGGCAAAAACAAAAATGATCAGCCTAGGACCAAACTCATCAACGCATATATGCATTACTGGACAAACGGTTGAGAGAGTAGAGAGTACCTTGGGAGTATTGTCTCAACCGATGGCGGAACCGAACTGGATATTGCCAGCCGAATAGGTAAAGCAAAATCTGCGTTTGGGATGCTATCCATAGTTTATCGAAGAAACTGCCCACTGTGCGTTATCGAATTGTTCCGCGATCGCACACGTCACACAGAAGCGCTCAACCTGACAATGTTTTGCATATACAGTGGTAGACATTCGTATGCCAGCATTCAAGATTCATCACTCCTCTATTGCAGAACTATTAGAAGTAAAACTTGTTTTTCTTACCACTACAACCAGAATGTATGTGCAATGCAGGACGATGAAAATTTTAGACTTAACGGTACTACATTGAAAGATAAAGCGAAAAATCAACCCTTCAGTTGCTACTGGCATGATTTACAAAAGCACGACGTAGTTAGATCAAAACGCAATTTTGGCGGAGGTAGCGTCATGGTATGGGGTGCGTTCTTTATTACTACTCGAATGAATTCGCATATGTACACAGATCTTTTGGACGTTTTGATAACTGCGGCGAAGAGGATATGATTTTTCAACAGGATAATGCATCTATCCATGTTCCCAAACTAGCAAAATATTGGTTTGCCTATAAAAGTATATCCTTGCTTGACTGGCCAGCTTACAGTTCTGACTGCAATCCTATTGAGAATCTTTGGGGTATTCTTGCTGGCAAAGTGTATTCAAATGGACGACAATACACCAACGTAAAGAACTCGAGAGCAGCCATCCGAGTGTGTTGGACCGAAATCGGTCTTGATTGTCTGAAAAACTTAACGGATTCAATGCCAAATCGTATTTTTGCACTAATTCGATGTAAAGGAAACCACACAAAATATTAAATCTAGAGAAGATACCCTGTTACGACCCTGTTAACTACTTCTCCTTAATAATGATAAGTGCGTCCATACGAATGTCTAACCTTATCCTTATATTACATTTATTATTTTTAAAAACTGCAAAAGAAAAATATTTTTCTCAAAAATTAATTAAAACTATTACTTACGAATAAGAACATATTTGTCCTTTCTTAAAAATAGTTAAAACCTTTTTGTTTAAAAAAAAATATTTTAAAAAAGTATAGTGCGCTCATACGAATGTCTACCACTGTATCAGACTTTAAAACGATGTTATTATTTTTCGAATGGCTAACTTAATATGAAATTCAATAAACTCTCCCTTCACCGTTTGGCCATAATCACTAAGACCGCGGCGTTCAAATGAAAAATCTGTCTGTGCTGTCAACGTCTGTTTGACAGGGCCTTAAGCAACATTTGACATATGCAGGGACATGACATTTTGCTCACATTTCAAATTTGAGTGATTTGCAAATGTGCAAGTACGTGCGACACAGTCAGTTCACTTTATTTGTTCTTCTGGTCTTATCTCAACCTACAAATTCTGAGATTTTGTTAGGACGAACCTGAGACACGATATACTCGTATTGTAAGATATATTCTTTGAACTGCTCCTGTTCATTTGTCTTCCTAACATTATCCACAAAGTTTGTGCCTGATGTATGACATGATGAACGTTCTAAACTTGAATACTCCTAATTTTTTATTTTTTTTATAGGTTAAGTCTTCTTTGACATAGCTTATAGCGACGAATTTTATAGAGGTATATTAGAATTTGCATCTGTTTCGTCGTTGTTAAGCAGATGTAGGAGAAAAAAGTCTTTGTTGCTGATGAACAAAGCATGATAGCAAGTTAAAGAGATGCCTTCCTCTAGATATAAGTCTTTAACATCATAGCTCCATCGTGAAGTTTATTTTTTAAACCCTTTAGTTTCAAGGGGTTTTACTCATCATAATGCAGTTTAACAAAAAAAAAGTATATATGTATATATTTATTTCATTGTCTTTATTTCCGGATCTTATGTATATATATAAAACAAAAAAAAAAAAAAGTATTAAAAAACTCAAATGTAAGTGTTAAAACAAAAATTCAAAAAAGTCTTGTGACAATTATTTTATCGTTAGCATAAAAAAGCAACTTTCAAGCAAAACATAAATTAACAAAATTATTAAAAAAAAATTTAATAGAGGAACATTAAAAATTATAATTAAATTGCCAATTTTTCCTTTACCAAAAAATAAAATAAATAAATTCATTAAAAAAAAAGTGCCTAAAAATTGCGTTCCAAAAAAAATTATATAAATTATATAAATTTAAATAAATATTTAATAAATAGATTCAATTTTTATTTTTTACATTAAATTAATTTAGTATTACACATTACGAATTTTTTATTTGTTCTTTTATAGAAATTTAGCAACAAAGAAAGATAGAAAAAATAAAATGTATGTTGGCATTCAATTGGAATTTTCAGGACAGCAAGGTTCTTAACATTATTTCTTAAAGGAAATTAAAATAAAGCAAACAAAATTGATTAAAATATAAACGAAAAGTAAAACAAACAAATTTACAAACTTGATTAAAATTGTTTTTCGCGTTTGTTTTGGGGATTAATATTTATGGTTTTTTTGCATTTGCATTTTTTCATTTACACATTTAAGTAAGCGTATCATGCCGCAGTTGATGTAAAAAATGTACATTGTGTCAAGAAAAAAAAAAATAATAAAAATAAAAATGTTTTAAAAAATTCGTTATAGAGAAGAATACATATGGGCGCTTTCTACACTAACACCCCTTTGCCTACCTCCTTGCTGAATGTAACTTGCGGCAAATGAAGACGTCTTTTTGCCGCTTCCATTGTAGAACTACTTGAACACGCAGTCGATGGTCGAACATTGCTTCCCACTTGCATTGCGTCCGTATAATTACTAGCCGCACTGGTCAGACGGGATTTACTGCCCACGCCATTCATCACAACCGTGGAAGCTGTCTGGTGGCCACTTGGCACTGTAATCATCGCCGCCGCTGGCGCTGCTGCTGCTGCTGTTGCTGTTGCTGTTGCTGTCGCTGATGAAGACGACGAGCCCGATCTTCGGAAAGTCTCCATTGTTAGTGTGTTGCCTTGCGATCGAATCAAATTCAATACGTCAGCTTCTGGCATGGTGACCACATTGTGTTTATCGACAAATATCACATAGTCTCCCGGAAGGATGCCGTTCTTATCGGCCGACAAGCCCGGTTCGATCTTTTCCACACGCGGCGGATGTGTCCAAACGATGGAGAATCCAAATCCCCGCTCAGCGGTTCGCGTGAGTTTTTTTGTCACCGTGAACGGAGTTCGACCCAGATTGGGCTTAGCGCCGGACAAACGACGTCCACTACTAGAGCCCGCTCCGGCACTGGTGCTACTTGCAGGCACCTCAGTCGGTGGATCTAGCTCGAGGAACCGTAGAAATAGATTCTCGTCAGCATCCCGCTGATGGATTGCCTTTTTGCTCAGCGTTATCGGTTGATTCGTGTTCGCATCGATGAGATTTAAATTGGCCGCCGTCATGCTGTCAATGCTCATGGCATCTTCTTCGACTGATTTTTGGCGGGCCGTAGCGCCGGCACTCTTCTCCGCCGATGTCATATTTGCCGCGGCGGGTAATGCAGTGTTGCTGCTATTAACAGGATTAATCACAGGTATAGCTGGTGTCGGATTATTTAGGCATGATTGTGATTGCAGTTTATAGGAGCCATTGATTGGTGCGAGGATGACACTGCGCAGAGGGAAGGACATGCATCCTAGGAATTCACTGCGTCTGTAAAGAGTAGAAACAAATGAGGGTCGGTTAGTTCAAGGATAAATCAGCAACAAATATGAAATAAGACATTGAGAATTAAAAACACTACCATTAGTGTGTGGAAGCTAACGTGTCTGTTGGATGCCGGTCAAAAAAGGATGTACGCGACTGGACATGACGTCTCTTTCCTGTTTCAGTTTTATTTCGTTTCGGGGTACTTTTTTGCGGATGCCTTCTGGCTTTGTTGCTGCGCTGGGTATTTATGTGCAGCGGATTCCCTCTTCGAAAAGTGCCACCCGGGGAAACATCATCCGAAACGAAAGGTTAAAGTTGGGTGGTAATAAAGGAAATGAAAATGGAACTTAGCTTTATTGCAGGAGACTACCGACATTTTAAAACTTGGGTAGGCATTTCGAAAAGTGAGGAGGAAACTGCTCGATAAGTTGTGAGACTGACGAATTTTGCCAAAGAAAAGCATAAATCATTTCTTTGAAATTGCATGGCAGGAAGGCAGATGTCAAACTTGAATAAAAATATATAATAAGGTCAAAGGTTGAAGGGGAAAATCAAAACAGTCAGTTGAAATTCATGGTTTTGGAGTTGGGGGGGGGGGAGAGTACGTAGATTTTGACGTTGATCCATGAATGTGAAGGTCGCTTAGGTATAGGACTAACTGTGTTTAAGTTACAGCCACTTTGGTAATTTGCACCCAAAGATGGCGAAGTGCCTAATCATTTGCAAGCAGGATTTAAGTCGAATCTTCCACCGAAAGTTGGATTCCCAAATTTTGGAGTGCAAAATTTTAATTGTTCTTGCATGGAATAAAAGAAAATTGAAAAGAATATTATTCTAATTTCGGTTGAAGTAGAGTACCCGAGCTTTCAGCGCAATGAATTCAGTTTTTTTTTGTAAATCAATAGATTTCCGTGAGTAGTGAAAGAAATGAGGAACATAATCATGATAGTATTTCTGATGCAAATAGACTTATGCTTTTCAGATCTGGTTAGAAAGACAATTATCAGTGCATGTACATATGTATCGACGCCTCAGAACTTAAGCCTCCAATATCACAAAGTATGAAATATACATATCTATATATTCTTGTTTTAATTTTGTTTTCTTAAAAATTAACGAAATACAATATTGGACAACTTCCATACAAATGCAAACTTAGTGGAGAAAATGTGAATAGTTTTCGTCCAATACGAGTATGCTTTCAAAGGGGACATTGAGCAAATAAGTACTAACACTCTTTATGGATATTGAACATAAATTTACTTTTAAAAAAGTTGATGCAATGCAGACCTTACAAAAGCAAATTCAAATTTATTTATTTAACACTTATTCGATTCATTTCAACTTATAAGGGAATAATGGGGTTGGTTGTATTTGTTCCTTTTTGAAAACTATCGCACTACGTGAAGGAGTAAGAACTCTTAGTGAGTGTACAGTGGAGTTTAGTACAAAGGTAGAAATAACAAACAAAAATTATGAATAAGCACAAGAAGATCTTTGATCTTAGACATCATCTCATTGGGCCAGCTAGACTGCGAAAATGTTATTTTATCATATGAATAGGCTCGTTGCGCTTACTGCGAACAAAGATTTCTTGGATTTAGATCCAAAGATTTGCCGAAAATGTGATGAAATCCGATGGAGACATACATATTGCATACCGTGTAACATTTAGTTAATTTGCATATTTATATTTTTTTTTTTTCTATAAATTGCGCGCGCCAAATGGGATATGAATACCATTAAATTATTTCAGGGCACGGGCGTTTAAAATTGAGAGAGAGAGAGAAAGATCGATTGGTGTAGTGGGTTTGAAACTTAGGTGGTATTAAGTTTCAGTAAACTCCAAGGGTGGCGTCCAGATAACTGGGGAGCTTGTTTGTTTTGCTTTTTTGTCGTTGCTCTTGATTCACAGTATTTTTTTCCATCCACCTGATGTCATCGTCACGATCAAGTTGCATTTAAGCCATATGACCACCCTACTGCCAGTGTTATGCCTTCGCAGTAGAGTTGAATAAACTTTCGCAATTGATCGACTTTTTTATTTATTTCAGACAAAATAAATAGATGACTGTTAAAAAGAGGATTTGAACCGTGCACCAAGAGCGTGACAAGCGTTGATGTTACCACTACACCACGGCCACACCCATATGCATATTTGTATAGCTTTTGTTTTGAAGCGTTTAAATATAAAGTATATTCGGGGGAAATACGAGTATTGCGCTGAGGCTAACTAATTCCGGCTCTTTGAGAATAGCAGCATAGTAGACACTCGTACCTAATAACGAAAATACGAAACGGATGGACAATGCCCTTTTAATACTACACTTTGAAAAGCTATCTTATTTTTAAATTTCGAAATCCTTGAGCTCTCACACTCGATGTTTGATCTACGAGTATTGTACTACCTAGCAGAAACCCTTTTTTGGTGTAGTGGTTGGAGAAACTTCGATTTTAATTCTTTCTCTTTTATGATCGGTTAGTTCTTGGTTGTTGTTCCCCATTCGAATTGAAACTCCGTATGACACAGCTTCCTGATTGCTAAAGGAATGCAATAACAAAACATGATGAAATTGCAATATACAACGGATAGCTTAAAAACTATTGTCGAATAAAGAGTGAATTCAAAGAATATTGTAAAACGATTTTTTGTATCGGGGTGACAGATCCGTTAAAACTTTCCGCTACTAGCGCAACAGGAGAAATGTGGAGGGAAATAATAATCGAAAAATGTGTTGCGAAAAGTGGAATTCAATTGTGGTTATTCGTTTGTGGCTGGAAATTGAAAATACAGTAAACAAAATTTAAAATACTAGTCTTTACCACAATTTGATGCAAACCAACTGTTGCACAGGTTGCTCTTTTTTGACTGTTGACGTTTGGTTGCGTTGGTGTTTCAAAAAAAAAAAATGTTTGCAACACTGCATTTTTCAATTGGGCCAAACTCTCCGGATCCTGATAGACATGCGAGAAGTTGCTTATATTATTAGGTACGCAAGTTACGGTTCATAAGTTCTAGGTAACGCGCTTTATTCACAATCAACTCCTCAACAAACTTTTTATAATAGGCTTCTTAATAATAAAATAAAATTATTACAAAGCGATTACTACCGGA
Source organism: Pocota personata (assembly GCA_963082735.1). NCBI lineage: Eukaryota > Metazoa > Arthropoda > Insecta > Diptera > Syrphidae > Pocota > Pocota personata. The sequence continues at coordinate 116,868,847 of OY720430.1, forward strand.
AGCGTGTGCAAACTTATGCTATATGATACATTTAGAATAATTTATTGAAAAGAAAATACAAACTGCAATGTAAACAATTATGCGTGGGAATGAATTTGAAATGTAATAATTTACTGGGTTGAACAGTTATTCTTTGCTGACAGTGGAACTATCATAAGTGAAGATCAAACGTCCCTGTAACGAGCACTTGATGTATGGGTGGATGTTTTGGAAGGGAATGGGTACCGTATTAGTTCAAAAGAGACAGAGTATCTGTGCTGCCCGTTCTCTAATCCACACCGGCCTATTCCAGACATTTATTTGAATGGAAAAGTGCTTCCCAAGTGTGAAAAGTTCAAATATCTGGGATCTATGATCAATAGCGAAGCAACTTGTGATGATGACATCAATCATCGCGTAAGCGTAGGATGGATGAAGTGGCGGGAAAACTCCGCAATCTACTGTGAACGAAAAATGTCCCCTAAGCTGAAGGGAAGGCACTACACTGCAGTTGTACGTCCGGCGCTCACATACGGTTCACAATGCTGGCATATTAACGGCAGCTGAGATGAAGATGACAGGAGGAGTAGCAAAGCTTGATAGAATATAAGTTCGCAGATTCGAGGAAGCCTTCATGTAAAAGAATCCATCACAAGCCAGTTAGAGCACGACCGACTCAGTTGGTAATCTGTCAGCAAAAGAAGCCAACACACTTAGACCAATAATAGGTCCATTGTGATATCGCATGCGTTTGAGACACGGTCTCTAGCCTACTCGTTGAACCATTTAGAGCTTCTGATGAAGCGTAGAATGTACCTAACGTCAATATTATTCAGATCATCTAGGTCATTGAAACAGAAGGCTCCTAAGTGGAGTTTCCTTCTTTGGAAGAGAGATGGGTAGGTGCAAAGAAGGTGAAGAATAGTCTCTTCCTCCTCCTCGTCCATGCAGCTTCTGCAGAAATCGTTAGAGAGTACGCCAAGCCTTGTTGCATGCTTGCCCATTAGACAGTGCCCAGTAATGACACCTATAACAGCACTAATATGCTTCCTATTTAGAGAAATCAAATTCCTAGAGCGTTTCAGATCCAGCATGGGCCAAATGTGTTTTGTCGCTAGACAAGTTGTACTCCTTGTCCACCTAGAATTTGTCTTTACGGTAGCATCCAGCTTTAATTTAAGTTTGCATGTAGCGATAGGCATACCCAGTAAACTTTTGCCCGGAAGGATGGGTATTGTTGTTCAATGCCTGGCAAGTTCGTCAGCCTTACAATGGGATGCAGTAAAGTGGGAGGGTTTTGATCCTCATACTCTAGATCATAACATCGCCGTAAGGAAAATAAGAAGAAGAAGAAGAACACAATAAAAATGAATGAACCAATGTTAAAGTAAGAAGTGCATATAATAAATACGATCAGTGTTGCCATGGATATGTAACTCCCCTCCTAGGAATGAAGCAAAGGGCAGAATAAGATTGTTCTGATTTGCTGCTTGCAGGAGGTCTTTGTTGGTTTTTATTGTTGGTAACGGAGTAACGGAGATGATGCTAGTTGGTTAACTTTACTTCGGTTTTTTAGTTAAGTACATAGAAAAAGCGAGAAGTTTAAAAAGTTTTTTTCTTTTGATCTCGAGGTTTTTATCGAACTTGGCATTACTATGATAGAGAGGCTCAATAAAATGGGTCTCTCAATTCTGTCGGTCTGTCTGTATGTATGTATGTATGTAAGGTAGACTGCAGCCTAAACATCTAAATGGATTTTCTTCCAACTTCTTATCTAGATTTGAAGTATGATAATTCTAAAGTTAACGGTACTTTACCAATGGCCGATTTTCTGAAAAATGGCTCTAAATATTTTGAATTACGGTGGACATGCGCTATCAGATGGCGTTTTCGCCGAAAATAACTTGTTAAAAATTGGTTATTTCTCGGCTATGACTCGATCGATTTTATTCGAAATTAATATTGTATATTTTTAAAACATTTTTTTTTAAATTTAACGATTTTAACGGATTTAAAAAAAAAATTCTACTCTGATTTTTTGCAGATAAACAACATACATATATGCATGTAGATGCAAGTACGTGCGATCCAGTCGTGCACATTATTTCTATTGGATTAGGAATACAATGGAAAAGTGAGTATTCTTATTTTTCTAATATAGAAATTTTTATATTAAAAATTAAATGTTTTAAGCTTGTTTCGTTAAATTTTTTAAAAGTTGATACTCGTAAACATCTACTTCTAGGTCTAAAATTTGTTTCGATAATATTTTCAATTTTGCTAATATTACTGCTTCATTAATAAGTGATTATTTAGTTAGTCTATGTTGTAGTCAATTTGATTCAAATATTAAAAATGCCTAAGGTATGCTTCATTTGTTTTGATCTTGCTGTTCTTGACTTGACCTTGTGAATACTTAAGGTAATTCTGAATAATATGTTGTTGATCATTTGTGTTTTGTCAGATTATTGAACCGTTCGATCACATTTTTATTTAAGTTGTGTTGATTATCTATGCTGTTTTGCACAATACTTTGATCAGTCCTGATATGTTCTATTTCATATTTCCATATAGCATCAGTGGCATCCATGTTGCTAGTGATACTTTTGATAACTGTTCCCAGTTAATTTATTTGAATGATACCTGCGGTGAGTTGCCATCATGTGACCCGAAACAGGTACAAATGTTTAGTTTCATTAGTCCATTCAAGTGACACTCTGAACGACTACAGACTAGAATAAGGCTACAAAATATCTGTTCCCACATTGAAAATCCGTATAATTTTGCAAAAATGTACACGAACGGGGACAGACCTAAAAAAAAAGTGAGGTGACAATCTGTCATTCCCACTATGGGAATAAGAGCGATTGCGTGAATGCCTGCGAATAGCTCGTAATATTATGAAACACACTCCTGGACAAAATGATAAGATAAAAGTGTATGTAACATTTGTCAAATCTGATTGAATCATTAGATAACTGAATGTTAAGTTACAATGTTACGCACACTTTTTTTGTTTCTTATCATTTTGTCCCGGAGTGTAGGTAGGTATTTACTTCTACTGTAACTTAGGCAGCATAGACTTTGTAAGAACTGTTGTTTTAGCAGGCTAGTTAAATGCTCCGGACATTAAAGTGTGACTCCGTCTAAACCTAACATAACCAAAGAATATATGTTTGTCTATTAATTCCTATTTTCCATAATTAATCACCCTAATGCTTATGTCAGTACTAAAGGGTCTTTCATTGAGCGCTTCCTATCTTTAAATTTAAATAAAACAAAGTGTGTGTGAGATATCATCGACATTTTTTATTCGTTTGAAAGGCCTATCGATGCCATTATGTATGGAATATAACATCGTTCAAATGTCCGCCGCGGCTTCTCTGGGTGGCGCGCATTCGAAATGTCCAATTTTATATGACTGGCGCATAAACCAGGCTGAATTTGACCGATGGCATGGGTTATGTTTGCTTTGAGGGCCCCTGTGGTTTGTGGCTTATTCACATAGACCTGCGACTTCAGAAAACCCCACAAGAAAAAGTCTAACGGGGTCAAATCGCACGATCTCGAGAATTTCCAATGTGGCGTGAGCTGTGTCGTTGGTGTCATATGATCCAATTCAGGCCAAAGAAGTTGGTAATCATCGATCTATAGCGCTCGCCCTTCACGGTGATGGCATGGGTAACGTCGTTCTCAAAGAAATATGGACCGATGACGCCGCCAGCCCAAAATCCACATCAAACAGTGGATTGGTATCGTCCCAAATTCGACAATTTTGTTTGTTGACGTACCCGTTCATCCAGAAATGGGCTTCATCGCTGAAGATGATTTTTCAATGAAAATTAGGGTCAGTTTCCAACTGCTCCAGAGCCCATTCAGCGAACACACGTCGTTGTCTATAGTCACCTCCTGGGTCAGTTGAATTTAGTACGGGTGCAGGCCCAAGTCACGACGCAAAATTCGCCACGTTGTGATCTGCGAAAGGCCGAGTTCTTGTGAGCGACGCGAAATCGACTGCCTCGGATTCTCCTGCACACTCTCTCGGACAGCGGCGATGTTTTCGGCAGATCTTGCGTTTCGTCGACGTACGGGTGTTGGTTCATCATTTACTGAACCAGTAGACTCAAATTTATCCACCACACTGCGAATAGTCCTCTCGGAAGGACGATTATGGCGAAGCGCAAGGAACGTTGCCCGAACAGAACACCCATTTTGATAAAACAATTTTATTATTTGCACATGTTGTTGAACGCTATATCCGTCCATGGTGATTTAGCAAAACAGACTGAATAAATGACAGCCAGTTTGACAGATGTAGCTTCAACAATATGGCCGCTATAAATTGCCAACTTGGAAGACCCTGTACCTTTCAGAAATCTAGAGCTTAACTTATAATTTATGTTAAAATACATTAAATACCATATGATAACGAACATATGACAGCCGTGCATAATTGGGTGTATTGATAAGAGCATCTGAAAGAGCGTACTCGAAGACATAAGTCTGATAAGAAAATGCCATCAGAATAAGTCGATGTTAGTTGAGGCTAGGTATATTTTTCGACTGTTAGTTGTGCTTCCTTGGAAGGAAAATTACGAAAGCCCAACAAAACCATGTGTATTCCAAATCCACGCAGTGTAATGCTTCTAGGTGCAACTTAAGAAAATAGCATATCTAATAATTATCATTGTACCAATTTCTTGTCAGTCCATCAAAATTTAGAATAACAACGATTAGGAAGGTCGGATATTGAATTCCAGCGCAATCCTACAAGTTCCAATAGACTTAAAAAATTTACCAAATTTCAACATTCTCGGAAAGTATGAAAAAAGCATTAAGAGTTATGGTACTCATGGACTTTTTTCCCCCTTAAAAAATAAAATTTAGGACTGCCTTAAACCAGTTTTTTGACTTTTACTACTGCATCGACCGATTACACAATGTAGTAAATATATTTTAGATATGAAATCTAACATAAAAGTGTAGACCATTATGCATGGAACTCCTCTTGCTTTATCTTTTTATGCAGTATTAAGCCATTTCGGATTCGTTTAACATATTCACCCCCAGAGTTTCTAGATCAAAATTAGAAAAGTGGGCCAGATTGGGGCATTGAGCCAAAAAGAGGGCAAATTGGGTTTAGAATGTCTGACTGTTCAGTAGGGTTAAAATGTTAAAATGGTCAAATACGACAAAGACACTGATCTTAGCAGCACTAAAGAGTTTTATATCAATGGAATACATACACCGAATTTACGTATGTATGTACATCCCTTGAAGGTAGCATTTGATAAGAGTTGTTTAAAAAAGTCGAGTATTAGTAATGCTGACTACAACATATCATCTGTAGGTGGCGGTGTATGCCTTAACTGCAATGCAGGGCTTAGAAGTGATAATCAGCATTTGGGTTTAGTACTGTGTAAAAGTCCGTAGTCTGGCTTATAGTTTATGTGTTGTTCGTATATTCTGTCCCCAGTATAAGTACGTATCTGTTTCTGGTCTTCTTAGTGATAGAATACCAGTTTACGGTCTGAGAGCTGTTTACCCTCCTAGAGCCGGTTTGTTGTCCTTAAGTTGACATCCTGAAGAACTGTTTCGTAGAACCTACATGATGTGTCACCTGAAACCTACAGTCTTCGTTTTAATATTTTCTTACTTAACGATTTAGTTTTTGTTTTGAAACTTGGCTATCCTAGAGCATGTTTGCTGCCTTGTATACCTTGAATATACACCCCGCGCAAAAAAAAAGCCGCATACGGGTTTTCCATTTTTTGCGCTAATTACCTTTAAGATATTCGCCGAATTATATTTTATTGCTTCCGGGTTAGGTAATGCACAGTGTCGGAATTCATTCTGGCAGTATTTAACAGTGCGTGCAGTTGTATTTCTTAAATAAAAGTGAAAAGAGTATATCGCGATGTCTAAAAGGGTACAATTGAGTAAAGAAAATAATGCAGTTATCGTCGCCTTATCCAAACAGAAACAGTCATTTCGTGAAATTGCTCGACAAATTGGATGCAATGAGAGTTCTGTAAGAAGATTCTGTAACAAATATCGTCGGGATCACAATCTGAACAGAAAAATTGGCACAGGATTGAAGAGATGTACCACTGTTCGGGAGGACTGGGAACTGAAGAGGCTAAGCTTGAGAAACAGGTTTAAAAATGCATCGGAGTTAAGAGCTGACGTGCGAGAAGCTACTGGGGCTGAAGTTAGCGTCAGAACTATCCAGAATCGTCTCAACGAGATGGGTTTGCTAGCAAGGAAACCAGCGAAAAAGCCACTTCTGACCAGCAAAATGAAGAAAACGCGCCTTAGCTGGGCTAAGGAAAGGCAAAACTGGAGTGTTCAAGATTAGTCAAATGTGGTGTTCTCTGATGAGTCCAAGATTAACCTAATCGGACCGGATGGGAAGCAGATAGTTCGTCGTAGAAAAGGGGAACGCTACAGCGACGAATGCATAGCTCACACCGTAAAACATTCTCCTTATGTTATGGTGTGGGGATGCATCACCGCAATCGGAGTTGGATCTCTAATTATGCTCGAGGGCACTGTTAACGCCATGTAGTACCGAGTATGGAAATGATAACAGCAGAAACATCAAAACCAATTTTTCAAGATGATTCAGCACTTTGCCACCGAGCAATATCTGTGAGTAATTCGAGGTTTTTTTTTTCATATTTATGGGTGTTTTGAAAATCTTATGATTTTAATTTTTAAATTTCCTCCACAGATTAAAACTTTGAAAGAAGAATTAGGAATAGAATCCCTAATTTGGCCGGGAAACAGTCCAGATCTCAACCCCATCGAAAATGTCTGGGCTCTTATGGGAAAGAAGATCCAAGATAAAAAAACCAAAATCCATGCATCTAAAGAGCATCATTGAAGAAGTGTGGTTCAATGAAATTAATAACAATTACCTCGGTAATCTCTATGCCTCCATGCCAAACAGGGTTCATGACGTTGTTAGGGCGAAAGGTGGTGCTACGAAATACTAGAATCATTTTTTAGTATCATGAAAGTCTTAAATTATGTAAAAAGGTTTCTTAGTTAATAAAAATATGAAAAAAGAAATTTGCTTTTCAAATTGTTGCTCTTTTTTTTAATTTATGTATATTGATAGTACTTGGGTAATATCTGATATTTTGTAGTCTGATCTTCACGATCATTAATTTTTTTTCAATTAGGCTACGAAATGTATTGTCAAATTGGGAAATGTGTTAACTTAAATGTTAAACATCAAAAATACAAAGTGACTACGCAGTGATTAGTCATCATTTATTAAATTTCTTCCATTTTGTTAAAAATTACCATGTGCGGCTTTTTTTGTTGCGCGGGGTGTACAATATAAAACAGTTTCAAGTAAATTCCCGTTCAAGCACTTGGTCAGTTGTCCTGGGACAAAAACCATTTCAAAGTTAAGCAGTTGCTTAACTTACGTTCTTCGTTTAGCCTCTTTCAAGAAATTCGTGTAGAAAAAAATATCTGGAAAACCAATACTTCTGCTACATTTGAATTACCGTTCATAGTAACAAGAGTAGAAAGGGGGTTGGAAATCAGATGAAGGTTACATTCTTCATATATTAAAATTTCATTTCATACAGTTCCTTTAAAGTGTCCACTATTATTTCACCACCACATCATGAATGTCCTTTTGACATTTCGTATTCTTATATACGGTCTAGAAATGCGAAGAAAGAAAAAGGAAGGTCCTTCATTTTGCTATATTTTTTTGTCTATACATTTATATGTGCATACATACATACATACATACATATAATTTATATATATTTTTTTTTTTTTTTCAAACCACAAACTTCAGTGACCTTTCGTGTTTAGACATGCGATTGAAAAGTTTTGTATCCTTTTTGTGTGTTCTTGTGTTTGGGGTATGCACTTTACGGGACTCTGTGGAAAGTCTATAAATTGGAATTTATTTAATGTTTTCTAGGGTGGAAAAGATAAAGCAAGAGGAGTTCCATCAATGTGGGGTAATGGTAGTGGTAATCGTCCAAATCGATAATCAAACAATAAAGTTTGTCGTAATAAATGAGCTCTCTATTTGAGAGGGGGTATGGTGAAAGGATATTTTTAAGTAGTTTCTCTAGTAGATATTCATTTGAAATTTAATTTTTGATAGGCTTATCCAGGCTAAATAGAAATTGTAATGTTATGAAAAAAGTAACAGCGGAATTGCTGTCAACTCATTGCAATGACATCGACAATGAAATTAGTGAGGAAATATTTTTTGAGTGTACAAAATGCTGTCCTCATTTTGAATAGCTGTATACTCACATTCAATGTGGGCACTGATGAATAAATTAGTTGGCTAACCTCGATTTTAATTTGTAAACAGATAGCTTGGCTATTTTGAGAGAGAGTGTGAGAAGAGTTTCTTTAAATCAATCTCGTTAACGCTCTTAATATTGCTAATGCTTCAGTCGTAGATGATCGGTTAAAGCTTGACTGGTGAAGCCTTTAAAAAAAGCTTATCTTTAAGCTTCTCTCGTAGGGGCCGTGGTTAGGTGGGCGATCACTGTGATGAAATTTCTGGTAATTCTACTCGTAGTGTTGATGTTATGGAGCCAACATTTACAACAATTTAGCAGTCGCAAAAGTTTTAACATAACAAACTAATATTCATGCATATGGTGCACTTTAGAAAGGTACGTACATAGAATATAATAATGTACATAGAATATAAAATAATGAATGTTCGCATTCATCCTAAAAAATATCGCAAAATAAATCGGGTCTCACAGCCCCTCGTAGTTTTATTGAGGTGAGAATTTATGTTTGCAAACATGGAAACTATCATGGTATATCTAATTTTACTTTGTCTTGTAGGGACTAATTCTTGAAACAAGGTCCTTATAAAGCAGGTCCTTATATAAGTGATAAACTACTTCACTGCCTGTTACAAAGCCAGCTTCAAAGCAGAAAGGTAAACTGAAAGCAATATAGTATACGAGACGTCTAGAATCTCGAATCTCGTCTAACTACTTGATCTAATTTCCACTGTCTCCAGTTTGTTTCTAGGTCACGTCTAGACCTAAAATTCATCGCCAACTATGTATTGCATTTACTATGTATTGCATTTACGTTCCTATCAACATTTTGGTGTTGCTAGTTTGTTGATTGTAAATGTTTGTCTATGGCTCTTCAGAAGTTCTCAATGGAATTTGTCACTAGGTAAGAGTTAAGTATTACATTTTATAATTTCTATTTAATTTATCACAGAAATGGGAACCTAGTTCCCATTTTTTTAAAAACGTATCTTTCAAATGAGACGCTAAGGTTAGGTTAGGTAGATGGGTGCCTTGTGACAAATAGAGTCACTGCTCACTTAGACCAACAAATTCGGGTTCATTGTGCCCAATCGTTAACCCTGGAAACGTTAAAAAGTTCGCTGTTAGAACTACCCAGATGATGATATAAATCTCAGGAGGTCCGTAAGCTCTATATTACCTAAGTCCTCCAAATCCGAGAAGAAGTAACTTCCGAGAGTCCTCATTCTTGTGACGGTCCCTGTAGCTTCTACAGTAGTCGTTATGTAGCACACCGAGACGCTCCGCGTGAACTTCAATGGCACAATGACCAGTAATTATTCCAGAAACGAACCGTGTATTATAACGACTAAGTTTCACCAGAGAGGTTGATCTCTTCTTGCAAAAGGCCGGCCATAGCGTCCTGGCCGTTGCGCATGTTTCCAGATGAATTCATCGGCTGTTTGCTCTATCGATGGTTTCGTCTTCTATTTTCTTTCGTAGGGAACTGATTGGGGTTACTACAAAAGGGAGGGCCCGAGATAAGTGCAGCGCCGACCCTTTCCTAGCAAGGTCATCAGCCCTTTCATTTCCTTCGATATCCATATACCCTGGAATCCAGCAGAGGGTCACCGCATTGGCTCTGGATATTCCATTTAAGACCGATTTGCAGGTTCTCACAAGCCTTGATCTAATTACAAAAGAATCCAGAGCCTTAATGGCTGCCTGGCTGTCTATATAGACAGTTATCGTTTTACCACCGATATTACTCTCGCGTATAATTTCCGCAGCCTGTATGATGGCTGTGATTTCGGCCTGAAAGACGCTGCAGTCGTCGCTAATTCTAAAGGAGTTGTTTATTCCTAGGGCCTCACAATAAACTCCGGCTCCCGTGCCAACGTCCATCTTAGAACCGTCGGTATAGAACGCCAGTTCCTTTTTCTTCATGGTTCTCAGGTTCCTCCAGTGCGCTCTGTCAGGAATTCTTATGTTGAATCTCCTTTCAAATGCTAGCGTAGGGGTCCGCCGATCTGCTTGTAGTTCCCCATCGGGATAAAATGGAGGCATGGCCGTAAAGGCTCGATGACCACATTCGGCCTTCTTTCAGTCTTACAGCGGTTTTAGCCGTCAGACTGCTACAGTATATATCAAGCGGAATGAAACTGAGCATGGTTTCCATTGCTGCTGTAGGTGTTGTTCTTATTGACCATGGGGTCAATAAGAACAACTCCGATACACGCTGCCCTCTGGATTTTGGTGAGGTTTGAAAGCTGATATTGCTTCTCAAGAGCCATCCACCAAACTAGTGAACTATATGTGAGAATGGGTCTTACGACCGCTGTGTATATCCAGTACACCACAGATGGTTTGAAGCCCCACGTGTTGCTGAATGCCTTTTTGCAAGAATAGAAAGCTACGCTAGCTTTTTTGATGCGTTCGGCAGTGTTATCCTTCCAGTTCAGTTTGGAATCTAAAATTACGCCCAGGTATCGAGCTGAACTTGAGATCCTTAGTTCAGTACCACCGATGTTTGGGGGTCTGAAGGTAGGATGAGACGCTTAGACCATACACCATGAGACGCTTAGACCATACACCAATAAGTAGAACAAAAAAAGCTGCACTTGAGTAAAATAGGAAATCTTGACTTTGACCTGATCTGTTTCTTTTTTTTTTTTTTTGTATTGAACGAAGGAAACCCTTTCATTATCAAGTAATTAGGATTCTTAATAACTCTTTTTGCTCGAGGTTTCCTTGTTTTTGAAGTCGCCTAGCTTTTTAAAATCTTTTTTTAACCGTGAAGTGAAAAGTGCGCAATGGGGCCAGTTAACAAAATTTGAAAAGGGCCAAATCCTGGCTTTTAAGGAAGAAAGTGAATCGATGAGCGACATTTCTCGTCGATTAGGATTCAAGGAGTCACCGTAAGATGATTTTTTTTAAATACCAAGAAAGTGGTGTTTTAGAGCGGAAAAGTGGAAGCGGTCGTAAAAGATGAACTACTCTTAAAATCGACCACCACACAAAGAGAAAACGTTAAAGAACCGTGAAAACAACCTGTGGCAACAGTTCAAAGACGGCTTAACAAAGCAGATTTATTTGCCAGAATTATACCCGAGATGACTGGCAAAAGCTCTTATTCTCAGATGCGTTCAAATTCAACCTGGAATCAGACCATAGTTCGACATCGATCTGGAGAACGGTTGAAGGAAGAATGTGTAGCAGCTCTTCCGAAAAAATATAAATGTCATGGTTTGGGGAATCATAACTGCCAGTGCAGTCTGCACTATTTTGATAGTGGATGTATCTATAAATGCTGTAAAAGAGGTTATAGAAAATGGAGTGGTTCCCACTATAGAAGAAGTGAGCCAGTATTATACAGGTGTTGTCTTTCAGGACGATTCTGCACCTTGCCATCATGCTAAGACCGTAAGTAAACCATGAAGATTCCACTGTTATTTTGATAATTTTATTAATCTTTATGGTGTAAAATGAAAGGAAAAAAACCTAAGAATTTTGTCAAATAAATTTGATATGAATAAAAAGGCATCTGCTACATCACTAGTCTTTACGATTCCATGCCAAAAAGGCTTGACGCTCTTATAAAGGCCAATGGCGGCCCACGCCATATTAATTCATTTGTAAGTTATAAAACAATGAAACACGTGGACTATAAGTTCGTTTTTAAAGGGTTAAAATTAAAATTTCTGGATTAATACGACCCTAGTGTTCGTTTTTCTGATTAAATCACTTAAGATTGGTCTACCTGTTACAAATAAAATCGAGATATCTCCACCCTTTCAACACCACAGTGAACAGAAAAGGTCAAATTCGAAATTTTCTGTTTTACTCGAGTGGGTTTTTTTTTACATGTACATAAGTGTACATATGTACGAGTATACAATATTTAATCAATCTTTATATTAATATCATAGAGAAACTCGAAAAAATGGCTCTCACAATTCTGCCCGTCTGTCTGCGTGTCTGTCACATGCTTGTAACTTCCAATCGTTTGTCCTAGAGATCTGATATATGCACAAAAACAGTACATAATGAATCAGGAATAAACGGAAGCGAAAATATTTGTGTGGGGGGCTTTAGGGTTCATTATACACCTCAAGAAAACAAAATTACATTCCATCATGCGGCAGAACTTGCAATAAATCCAAAAATAGACAGACGTATCTACATATCCGACGACGTAACAAAACCCAAATTTCATCAAAATACGTTAGGTGGTCCTTACGTTAGACGTATGAGGAAGATGAATCAAAAATGTTTTAAACTTCTCCGCATATGTATCTTACTCCGTTCGACTCCATTCGATTTCGATAAATTTCAAGTGAAACGACTAGTATATCAGCTTAAGTCTACATGCGAAATTTCATCGAATTACCACTGTTCAGGAGTGTAGGAGTTAGGCGGCTAACAAAGATAATTAAAATATTTTTGAAACCACGCCCCCACATGATAAGATTTTCACATATTGTAGACGAAATAATATTTATTTATTTAAGCTTAATACAAGAATAAACACTGGCAGTAGGGTGGCTATATGGCTCAAAATGCAACTTGATTGTGATTATGACATCAGGAGGACGGACAAAAAAAAAACTGTGAATCATAAGCAACGACAATAACAGAATAACAAATATGCTTTCAGTTATCTGGACAGAAATTTAATACCACCTGAGTTTCAAACCACTACACCAATCTTTCTTTCTCTCTCTGTGTCTATCTACTAACGCCCGTGCCCTGCATACATACGTATAAGGGTATTCATATCACCTTTGGTGCACACAAATTAAAAAAAAAAATTATCTAGATTCCAAATACTTACTTATATATGTATATAAAACTAAGTGGCAAAATGAGTATGTTTCCCTCTACCGCCCGTAATTTTTAACCAATTTAGTTGTTTTTTTTTTAAATGTAGACAATTCGGTACAAAGCTGATCGGCTGGTTACAAAAATATTCATTGAAAAAAAACTTAAGACATTTTTGTGTGCGATACCGTTGTGGTACATACAACTGAGTACAACAACAGTTTTTTTTTTTAATGCCTGCCGAGGCCGGGGTTTAAGCTAGTATTTTTACATAACTCAACCATTCAGTTTCAAAGATATTCTTAAAGAACTGCGTAGTAGGTAGTTCGCCTATATTAAACACAACTGTTCAGATTGTGACTTTCTATAGCCAATCCGCCCCGCCAGCCCTTGTGTAGGTCCCTGCGGATCGCTGAATTTGTTTGCTCTCAACTTGATCGAGTTGGAATTCGTTTCAAAGTTCATGATTTTCTGATTTTAGAAACAAACTAAATTCTATGGATTTAATTATACGAGTAAGTACTTATGCTATAGGACTCACACACTTTTTACACTTTGTTCTTAAACATCTTTTATACCCTATCCCATATGTTTTATTAATATAGATACATAGTTTGTAACAGTAGTAGTAGCAATAAAGATAGACCCCCAAAAGTATATATCATACATTTCTGATCAGCAACAAAAGTTATGTCGATCTAGCCATGTACGGTTGTCTTTCTGTATGTCACCAGTTTTTGGGCCTTCAATTTTGTGCTATGAACATGAAATTTTTGTTTATATGTATGTATAAGCTTTTAACAATCCAAATATAGTTCATATATTGTACATGACCACACCTACTTTTTGAAGGTATTTTCTTAAAAAAAAAAAAACATATTGCTTTTCCGAAGCGGTTATGTGTTGTTGTTGTTATTTCTTATTGTAGATATCTTATTAGAATCCGCGCACATCGGTTGCAAATTTTGGCAGCCACGCCCATTTTCTGCTAAGAAAAAGTTATAACAAGAGTTTTCTGATAAAATCCTTTAAAGATTGAATTTTAAGAAATTGCCTAGCGACATGTCCAATTTTTAGGGGTGGGCCAAAAGATGGATGATAGACTGCCTGTTCTACTGCTTGCGCAGAATCATTGACGGCAATAACCCAAATTTACACCAAACATAGATAATGAGTAAGGCTAAAGAACGAGAATGCACTAACTTCCTTTCCCAAAAATGCTTCATTCGTAACAAATTCTCGTTTTTGTGTTCAACCATAAAATAAACAAAACCACTTTCGTCATCAGTTCGATGGCTCTTCAGTTGTAAGATATAAGGAATGATTACAAATTAAATTAATACAAAGATGACTGCATAAATTTGCACAACATCTTTCAATATTAATGGTCATCGTCTCAATTCGGCTACCGCATGATTTATGCAAATAAACCTCCTTTCGTCCTACTTAAATATTAAATATTAAATATTCCATCCCTGTCCTAACAAAGGGGAGTAATCAATACTGTGCCATCGTAAATAAATAAACACACCATTTATTTCCTTTTTATTATTATTTCATTCACATGATCATCAATTAATTCCGAAAATTACACTCCATTAATGAAATTTGAACGAAAGACGACAAACGAAGCTTAACAAACTCTATTTAATTAAGGTCATACACACATACGGACAAAAAGTTGAACAAAGAGACAGTGGGAACACGTTTAGTTTAGTACTTGTCTACGCTGACAAAGACATCGCACATGGTCCCCACATCATCCTTTTCATTAATGTCCTTAAACGGATTCTAAAATAATTCTTAGCCGCTAATCATTTCTTGACAAAAGGAAAAAAAAAAACAAAATCTTTTTTTTTTGTTTAAGTACAAAAGAAGATGAGAAGGATGAGCTCATACAAAACAATTACAGTCATTTCCCATTTCATTTAAAATCATAGGAACTGTGGGAAATGCGCTTTTAATCCTTCTATGCAGCATTCAGGGAAAGTAAGGATGCACTTGTGAATGGGTTTGTTTGTCTTTTTGTTTTAATTAGACATTTTTAATTTGCGCTCTCATAGTGGTGTTTTGTTGTGTCTGGCATGTTCACTAGATTCCAGTTTTATCCTATTTAAGTATTGTTTTCGTGAACATTTTCTACCTCGAAATTTTAATTAATCTTAACATTACTATAACAGAGGAACTCAATAAGTGGATCTGCACCTCGGGCTGTAGCCTAAACGGCTGGACGAATTTTCTTCAAACTTCATATCTAGGGTCTGTGTGGTAACGTCCAGAGGCGAGATTAGAGCCTAAAAATTAACGGTTCTTTACTTAGGGCTAATGGACATTTGCAATAAGACTGTGTATTCGGTTTCTCGCTATAAATTCAAATAACGATACTTTACTTATTAGCGGGATTGCGGAATTTCTCAGATATGGCTGAGGAGATTCGAATTTTGGTTTTAATTTCCTCACTAGGTGTATGTGATCCAGAAGCTGGAGGGGCCTCTGGGTTTGACGGAAGCCGCTCTTCATGTTTTCTGGCGAGTCTTTTGACTTCAGCTTTTACCAGTTGCATGTCCAAGTCTCTGTGAAGGTCCGCATCATTCTTGACAAAAGGAAAAAAAACAGAAAATCTTTTTTTTTTTTGTTTAAGTACAAAAGAGATGACAAGGATGTGCTTTTAATCCTTCTATGCAGCATTCAGGGAAAGTAAGGATGCACTTGTGAATGGGTTTGTTTGTCTTTTTGTTTTAATTAAACATTTTTAATTTGCGCTCTCATAGTGGTGTTTTGTTGTGTCTGGCATGTTCACTAGATTCCAGTTTTATCCTATTTAAGTATTGTTTTCGTGATCTTTTTCTACCTCGAAATTTTAATTGATCTTAACATTACTGTAACAGAGGAACTCAATAAGTGGATCTCACAATTCTGTCTATCTGCACCTCGGGCTGTAGCCTAAATGGTTGGACGAATTTTCTTCAAACTTCATATCTGGGGTCTGTGTGGTAATGCCCAGAGGTGAGATTAGAGCCTGAAAATTAACGGTTCTTTACTTAGGGCTAATGGACGTTTGCAATAAGACTGTGTATTCGGTTTCTCGCTATAAATTCAAATAACGATACTTTACTTATTAGCGGGATTGCGGAATTTCTCGGATATAGCTGAGGAGATTCGAATTTTCGTCTTCTTAATTTCCTCACTAGGTGTATGTGATCCAGAAGCTGGAGGGGCCTCAGAGTTTGACTGAAGCCGCTCTTCATGTTTTTTGGCGAGTCTTTTGACTTCAGCTTTTGCCGGTTACATGCCCAAGTCTCTGTGAAGGTCCTCATTCCAAACATACCAGGGTACATTAACAAGGGATAATGTCCATGTTGCTCAGTTTAGTACAACCCCAGAGTTGAATCCTATATGTCCATATGGGCTTGATTACTTATTTATAAAGTAAAAGTTTTTGCCAGTACCTTTTTTTATTATTATTTTCCAGTGATGGGATATCGTAAGTACAATATATAAGAGGTAGAGTAGTGGTCCAAGCATGCTTCCTTGGGCACACCTGATTTAATTTCTCAAAGTTCCGAATATGCATTCTGTTTTTTTTATACGAAAGCATCTGTCTGAAATGTTGGATTCCAGGATCATTGTATGTTGTTTGGGAAGAGCCTTCTTTTTAGCTCAACATTAAATTTCATTTAGACCAGTTAATTGGTGGAAGTCCTTCCAACAGTTGGAAGTTTGAGCATGTAATCGGTGTAGAAAAGTTTCACATTTATGGAATAGCAAAAAATATTGAAGTCCCCACAAAAATAGAATGCGATGTTAGTCAACAGAACGAATAGTGTTAGTATATGTACAACATTGAGGGACTCTACTAGCGATGAATAGAAATGTAAACTTTGTATTTTTTGAAAATATACGGAATGCATGGTTAAATGACGATCTCCAGTTCTGCGTATGAGGATCTCAAATTCTATGATATCGGAGGACCTTACCCGAATAAACGGTACAAAACCGTGACATTTGAGTATTTTAAATGGAACTATACTTTTGATACCAAGTTTAATAGTGGTTGTTGTGCTAATCGCGACCAGCAGTTAGATTAGTCGAACTTTACATTTAGCCAAAACGTTCTGATCTACACCTGTGCCATCATCAGATTCTCACAAAATATATATTTATTCCATTATATGGTCGGAGATTTATGAACTAACTCAATTCCAAATAGTATCATATCAGATTACAGGATATTTTCCAAAGAACATATAGGATGAGCGACGTATGGACGTATCGAACTTAAGCTTTTTAAAAATCGCCTTTAAATTTCAGGATTATTCATCTGAATCTAGTGATCGCGTCTGATGCAATGACTCAAAAGTAGTCACACTTATGATTATTTAGGTCACTATAACGATAAATTTGAACCCCCAGCGTCGTTATGATACCTCAGGAAAGTTCACTAATCTCCAACAGTTTGTGGTTTAATTTTCCAAAGCCTAATTAAAATGGCATTTGCTTTGTAAGCAACTGCACAGCTCAGAAATCAATACAAGCACAATCGGGAGATAAGTCTGTTAATCTGTACTTTCTTTCATTTGTAGCGTTACATCATTTCCAAAACTTGGCTACAATCAATAAAGCTTACATTCTTTCGAGACTTTGGGCGGGAGTTTCTACCACATACCTGATTTTACTCGATAGTGTTCAGGGAAAAGCATACAGATTGATCGGTGATCAGTCTATTTGCTCGTAAACCGCCAGAATGTTGGATGCTTAACGTTACCATACGGGTACTCACAATTGCCCGTCAGTTCAATCGCAGTACACGTGCGGCATCTTTCGCACACCCATATATTATAGTTTAAAGATTGCTTTCGAGGGCACAGTGAAAGTTAAAAAAAAAATCGTTTTTTAATCACTCAACAGGAAGGGCGTATAGTTTGCAAAGATTCCAAATGAATGCGTAACGCCACCTCTTTCTCTTTCCTTTCCTGTCTCAACTTTAACTCTCCCCTATACCGTACACCCTTTCCTTTTACTCCGTCACTGGATTTTATAACTTTTAAAAACACAGTTCTAAGTAATGCAAACAATTTTTTTTTTGTTTTACAAAAAAAAGACCGGAGCTTAAAGTCTATCATACCAGGACTAACTGACCCGTTCCTTGCAAATGAATATAGTTACTCCCTCTTGTGGATTGCACATTTTCACATGGTATACATCTTTTTGAACACCAGTGTATTCTATAACGTAATTTATTATGAAATGCGCCGCTCACACTAAACAGACTGTGTTTACTATGAATGGGTCAGTGAGTCGATGAGTATGTGGGGTTTGCGTTTAATGGTATAAGGCATCATGTATAAAAAAGTTTACCTGGTATGTCTATGACATTTTTGTAATTTATGCACAAAAAAATATTTATTCGCTTGGCCGTGAGACATATTTACAGTTGACCTTGACCCTTGAGGAAAATAATTTATCAAAAATAATCGTCTTGGCGTCAACAAGTTGAAGCATCCGAAAGATCCAGGACTAGAAGGTCAATACGAATAGAAGGAAAGACAGATGGTTGCGTGCAGATCCTTCAGATGTCCCCGTGTGAAGTCTTTTGCATAAGTTATGAGAATTTGGTTTTTTTTTAAATTTTTTTATTAAATAGCCTCCGCATCATGTATGTCAATGCAAACATCAAACATTCATATTGTAATATGCGAGCTACGGCTCGAGTAGATAAAACGATATTCTGTGAAATTTATTTCTTTATTTTCTAGTCTATAAAACAATTCAAGTTCACACTATACTATTCTTCGCAAATTCTTTTCTTACAAGGTCTCTTTCTTCTCAAATCACTTTATCTCATTTCAATTACTTAATTCACAAATCCAAACTAATTACTTCTTCTTGTTAACTCTCAACTTTCAATTTATCACAAAATTACAACTTCGCCTATTATCACTTTTCCAATCTCTTCGTGCGGTTCAAAACCCAACTGCCCTGTCTCGATCGCCATCTCTCCTTATATAGTCATATTTCTGATAGCCAGAAACTTCTGGCAAATTCTTCGACCACTGGAACAAGAAAATTCTGATGTAATAATTCCAAGATGACAGCTGCAGCCAATAATCTCTTGTGGTTATAATTCTCTCTTAATTCCGCGACGTCGTCTTAGACATAATCCGTCTCTTACCGTGGACACGAACCTCGAATGAAAAAACACTTCGGAATGAGTTGCCCACTTTTGGAGCGTAGTTATTATGCTACATTATGTTACAATATCAATAACATGAACTCGATGAAACCTTTGTTCGAAACTCAACCGGTTCACGTCTCGAAGGTTCTGGAAGTGGATAAGAACCATCTGGAAAATATTGCCATCTGTTATGGATTGCCGAAATTTCTGAAAATGCTGAAGGTGGGTATAAATACGACGAACTTCTCACTGATTTGAATCTTCAGTTTAACAGAAAGTGAATTTGTGGATTGTTAAAAGAAAATTCAATTACATAAAATAAAGTTTTATCTTCCCAATATCAGCTGTAATTTTCAAACACGTGTATAGACAGGTCCTGCCAAGTAAAACTGAATAAGCTCATAATAGACGTGTTTCTTTGTAACCATATATTAAGTAATAAGGACAAATTAGTACACAACTGTTGCTGCCAATTTCGACCAAAAGTATAATTTTCTGTCCATTTTGAAACTAACAACTTGGATCTCGACCAAAACCGCAGCTCAACGTTACAAACTTTGCAAACTGGGGAGTCGTCCTCAAAATAAAATTCAAGCAGTACTATACGGAGGCAGACTGAGAGGCGGAAGTGACTGGGAGGCGGAAATTCCCTTAATTTTATTCGCGTTTGAACAATTGATTTTTCATGCCCTTTCAACTGTGCATTCATATGAATCTTCAATAGAAATTGAAGTACAACAAAAAGAAAAGGAACAAATAAAAATTTAATTTATCATAGAAGAGGGTGCGCGTAGGAGTCATAAATAAGCGCCCTGAAGTCTGGACCGACGAAATTAATCCAATGCAATGCTGTTGTATCCTATTATCCGCTATACATACACACTAAGTTTTATTTTCCAGTTCAGAGAGAAAAAGAGGGAAGCTTGTTTATAGTTCGCTTCTTGAGGGGGAGTTGCTGACGGGGGTGTCATCATAAAATGAAAATTTCTCTGCTGCTACATAGTTTCATTACCATAAAATTTCCCAGAAGTTATTTTGGACTTGTAGCGCGGCTAAGAGTCGGAGGAAGGATGTTTTCGTTTGGGCGTTTTTATTTGATTTTCTGGCATGATGAGGGCAATTGATTCTTATGGAGCGGGGAGGTCGACAGAAATGTTTAGATAATGCAATATGAAGAATAAGGATACAGAAGAACCTAGAGAAGATTCGGAGAAATGGTGACGCATTGGCGGGCGAGTATTGGGAATGAGTAGATAACGTCGCTTGAATTGTTAGTTGTCTAAATGTCAAATGAAAGTTTCTTGTATCAGATGACGTAGAGTTATTAGATATGTTTGCATTGGGGGGAATTGTTAACGTAGGCATTAGTGGTGGCTTAATTTTATCTGAACATTACTGGACTTTCACGTGGTAGATTAATAGGCAACGAAATTCATCTAACACTTTCTTGTCAGGGGTTGGCGTGGCGAATGATAGTGTACGATCTCAAAATGGTAAGAAGTTTTGAATTGAAGTACAAATCACCGTAGATTGGTTTGAGTTTAACCCTGATTCACAAAAGATGACCTGCGCAGTCCAGGGTACAACATAATTCAGCAAACGTAGAAATCTTGTATCTTGCTCAGTGTCGTAGAAGTCGAAATTCACATCCAAATTTCCTTACAGTCCCTGTTCTAACTCTTCAACCTGATAGTAAAAGGTATAAGATATCTACAGTTGGTAAAACGAAGGCATTTGTTCAGTAAAAGACGAGTCACATGGTCCTCCAACTAACGGAAGCGGACTTCTCAACATCATATTGACAAAGACTGCTTACATGAGCGCAGCAATGGAACAGAGCGAATGATTTTAAGCGCGTTATGATAAATACACATTTTAAACGCGCCTCAATCTGCGATAAACTCGCAATTCATAGATTCTGGATTATCCAATAGTGAACAACGTCTTTCAAAGTTTTCTTCTGAAAAATGCACAAGTTTCTAATTTATGTGGACTAAACGGAATCTGTAAAGTGTTTAACGTCATTAGTTGAGTGAGAAATGTCGAACGGCAAGCCATATTCATTAGTACACAGTAGAGACCCAAAAATGAAGCCAAAACATCATTTATCCACCTAGTTTTCCACTGTGTTTCGCGAATATTATCAGAATGTCTATATGGTTGCGTTAGAGCTATTGACAAAATGTAACTGCTTTAGTTCGTTGATCAATTGTTTATGAGGCTCTGTCAGGTGTACTTGGGCTGTAGACTGCATAAGGTTTATGATATTTAACATCGTAAACCATGTATCTTTGACTAAAGCTCTGAACATATTAGCCCACATCCTCATTATCAAAATTATAAAACGCTCCCAATAGATCTGATAATACAACTGTGTTTCTTTTTTCATTCTCCATGATATGAAAGAATTAAAACAAACCAAGATACATAAGAGATATTCTCGAGGAGAGCAGAAAAGGTACATTTGGTCATCTACACAAATTATAGTTTTATTTGACACAGATATGAATCTACCTACAGAACCACAAATGAGTACTTGTACGAGTATGTCCCTAGGATATAACATTGGACTGCCTACAATGCTTCCAACAAAGTATATTCTATGCTTTGACACTACATTGTTCTAGCATACAATGAATGTACCCAATGCCATATGTCAACAACATGTGCATCCGTAATTGTTTATGCGCTTCTTTAGCCAATCTAATTTTACCCAAGTCAGCTATAATGGGATTATAGGTATGGTATGCCGGAAATTTATTTTCCCCAGGAAAGCAATGTCATGGATCGATTGTGGTTTATATAGTTCTACATGTAATAACTTGTTTATGCTATTTATTAGCTTTTATATGCGAATGAATGCATTTTGTGCAGGTTTAAGTTAGATGTAACTATTTGTATGTTAAAGTGATACATTTTTTTAGTGTAATAGATATTCCACAATCTAATTTGTTGCATAGCATAGAGTATGACAGTTTATTTTAATGCTGTTTTATTTAATTAACGGGTTTCTGACTAGTTCAGAGTATCTGTCTTCAATTCTAATACAAGAAAACCATGTTTTGAAAAAATTAGGTGTAAAGATTTGTTATACGTCAGTCTGATTTCTCATTCCCTGATTGCTCACATGATTTTGTAAGCTATTGAAAAAATGGTAATCGCTGAGGGCAATGTTGGGAGAGCACGCTGATTGATTCATAATTTTCCAACTAATGCTGCGAATTTTTTATGATGCGTTGAAGGTGCTAAGCAGTATTATCATTACACACCACAACTGTTCTTCTTGTACTATAATTTAATTCTCTGAATTTTTTAAACCATTTTAAGGCGCCTGGCTTTCACTTATGACATACTCTTATCTGCCATACACTTCACATTATTCACATAAAATTTCCGCTGCATCACGATTTTCATGATATTCGCAGAGCCCTTTTTTTTGCTCACTTCCATTTGAATGGTTATTATCTTTAATAATAATAATAATAATAACAATAATAAGAAATTTATTTCATGAGCGAACAGTAGAAAATGTTACACAATGGTATTAATATTTCAAAATACTATAATTATAAGCGTTTTAACATGAAATAGTTAGGAGTTGTCAGAAGGACAAGAGGCGATCCCTTAATATTAAAAAAAAATATAAATCTATATATGATACATAGATTGTTCTTGACAATGACAATAAATCGAAAAAATAAAAACATCATATTATTGGGCAAAACAAATTTTCAATTTCACAATTGATGAATAAAAAAAGCCATAATCGAAGATTTTTTGAATTCCTTTCTTTCGACTCTAAGACTATCTGGTAATTAATTAAATAAACGATACGCTGTTACGTTATAAAACTGAGAAAGAAGTGCTTTATTGATTTTAGGTACCGTTACAAAATTTCTGGTGTTAACGCGTAAGTTGTAGCTACCATATAGCCTGGAGGCAGTATAAGCGGATCTAAGGAAAAATATCTTCAAGACTTTGAAAAATTCTGCCTCGTCTGCCACCCCTATGCTCATTTACAATGACATTCCAGCTGTCAGCTCCTTAGACAAAGCTAATCTGCTTGCTGCTTAATTTGCAGCGAACTCCACGCCGCCAGATAATGCTTTGTCTCCACCTGTATTTGAGAGCGTAAAATTTTCCATAGGACAAGTCCACTTTCGCACTCGTACAGTTGCAGGAGTACTCAAAGGTCTCAACATACACAAATCCGCTGGTCCAGATGGTATCCCCCCATAGTTTTATAGTTTTGAAGAGGTGTTCTTCTACACTGGCAAAACCTCTGCGTAAGCTTTTCTGTCTACCCTACTTTTCAGGGCTCTTTCCGAGTAGATGGAAAACAGCATTTGTCCAGCCCGTCCCTAAAAAAGGCGAATCTTCCTCCCCGTCCAATTAACGACCCATTGCACTTCTTTCCAAGGTCATGGAAACGCTGATAAATCGTCAGCATGATATGTACGGTCGTAGACTTTTACAGACCGTCAACTATCAACCTCTACTTGAATCGTAGGAAGGTTGACGTTGATTTTCGTTCTTGTGGACGAAACTGAGCGACGAAGAACTTCTTCTTGAGCGAAAACGACGGCGACGAGAAATAAAAAGATGAGGTTTCAACCACTGATGGTTTTGACAAAAAAGAGGATTCACGAAAATTCCTTAATGACCGGCAGTATGGTTTTCGTAGCAACACTGGTGATTTGATGGCATATCTCACCGAGAAGTTGAACAAATCTCTCCATCACTTCGGTGAAACCAAGATGGTTGCGCTTGATATTTCAAATGCATTTGACAGAGTTTGGCATCAGGCTCTTTTGTCGAAAATGCGTGCATATGGCATCGATGAAACTCTTCTTCAATGGATTAGAAATTACCTTTCGAGGCGTTCAATACAAGTTATTTTGGACGGCTTCAAGTCTGCAATTCACCAAATAAATGCTGGTGTTCCCCAAGGCTCTGTTTTGTCTCCGACTCTCTTTCTTATTTTTATAAATGATCTCTTGTCTGCAACTTCTAATCCAATCCATTCCTTCGCTGATGACAGTAACCTCAGTTTTTCATATTCGTTTCCTAACTCACGTACTTGCTCTTCGGCCGTAGAAGGGGAACGGCAACGTATGTTAAACACATTAAATTCAGACCTGGACAGCATAATTAAATGGGGTTTAACCAACAGAGTGGAATTTAATGCTTCCAAAACACAAGGTTGTCTTCTGTCTCTCAAGGGAAACCAAAACCCTCAACCATTGACCACGGATGGTACTTGCATCATTGAAACCAAAAGACTTGCCATTCTCAGTATGTGTATTAATAACCATCTTCGATGGAATGATCACATATTCGAGGTCGCCAAAAATGCTGCAAAATATCTAGGATTCCTTAAGCGGTGCAAGAAATATTTTACCCCGTCTGGCCTCAATTTATAAGGCATTCATCCACCCTAAGCTGGAATATAACGCCCATATCTGGTCCGGTGCACCCAAGACCGTTCTGCACATTCTTGATAGGGTACAGAATCGCGCGTTAAAACTTATAGGTGATAGAGACATTGTGAATTCCATTCATTCACTAGAACATTGGAGAAATGTCTCCTGTCTCTCCCTGTTTTGTCGTTTTTTTTAATAAAAAATGCTCCAGCGAAATAGCCAGTTGCATTCCTCCCCTTCTAAATTTCACCCGCAATACGCGACATGCTTCGAATGCACATCAGTTTACCCTAAAGCCAAACTTCGGTCGTACTGTCAAATATAGGGATTCATTTATAAGCCGAACAACACGAATGTGGAATAATCTACCAGGCTCTATATTTCCCCAACACTATAACCTTCAAATATTCAAAGCCAAAGTGCATAGGCTCTTCCTCTGTTCGTCTTCCCCCTTTTCCTCGATGCTCGTGCCCTGAAACAGTTCATGGGTATTCATATCCCCTTCGGCGCGCGCAGATTATATATATATAAAAAAAAGTATAAGTGTCTTACAGGACAAATTTTCAGACTTCTGAATAACTCAAAACTTGGAGTTCTGCGATTAACACGACAAATAATCCGAATTGCATGCTTTTGTTTGATGAGTAGAGGTTCTGTTTTATTAAAATGCGTGCCTTCCCAGCTCGGCATTCCGTGTTGAAGTTTACAGGCTAAGATGATAAAGTTGCCTCACAGTTCTGTTAAAATATTGCTTTAAATACAAAGTATGGTTTCTCCAACTCATCTAATATAATTCCTAAGTATTTAAAGCCTCCAACACGTTCTACTATAAAACAGCCATTAGAACAGCTGGCAAAATTATCATAAGTAGGCATAAGCTGACCATGGCACCAATCATTGCTTTAACGAAATTTTAAGCAACCAGGCGAGTGATAACGCAAAAACATATCTTCTTCAACTGTACCCGTAATGTTAAACAGCATAAACTTGGTTTTATCACTAATCACTAGTTTGTGAAACTTAAACCACCTACGTAGTATTTCTAAATTAGGGTTCAGATCCACAAATAAATCGGAGTAGTTATTATTAGACTAGGATAGACCAGTATCGTCGGCAAAAAAATTGACTGAATAGAAAATTTACGAAATATTCAGATAATAAGCAAACCACGAATGTATCGATCCTCTGAAGCCTGCAACCTATGATTTACCGTGTCAAAAGCCTTGGTAATGTCTATAAATAAGGCAACGGGAATTTCAGAAATTTCAATAAAGCATCTTCGGTAGATTTCCCACTTCTAAAGCTGAACTGAAAATCACTAAGATAACTTGTTTTACCTAGGAATGACAGCATTGTAGATTTAACACCGTTTTCAAAAATTTTGGAAAAAGTAGATGAAAGAAAAGTAGGACGGTAATTATTTAAAACTGTAGTATCACCCTTTTTATGTAGTGGAATTACCACTAATGTTTTGAGTGAATCTGGAAAAATTCCTTTATCAGTACTAAGGTTAATTTTAAAACAAAGAACCTCAGAAACTTGAAGTCTCACCCAATATTCCTTTTATTCGGTTCAAATTCTAATCATTCAGTTAAGATCGCT
Organism: Pocota personata; assembly: GCA_963082735.1. Lineage (NCBI taxonomy): Eukaryota > Metazoa > Arthropoda > Insecta > Diptera > Syrphidae > Pocota > Pocota personata. The sequence continues at coordinate 116,895,114 of OY720430.1, forward strand.
TTGCAGGAATTTTCTTTTTTCTACACAGATCTTCTCAGTTATGAAAGGCTTCGGTAGTATCTCTTATATTATTGGATGCCAGCTACACTCCACGAAATTAATATAGAGGCATAGAGGCATCACTGACAATTACAGCGATATTTCAACACGTCTGAAAAAATAAAGCTGTTTTTTTCTTATTTCTGTTAATCGAAGCAAGAATGGGCATGTTATTCACTTTTAGATTAGTTACTGTGTTTCTGCAGATCCACAGAAAAAATAGAGGTTTCGCAGCGAAATAAATATAGAGGCAGCAGTTATTTTGAAGAAAATTAATTGTATAGTAAGAAGTTTTTGTTTTTTTTTTTTGAACAATTTTTGCAGTATTAAGCAAAGTTGTTTAATTGGATATAATGGGACGCGAAAAGAGCCTTACCGTGGAGGAAAAAGCTAAAATTACGTTTTACAAAGAAAATGGTTTATCCAATCGACAAATTGCTGGAGAATTGTCCAGATCTCCAAACGTGGTTGATCATTTTATCAATTTAGGACAACAGTATGGGTAAAAGAACGCGAAAGGTGCTCCAAAAAAGGCGACTAACCGGCAAAAACACCAAATTGTTGAAAAAGCACAAAAAACAAGCTCTTTGCTTCGCAAATTAAGACGAAGTTGGATCTCAACATTGGAGTACGTCGTGTCCAACAAGTATTAAATTCGACTCCAACCATGGTTTTTACAAAAAAAACTCAAAAAACCTGCGCTGACTTCCGTCCATATGAACAATCGACTCCAGTTCGCCAAGAATCACATGTCGTGGACCACTGAATGGAGAAAAGTTATTTTCAGTGATGAAAAAAAGTTTAATTTGGATGGGCCGGATGGTTGTCACTATTATTGGCATGATTTACGAGACAAACTTGAAGTCAGAATGAGTCGCAATTTTGGAGGAGGCAGTGTTATGATTTGTGGTGCCTTTGGATATGGTGGAAAGAAGCCTACCCTCTATGTTCCACCAAAAATTAATTCACAAACATACCTGGAAATGCTGCAATATGCTTTGCATGAATTTGCGGATGACGTCGGGGGCCCTGGATTCATTTTCCAGCAGAATAATGCCGCTGTTCATTCTGCCAAAGTGGTTAAGGAGTACTTCAGCTTGACAAGTACGCCTGTTTTAGAGTGGCCTTCGAGATCGCCAGATCTGAACCCAGTCGAAAATTTATGGGGACGAATAGCTCAAAAAGTGTACGAAAATGGAAGGCAGTACAACACCGTTAGCGACCTCAAACAATCCATCAAAGATATTTGGAAGAACCGGGGAATTGATTATCTTCAAAATCTTATAAATTCCATGCCAAACAGGATATTTAAGGTCATAACTAATAAAGGAGGAAATACGCATTACTAAAATATTGAAATAAGTTAAATAATTTTTTTAAATAAAACAATTTTATAAGTTAAAATGCGCTGCCTCTAACATAATTTCGCAGTGATTTAGCAATATTTTGTTTCATAAATTTTCAGTCTGCATCTTATACATTATTTCGTTCTTCTTTGGTTGACTTGTTATCGATATACTAATGCTGTGTATCAAAATTGTTCATTTGCCATGGCTTGACTATTTTATTTTGAAAAAAACTGGTGCCTCTATATTAATTTCGTGGAGTGTATGTCATTGGTTTCGTAAGTATTCATCGCCACCACAATTTCTTACAAATTACGACCATGTCTAAGCAGCACATAACGGTATATTTTCAATTGGTGGACTTTTTTTTTAAATGTGCTTCTTTCGTTTTTCTATAACGAATAGCATTTCTGCAACGTCTTTGAAGATGCATCATCGAATCTAACATTAGATGTTGTTCAACCTCCACTCATCATTCTGGTTTACTTTACATGCATTTAGTATCGATCGATGTTTGATCTTCTTTCATTCGACTTTTATTTTCATTCACTTTCAAGACTTTCTTGCCGTCTACACTATATTTTTGTAGAATAAAGGGAGAAGATTCCGAATCTACCTTTCCATTACAAAGTCTGAACAAGTACAATCGCTGAATAAAGGTCCAATACAATATGGTGTAACGCCTCTAAGGTATTCAGTAAAATGTATATATAGCAAATAAGTTTACGCTGTACCAAAGTTCGTTTTATCAGTAATCTATTTTTACTTCCACCTATAATGGCAAGTTTTGGTTTCGTGAAAAAATTCATCCTCAAGATTTTGATCTTATATATTTGAAAATTAAAAAAAAAGTGGGCGATTCTGTCTGTCTGTATGTACATAAATTCGACTGCAGTCTAAACGTCTGAACCGATGTTCTTCAAGCAATATTTGGCATGTACAAGATTATGGTGTAGCAAGTTTTGGAAAAATTAAAATTTTTTTGTTACTAACGGAGTTTTTTTTAAGAAAAAATGTTTAATGATTTTGTTTATATTTTAAATCTGAGTGATTCGCAGGTAAACAACATATATGTAAGGACTGTATCGAAAAGAAACTGCACACATGTTTATTCAAATAGAATGAAAATTAAATTTTTTTTTTTACTTCTTTTTTCAAATTTGCTTACAAGAATATCAAAAGTTTATTTAAAAAACCAAAACGAAACAAAAAAAACTAATTGCGGTATTTTTCTCGAATTTTTTGTTTAACCCTCTTCACAAGGTTTTGCACCCCATTGGAGTTTATTTTTTTCGACGCCCTTATCCAATTTTTTTTAAATTCAGGAAGATTTGTAGCTACCATACCCTCCTTTTTGAGCTGTCGTTTGATGAGAGCCCAATACCGCTCAATTGGTCGTAATTCCGGGGCATTTGGCAGATTCTCGGATTTTTCAACAAATTGTATGCTGTTTTGTTGAAGCCAATTAATTGTTTCCCTAGCGTAGTGTGCAGTTGCTAAGTCTGGCCAAAATATTGTGGGGATCGTATGCTTCCGAACCAAAGGAAGAAGAGGTTTTTTAAGGCACTCTCTTCTGTATATTTCGCCATTTATTATCCCTTTTGTAAAGAAACTTGATGTTTTTTGTCCGCAGCTGCAAATAGCCTGCCACACAAGAACCTTTTCTTCAAATTTTGAGGTTCGAATGGTTTTCACAGAGTCATCCACATCACTATCTCTATTCTTAGTGTAAAATTGAGGACCTGGTAAAACATTAGAGTCCATTTTCACATATGTTTCGTCGTCCATCACAACGCATTGAATTTTATCACCACAAACACGTTTGTAAAGTTTTCCGCACCTGATTTTTCCTAGTTCTTCTTGTCTTTTACTTCTTTTTGGTACTCTCTGTTTTTTATAAGTTCTAAAATTGTTCCTTTTTTTAGCTCTTTGAATCATTGCCACACCAGTCGTGCACAATTTTTTTCCGTACTTCCACTTCAATGCGCGGCATAATTGCAACTAAAGAATCAAACCTAAAACAAAATACGCAATTGTACATGGATCTGTCATGTAGCGGTATTTTTTAAAGTACGTAAATAGTATAGGAATTCAAAGAAAAAAAAGTTTAAAGGTGTGCAGTTTCTTTTCGATACAGTCCTTAGGTGCAAGTACGTGCGACTCAGTCGTGCACTTTATTTTATTTGAAATTTAATTGTTTTTCAATTCCTTTTCAATCGAATTCTGTTTTTCAATCAATATTTTTCTATCAAATTCGTGCTTTATTCTTATTCAATTCGTATTCAAATCTTTTTTTATATTAATTTTTTTTTTTTTCAATTCAATTATTTTTATTATTATTTTTAAGTAGCGATCAGGTGTCAGGAGTTATATTGAAGCGAGTTGATACATTTTCAAATAATCAGCTGCAGCGTACATATATAGTCTGTGAAGTCTGTAAAATTACAGTGACTTTGGAATTGAAAATGTATTTCCCAGCAAACGAAACAGAAATAAAACTTGCGATTCTGTATTGCTTGTTGTGGTAAGCTTCAAAAAATGATGATGCACAATAACCCAATATTTATGACAACTACTACAAAGCTGTGTAGTGTATTACTTAGCCACCAAGATTACTACTACTATTTTTCATGAGCACCGGCCATCCCCGTCTACTGTGGATCGATCACTGGTACTTTAAATGAAATTCTCTCTCACAAAGACGACTGCTGATATTTCAATGCTACTGATCTTGCAGGAATGCCGATCACGTACTGGATCACCAGCAATTACTGTTAGCTTGCGAGCTCCGCAATTTCTTTTCACCACTGCTGAACCACATATTCAGTAGTTCACCATTCAGGATTAATATCCCTTTGCTATCATATCATGCGACAATCTAGAAGAGAATTTGAAATTAAATTTGGCCTTGATAAACCAACTGTCACTCTCCAGAACTTGCCAAATCACTTCAGTCTTGGCCATTGTACGTTTCCATGATAAAAAACTATTTGTTGCCTGATAGCAAACAAAATAATCGGGGTTAATAACCTCAAATTGATGATATAGCTGTCTGGCGGAACTCCTTAACCACACCCGGTACACTGCTCTAGCCTGGCCCTCGAATTCTTAAATCAGTTTTGTGTAATATTCGCTCAACTCCCTCAAAGTACATATGAGTAGACGTCATCCACAAAATTTAATTACACTTAGTCCTGGAAAAATACTATGGTTCAAATCAAAATAAAAGTTGTCTTAGCAGTATAATTCTGGCTAATGGTCTTTAAAGGTGCAGTCACTTTTTTTTCTATTCAATTTCAACTCCAAATTAAGGGTGATGAATCGGTAAGTGGCTTACATACACAATGCAAATTGTAATGGAAGGCACACGCACACAAATAGAGTATAAATAAAGAGCATGACTGGGGCGCATGTAGGTGCACGTTTATATTGATTATCCGCAAAAATTAAGATTTGAAATTAATTTCCTTTAAATAATTTAAAATATTTTTTTTTTTTTAAATCCATTAAAATTAATAAAAATTACAATTTTCCAAAATTTGGTATGACATGACCTTGCATATATCAAATATTATTTAGGTATTAATTTGGAACAAAATCGATAGAACTATTGTCGAGAAATAGTCCATTTTTAAGAACCAGTTAATAAGTCATGTAACCGTTCACGTATTTTTTGGTGAAAACATTATCTAATAGCATATGCCCATCGTAACCCAAATATCGAATTTGATCAAAATAGAATATAGCCGTATTCGAGAAAACTAGAATAAAAATTCCGATTTCGCCTCGAATTTTGACCCCACAGACCCCAGATATGAAGTTTGAAAAAAATCCATCCAGCAGTTTTAGACAGACGGAATTGAGAGACCCACTTTATTGAGATTCTCTCATAGTAATGTCAAATTTGATCGAAATTTCGAAATAGAAAATTTTCAGGAAACCAATACTTGCTCTTATAGGTGCAAGTAAAAACAATATTTTTAACAGAAAAAAACACTGAGGCTCCTTAATAAAAGGTTGACCTTATTTTTGCGTGTTTCTTGCTTTTTCCACACTACCCCTCCTTACTTCATTGTAAGAAGAACGCAAAATGTATATCATGTACTCAATCAAAATATTCTACGCACACATATGCACAAACGTGTTATCCTTGAAGAAGAACAAACCACATGAAGGAGTACATTTCAACACACATCCTTTTGCGGATTTAGCTTCTAGGCAGAGCTTTTAAGGGCGCACAGTATAACAGGGGCATGAAGACAAATTGTTATTCATGTCTTAAAATACGTGACAATATTTTCGTATTTTTTACTTGATCCTATAGAGAACGTATTGTTTTCGTGAGAATTTTCGATCATGAAATTTTAATTAATCGCGACGATACTTATAATAGAGGAACTCAAAAAAGTGTGTCTCGCAATTCTGTCTTTCTGTACGCCTGTCTGTACCTCAGGCAGGACGGATTTTCTTCAAACCTCATATCTGGGGCCTGTGTAGTAATGTCCAGAGGAGAAAATCAAATTTTCATTCTGTCCTCAAAATTGACGATACTTTACTTAGGGTCAATTTAAAAAAAAAAAATGCAATTTTTTCAAAAACGGCTCTAACGATATGTGAGGTAAAATGGACGTTTGCAATAAGACTGCGTACTGAGTTTTTGGATAAGAATTCGAATAACTGTACTTTACTTAATAGCGGGATTGCGTAAATTGGCTATTTCTCGATCAAAATCGATATCTACGTAATTTTGAACATGTAAGGGCATGGCATTTAAATTTATGACATATGGTCGAAAAAGTTTGTCAGCTTTTTAACACATTTTACGAAAATGACAATTTTTGTTATTTCTTATCTACTTGACTTAAATTTGAAATCGAAACAATTTTCAGATTTCAGTTAGTAACATGGAGCAAGTACGTACAACCCAGTCGTACCCTTTATTTGTTCCTCTCTTGGCTTAGTCTTGTTCAGTAACATATACAACTTCATTACATTATTCATCAGTTTGCAAAAAACGGATAAAATAAATTAAGCATCCACGACAAGGTCCTCGCGTTGATTATAAAGTGAATAATTGAATAATTCGATAATGACATTTGAGAGCCGTTGTCGAGAGATAGAAAGAAATTGAGCAGTGACAATTCAATTTGGCAGCAGCTCAAACACCAATAACAAGTGTACGCATAAATCATGTGAAGGATTTGATTTATTCGACACGCAACGTCATCGACGTAAGATGAGTAGGCACATTTGCAAATGTTTTGGGAGGCGTTCAAAGAGACTGGATTGGAGGTTGGAGGATATTTTTGTTTAAATTTGCGGAAATTATAACATTTGCTGCTACATGGTATGCGGGACTGATAACATTGTGTATCCGGAAGGTGGGGATGGAATAAATTTTCCTGTTACAGTTTCTGCCTATGTATGGTGTCTTGAGAATTGTCAAATGATTTATTGACATTTTAGAAGGTGTGCTAACTTAAACTACGGTCTATGCTTCAACCTTCCTTTGAGGTGGTCGATGAAGTGTGGGAATGGATTTGAATTGCTGTTGAGTTATGATCTCAGCTAAAGTTATTAGAAGGAAAACGGATGCAATCGACTGATAAGAACAAAGAACTAAAGCTACGAAGATCTTTTAAAAGTTCAATGAAACATACGTGTATAAATTTTTTTTAAATACTTTTTTTATTTCTCATCAGCATCTCCTGGAAATATAGCTGGCAAAACGACTCTTCATATATTAAATTCCTTGAACAGCTTTAATAAATTCGTCATCCGATAAAATTGTTTTCCTGGCTGCGATCCGATTAATAATTGTGAACAGATGAGAGTCTGCTCTGTTCATATCCGGTTTGATAGAACAACAGTTTTATTTAATGATATAATCTAATAATTTTGTTTATTTTTGTAATAATGAATGTTCACCAGTAGCCTTTCTTTCTTCCTTTTGATTCCACTTCTGTGCGCGATATGATAGAAACATCATAAGAGTAGTCTCAGTGCTGCGAATGCCAGACATTTAAAAAAAATAAAAAAAATAAACGAATTTTCTGCCGCAGCTTTTATATAAGGGATCCTGTTAGCATTCACAATTCCAATAATATCACAAAAAGTGAGGAAGAATAAGCGTGGTTCTACTCTTTCAGCTGATTTTTCTTCTGTGCAGTATATCTGTTCTTCCTAAATACTACGACCTTTAACGTTTAAACTTTCCCAGCAAATCTGCTCATAACGTGTGTCAATTTTCATATAGCCCATACATATTTTAAGTCTAAAATCTGGACCCTTTCTACTTTAACATATATTTCTACATATGTATGTATGTATTTCCACATGATAATAGACAAATTAGATTTCATTCAAAGCAGGCTACAAAGTTTGTAAGTTAATCAACTTACGCTAAAGATACGTTCATTCCAGTCGATACTCACTGCCGTGTAAGTATATATTCATTGTTTTTTTTTTTTGCACTTTTAGTTACGAACTTTTTACCCATCTTACCGAAACTTTTAAGTCTAATCAAGCCTAATTCCTGGTGAAGGAAGGTAAGGCCTTGCTATCTTGCTGATCTTCAGTCGTCGATCATTGACGGTTACACCATTGTCTGTCCAATAATAAAAGTACATTTGATAAGAACAGATTTCAACGATTTATAACCTACCAGACTGAGTGAACACGAACCAGATTAAAATTGGATGAATAGTTTTCGAGTTCATCGGGTATATCCATAAAAACCACAACCTTTCATGATAAATTAAACACCCGCGTGTGTACATATGCTTTAAAAGACAGACTGCATATGCTTTAAAAGACAGACTACATACATAGGTATAATTCTCTGTTCATTTTTGAGAGATAGGCAGACGGACAGACAAACAAAAATACTGAAAAAACATCTTAGCTTATCACTTTTCTTCAGAACACTCATCATTTACACATCTCATTTTGGTTAAAGAAACAAATTGTATTGGGTCAATAACTTAATTCGTGCGGTTTGCTAAGAGATGACGTAACTTGTATTATTCCATTGTTATTATTCCATTGGAACATGCGTTGGAAAGCTACTGTCATTGTACGTCATTTCAGTATATGTCATTCATTTGAAGGGTAAACAACAATAATTTTTTTTCACTCAAATATGTCGAACTTTGTGCCTGAAAAAGTGTTTTTGCGGGGAGTTCTTCTTCATTACTTTAATATGAAGAAAACTGCTGCCGAAAGTCATCGTATTTTGGTGGAAGTTTATGGTGAACATGCGCTAGCTGAGCGAACGTGCCAAAAGTGGTTTGCACGATTTAAAAGTGGTGATTTTGGCTTGGAAAACGATGAACGTCCTGGGCAGCCAAAAAAGTGTGAAGATTAAGAACTGGAAGCATTACTCTATGAAGATTGTTGCCAAACACAAGAAGAGCTCGCAGAATCTTTGGGTGTCACTCAAGCAGCCATTTCAAAACGTTTAAAAGCAGCTGGATATATTCAAAAGCAAGGAAATTGGGTTCCACATGAACTCAAGCCGAGAGACGTCGAAAGGCGGTTTTGCATGTCTGAAATGCTGCTGGAACGCCACAAAAGGAAGTCATTTTTGCATCGGATTGTTACTGGTGATGAAAAATGGATCCATTACGACAACCCCAAGCGGAAAAAATCATATGTGAAACCCGGCCAACCAGCCAAATCAACGGCAAAGCCGAATATCCATGGCGCGAAGGTAATGCTCTGTATTTGGTGGGATCAGAATTGTGTGCTGTATTATGAGCTGCTAAAACCGGGTGAAACCATCAATGGACAACGCTACCGAACACAATTAATCCGTTTGAAGAGAGCAGTAGCCGAAAAACGCCCGGAATATGCGACCAGACACGAGGCAATAATTTTCCATCATGACAACGCTTGGCCCCACGTTGCTATTCCGGTTAAGAACTATTTGGAAAACAGTGGATGGGAAGTTTTACCCCACTCGCCTTATAGCCCAGACCTTGCCCCTTCTGACTACCATTTGTTCCGGTCGATGCTGAACGCCCTCACTGAAATACGGTTCACATCAGAGCAGAATATCAAAAATTGGCTTGATTCATTCTTGGCTGCCAAGCCGGCGCAGTTTTTTTGGGATGGGATCCACAAGTTTCCAGAAAGATGGGAAAAAGTCATAGCTTCAGATGGGCAATACTTTGAATAATACTATTGTACATGTTTTTCTTAAAAAAACGTTCAAATTTTGACAAAAAACCACACGAATTAAGTTATAGACCCAATAATTTAAGTACGAGTACTTATCACTTTTCAAAATTTAATTCAGTTTCTTTAAATTGTATCTTTGGTGGTAAACAATAAGTTAATAGAGAAACGACACGATTAAAATCTTATCACAAAAGCTTAGCTTACTCGTATCACTTTTTAGTGAAACAGAAATTTGATAAGTTGAGTACTAATAGTTTATCGAAACTTGATTGAGTTCTTTTCAATCTTATATTTCCTGAAAGTTATCAAAAAAAAGTCATTCGAAAAACAGGGTCTAGGTACTTTGAGCAATCTTGTATAAAATTTAACGAAATTCCTTCGAACTTTTTGTCGTCAAACAGACAGACCGTCAGATGTAGCCATTTTCAGAAAACCATTCTGTTTTTATTGTTAAATAAGAAGAACAATACTGTCCCGTTATATAACATGGCAATGCGTTTTAAGTTCACACTTTTTTCAGAGGCGGCAGCTCTTAGTCAAGCGAAGGACTTTCCATGAGAGCCTTAATCATGATATGACCTCGCTGATGATTTAAGTTGTAGAACCTTGAAAATTCGACTAATAAGCTGCAGGAGTACCAGAAGTTTTAGCTTCGGAGTCAAACGGATAGCTTCATAGGCAGCTAATGTGTTCGGCCTTTCTATATCTAGCGATTTGTTTTTAATCCTTGATTTAATCCAGCTCATATTATAAAACGCAAGACCTTTGTGGTCCTCAGAGAGCTTTGCTAACGATTCTGCCATCGAATTGGACAAGGTAATACTCTAGGGATTAAACACCTTTGATGGAACCTCGGAACCTTATGAAAAAGATTGAGCAGTCGATGAGAAGCCGATGTAGTTTACTTTTGTGAAATGGGTTAAAAGTTGTGCCGGCTTTGTCCATTTCCTTTAAGAACTCTGAATATTGCTATTGAAGATTATACCTACTGCGATTGACACATTGACTACTTCAACTTTGTGACCTATAGCATTTTTCAGTATATTATTGACGTTCTGCTAGACTACGAAGGATGCAACTTCACCGTAAAGAATTTTTTTTTGCAATTACGCAAGTATTTGAGGATTTGCTCACATTTTTTTTTTAGCTTTAGGGTATCATATTGGGCTCCGGCTGTCGTCATATCGTGCCCAACATAGACCCCAGTAGGTACATATCATAATAAAATAAATATAAATAATTATTTTGGCGCTAACAGCCCATAACACAAATGACGCCTCTCGCAGCAATTGGTGTTGTGCGACACTCAAAAGTATGCCGTTTTTGAAGGGATCAAAGATAAGCTTCTCATGATAATTTTACTCTTGGATGTTTGACAGACGTTCGCCAAAAGTGAAACTGTGAAAAAACTTGTTGGTTTCTTATGGGACTCGAAACTTGAGTCTCCCACTCAGTGATCGCCCACTTGTCCACTAAGCCGCGGCGCCCCCAAAATGTCAGACTATCTCTCCATATTCTCAAAAAGAAAAAACGACAGTACAGAGTGAACGCCGGTAATCGAAAATAGTTGAGCGAAGTCCAAACGACCTACCCACCTACCTACCAAACCGACATCACGATATTCAGTGATAAATAAAATTGTTCATATTCCTAGGAAAGTCGGTAAACTTAAACCACAGCATCTGTCTTGATAGCAACAAATAAAATATTATCGGCAAGTTGAGTTGTCTTCAATTCTCTTTTTGGTGAAGCAGAGAGTTATCGAAATTTATGATGAGTTAATAAACAATTAGTGATAAGTTTTTGAAAAAATAGGGTCCTGAAATTAATTTACAGCCAGTGGCATATTCGGCAGTCGGGAATACTATTTTACATTGCGATGATCAGAAAAAGAATTATTTCCTCTAAACCGTAACTCTTTCAAATTTCATATTAATCGCTTATATTATTGCGTTACTAGCGCAATTATTTTCTTCAGAAAAGTATTATTAGCGTCAACGAACCTAGCAGTTATGTGTTTGGAGTTATACACAATATTTTTTTTTTCTATAATTTGCACGTGTGAAAGGGGATTTGAATACCCTTATACTAATTTTTTAGGACTCGGGCGTTTTGTGGAAAGGGGAAGAGACAGAGAGAAAGACACATTAGTGTAGTTGGTTTGAAACTCAGGTGGCATTGGAGTGAACTCCAAGGGTGGCGTCCAGATAAAAGGGGGGAATTTTTTGTTTTGCTGTTATTGTCGTTACTTATGATTCACTGTATTTTTTTTGCGTCCTCCTGATGTCATCATCACGATCAAATTGCATTTTAGCCATATGACCACCCTAATACCCGTGTTATGCCTTCGCAATAGAGTTGACATAAGCTTTTCGCAATTGATCGACTTTTTTATTTATTTCATACGAAATAAATAGATGATTCTTGGCATCAGGATTCGAACCGTGAACCTACAGCGTGACAAGCGATGATGTTACCACTACACCATGGCCACCCATATTCACTCATTGTTTGTAATTTCTTGCCGATTAAATCATTATGGGTACACAGTGTAGTACGACTCATTTTCCATGATTCACTATTCTAAGATTCAATCCATCATGCTGCACTTTCCGATGTTTTATCCATTCCTCGCATAATAAATCTCCATTCATCCGTGTCATCCAAATCACCTCTCATAACGATCTTTAACGATTATTAAAACACTATTTCCGTTCGCCCGAACGCAAACAACCATAATTACAGCCAATTTTTCCCTTTCAGGTCAGTTTATGACGACGTTAAAGAATCCCTTTTAACCCTTATCTTTTGATCGTATGTTCGAACTAATAAAGTAAGAAAACTATGCACATTAGGATTTAAATTGGAACGAGGACCTAGCGCTATTCGTTTAGTCCTTTTGCTTTCTGGATTGTAACCTTTGCGTGCACTGGTGAATTTATGGTGTTATATAGAGGCTTCTATTTTTCAAGGAAATGCGATAGGAAATGGAGTAGCGCATGAGGTCCTTAAATTTCGTTTCACTGAAAAAACATTTGCGTTTTAAGTGTTGCGTTTCCTTTTTGTGTTTTTAGCCTTTTCTTTGTTGTCTCTTCTTTTTTTTTCGCACGTTTTATTTGGTGACCCATTATTTATTTGAAGTTGGGGGGACATGAATGAAATATTGATCTTTTATATTGGCTTTATATTGATCACGTACATTTTGAGAGCAAAAAACAACACACAGATAAAACAGAACGTTACTGAATGGAAGATTTGAGGTAAGGAAAGTTTTTGCTGCCCCCTTCCTCCTTTCCATTCTTCTTTGATTATCTGAATTATAAAAAGAATGCTGTACATGGTAGAGAGCAATAACGAAGTTTGAATGACAGTGAGGTTAAAACAGGAGTCATGGACGAGTGAGTGTGCCAAGTTGAAGAGGCTGCCTCAACTGAAAAATATTGCAGGAGTAACTTACCGAACATTTAGTCAAACATTTTCTTTACTTAGTTTGTTTTTTTAAGTAAAAAGCGAAATTTTATTAGAAACCAAGATAACGACGGATAGCTTGAATTTGTGTTCCTGTTTTATAAAAGTTGGGAGTCATTTCCTTTCATGAGGGAAGAAAATGAAAGGAGAAAAGTTTAAAGAAAATAATATGCTTGAACCCATCCATTTTTCATGTGTTAATTGAGTACCAAGATAAACAAATCAATTCACTTGTTTCGCTCTTTTACGCCCTTTGATGGGGCTTGATGTAGATTGACATAAACTCCCAAAAAACTGGAATTCGAATGCGGAGCAGGGAAGTAAATACAAATAGTAACGTGTGTAGTTCGGCGTAATCAATTACGAAAGTAATCTATTGCTTTCAAATTTCAAAATAATTGCAGTTGATAGAATACATGTAATCAATATTTTATAACTGCATTGAAATCGCAGTGTGGATTACATGTATGTATGCAATTATAATTCTGATTACATATGATTGTAATTTTTTTTCAAGATTACTAAATAAATTGTAATTTTGATTAAAATAATTGCAGATTAGATAAATTAATCGTTATTTATAAAATGTAATCGATTGCATTTATATAATTGATATATAAATGATAATTGATTAAAACTTGTCCAATAGCTTGAAGGAGAAAAGACAACACTACTCGTTTGCGGTGATTTGAACGCTTGGACTTCCAACGAAGCTTTTTGATCTTAATTTTTTTTTTGTCAAACTACTGCCACAGCGCGACCATTTGATTATTATATCTCTCTAGCTCCCGTATTTCGATTTTCAGTCATAAAGCCTCGTGTACACTATAGATAAAAAGTGGTAGAGCTCTATCGGAAAAAAAAGTCTACCAAAGCCGTTTACGCACTGTGCGTCTGTACCATAAAATTTATTTACGTAGTGTTTGTAGAAAAATTTCTGGCAGATCTCTACCAAACAGCTCTCATGAAGGTTCTAACTTTGAAGTAGTCCATTTTGTAGTGATACATAAAGTTTAAGGCTGATTAAATCCCTGCTTTCCACCCATGGATTCTGAATGTTAACATGCAATTATGTACATACGAGTATGTATAAAAGTGGTGTAAAAAGTGTATTCAATTTTAACGCTGTCTTAAAATTTAAACCTTCATCCAATGTCTAGGAATTTCACTATTATCGCCGAATCGAAAATACTTTCTACTTTTGGTACGTGTGTTAATGGTAATCTTCGTTTGAAAGCCTTCCTTTACTAAATGGACTCAAACACAGTTAGCTTAATCAGTTGAAGAAAATCTTTATTTTTAATGTTAATTAACAAATCTTTATGAGCAGTTAAATTAGATTATGCGAACTGCATACAAAATGAAACAGAAGTTTTTGCAAACGTTGGCGGATTTGTATGCTCTTACAACATTTTATATTTCACAAATACCGTCGTCACTAGCCAAATTCGCTTAATCAAATGCAATCCCTTCATTAAGTTGTTAATTTTGTTGGCAATCATTATACTCAGAGTTGTGAAATAATGATCTGTCATCAAACTTGTAAGTCTGATCTTATAATCTATGTAATGTGTTCTTATTTTAGCTCCTTCTACGACTTAACTAAATGTATACCAAAAAGCAATTCTTTAGGATGATTTCGACTGTCCATTAACCTCATTCGTGCTTGTGGACCATAACCCAACATAGCCATAGACCTGTCCAGACCGGACATAAAACTTTCGTAAAACTTATGACAGCAGTATACATGGATACCCTCAGAAGTTTCGGTTTACAAGACATTACGTCATAAAACTAACCCCAAAGCAATCGATCAATCCCTCCCGAGACGAGTGTCATCATTTAACAACATAATTGCTCTTCATTCAGCTGGCTATACAACCCATCCATTAGTCCTCCTTTTATCTAGTTATATATACTATAAAGTGTATTCTAATATCGACACACTAATTATCAAAGAAAATATATATATAAAAAAAATGGGTTACGTATACGCCAGAGAATATTGGTGGCCGCATTTTCCCCCAAGGAGCTTAAACAAAAAAGCTGCCCACTTTTTGAGGGTTTCCTCATATCCGACCAAAGTAGGGTATATAGAAAGTCAGTATATTCACACACAGTCACTCACACACTCCTTTCCCGTTGGTTACAACCTGAGAATGTATTTTTAATAGATTTTCAACGATGACAAGGATGGTGTGGTTCGTCGGTGACTATGACGATGATGTTCCTGATGATGGGGTTTCCGTTCTACATAAATTCAAAGCACTTAGAAGCGACCTAAAGGTGTGCGCTGGAAGGATACTCAACTGTTTAGTACTTTGGTCTCTGAATGGTTTATGGTTAGACAAATACTTTTGGATAATTTCCAATTCAATTCGGTTCGCTGTGTTTCCTGGATGTGCGTATTATACCATCGCAGAGTGTATTCAACAATTAATTAGTGTTTGCACAATCAGTGTTTGCCAGCATAAAGGTGCATATGTACAGATGAATTGAAGGCGATTGGCGAGAGTGGGCAAAATGCATTGTATTTTTATTGGGGTAGTTGGCTATGAAACGTCTCCATCGTAAGGTAATACGAAAGAAGAAATATTTTGAGAATGAAAGTCGTAAGAGAAAATTATTAAGAGTTTAGCATTTTTGTGGGAATGCATTAACTCTAAACAGGTCGGGAAATTGGCTTCATTTGTGTAGTTAATGATATACGATTTATAAAGGCAGACACGGTTGCTGGTCGGACAAATTTACGTGCAAACTTTTTTAAAATATCGACCTGAGCAAAATACCACCCGTAATACATTTGAAAGCACATTCAATTCCTTAAATTAAGTATGAAAAGTTTTACCAACCAAATTGTAATCTCATAAACGTACATATATGCTTAGACTCCAACGGAAGAATGTGTTGTTGCATATACGCACGAAAGCTGCTACCTAATATTTTTCAAGTTTTCCTATCTTTTGAAAGCGCCTTGAAACTTTGAGAAATTTATTTAAATCTTCTAAACCACATCAAATTTTAGAACTGAAGTACGAAAATTATTACCAACTACTTCATTATATTCTACTAGCTGCATACGAACCGGCATCCGACTTCCTAAGAGCACTTCTATTCGGAATAAAATACCATAAAGTCATTTCCTTTATTAAACCAATGACCTATATTTCCATTGAAATTCAATACCTTCATGGAAGTGCACACCCACCACCATCCAATGGAGCTGCATCTCAACGAATACACATTGCAGTGCAACAGCTTATTCACCATGAGAACTCAATTAACCATAAACAGTACTATTGCGTACTCTTTTCGCAATTTTTTCATCTATTTACTGTACTTCTTTCCACATTTCCATTTCTGCATATTTTTATTTTTATTTTATGACTACACACACATTCCTGCATAAATACAACCTGCCATCCTCAAACAACCCTCAAGTGAATCAGCGAAACGGGGACAAACGATAAAAGAAGTGGTTTTGAAAAATTGCATTGCTCAACTGACATCCTGGCATGAATGTTTGAAGAGCAAGGGAAAATGTACCCAAAAAGAAGACGAGGCTGGTCCTTCAAACATTGAACACTAATTCCCGGAATTACGTATTACATATGAGGAAGTGGCAATTCACACTGTAACACCCCCAGCGCACCAGTGGGGGCTGCTATTATGGTGGATAAAACCAGGCGCGGGTAGTTGCTAACGATCCGAATATGGAGCGGAAAACCGTACTTTGTTCACCTCGCACGCTACCCTCACGTAGCACACGTGGAATGAAGGAATGTTCACTGCCAGATGGGCTGGGTAGTACTATTTGAGTGTGCGGGACATGCAACTAAGTCGTAGAGTTTATATTTATTTTCTTGTTTTGTGTTTCGGCAAGCTGCTTATATTGTTGTTCTTGAGCGAATGTCGTACACACACAGAAATTATTCGCCAGTGCGCAAAAGGAAAATAGAAAATAAGGGCGAATAAATATTCATTAAAACTGCATGACTTGTTGGAATAGACTGGAGCTTTAATGGGGGTTTAATTGTCTTCTCGGAGGAGGTGGGCGATAGAGGAGGTTTTCCGTTGCGAAAAGTCGTCAATTTTGTTTGATTTTTTTTTTATTAAGAGTTTATGATACAGCAAACGTGTGTCGTGCGAGTTTGGTTAAGGTGTATCCTCAAGGAGGACCTTGCATGGACTTGAAGAATTTGGAATTTTTCAACACAGAAATTGTTCGACCGCTACCTTTAAGTGGTCTGAAATCGCATAAGTTTATTTCACTATTGAAGCAATATTTGGCTCAATTAATTCAGATATTTTCCAGGTAGAAATCTTTACCACTGATTTATATAAACCTTGCAAACTGCGTGCAAATTCAGAGGGAACTCTATTTTTATTTTTGTGATCTTTGTAACAACTCCAGCTTCGTTGGCAATATCCCTCGATCAGTTTAGTCATCATATTACTGTACCTTGTGAACTGTGTACGAAGTTTCTATGAATTTTAAGCGAATTTAACTGTATGGAGGGGTGATCTATTATAT
The DNA here is from genome assembly GCA_963082735.1 of Pocota personata. NCBI lineage: Eukaryota > Metazoa > Arthropoda > Insecta > Diptera > Syrphidae > Pocota > Pocota personata. Next base: position 116,912,682 of record OY720430.1, read on the forward strand.
AAAATAACGTGATAAGAACAATCAGAGATTACATTTCCTGCAGTTAAATAATTTTGTATTCCTGACAGCTATTTAACGGGTAGGGGAGTCTAGTTGCTGATTTTTTTTGGCAATATATCATTTCGCCATAATCATTTCGCAATTTGTTGTCTTGTATTTCAAAAACTTGCATTTTGTTTTTTTTCCGTTTTTTATTTGCCAAATTCTTAGGCTTGTAATTATTTGACCTTAAGATATTCTGCATTCATTATTTCGCAATCATAATTTCGCTTTTTGATAAGTTAGCGTTTTCTTGATAAGCTTTAACTTACTTAATTTTACTCGTTCCCTTATTTCAAAATCCCGAAAAATTTGTTTGGGTACAATTGTAAATGCTTGTTGCCTGGCAGGCGCCTGTATCTTAACAGTACTTGGGTGGCCCGCTTCGCGGGACAATGCACTGAAACGGGAATTAACAGTTAGCCAAATAAATTCCTTCAAAGCAAAAAATTGCTGCCTAATCATAAGCGAAATGTAAAAGCGCGGGAAAAGTATAGCTCTTAGACATTGCATCGTCTTTAAACCCACCCGGATACCGATAGTCTGTCCTCGTAAATCTCTTCCATATCTTTAATTTTTGGATGAAAATTATTGTTTTAAACTTCATTATTCCCTGCAAAAGCCCTACGAACTCCTTTACTTTCGCATGAAACAAGTTGCAATATTTCTAACTATTTAACTGTTCCTTATTTTTGTACGATTTTCTCATTCCCTCCAGAGTGACTTGATTGTTCGACTCTTGTTTACATAACATCTCTTCCAGAATCAGCACAATTCTCAATACTACGTACCTCCACAGTGATGGATGTACCTCTTCCATAGATTGATTATTGCAATTTTGTGTAGTGCCAGCTGTCCACAAATTTTCTAGAATACATTTTACAATCTACGACTGTCATTATTGTATTGCGAACTGCGTTGAGTAAGCCATTACTAAAAAGAATATCTCTGTGTTCTCATTCTGTTTCTAAATGACCACTGTACAAACTATTATGACAGCCCATAGCTCAGCATACATATCCTTAGCCCCTGGCCTGCTCGATCATCACATTCACATTCAATAGCCCCCTTAGAGCCTCTCTCACATAATGATAAATAAATATTTCCCTTTGTCATCCTTTGTATAAAGGAACTCCAAATATCCCCTTCCGAACATTGAGTGAACCCAAGAAGAGATCTATCATTCAGTCCCCCTAAAGGGAAGGAGAACCTCACCGGTTTCAATGTGGATAGTCAATGAATACGTTATGCCAATCAATGAATATGTCACGTCTATGTGAGCGCGTGTGTATTTGCTAGGGGGATAAACATGTCCTAAATTCCTTTTTAAAGAGGACCACATGTGCAATTTTTATCAAAGGATTCACACACAACAAAAATCTGCTTCTCATCATCTCACCGTCATCATCACGTTGATGGTAATGGAAACTATCTAAAGCTGGGTGTCTTTTGTCGAAAATGTCGAAGAAGAGTCAAGGATCAGAATATTGATTGGAAGATTAGAAGGATATGCGGGATGAAAAGTTGAGTATTTGCTTCAATAGTTTTTGAGTAGGATGGACTGCCTTAAAAATTGATTTTAATAAAAATGGAAAAGTGAATAAGATAGGTACGTTGCTTCGTCAAACATGAATGCGTAGATTTCTGTTGAATTATTTTTCTATCTTTTCGATTACCAGAGGTTAGAGTGGCGCTATACATACATATGTATAATTCACTATAATGCATAGTGTATGAGTGAATATTTGTTCTACATGTTCTACGTTGAATATTGGTCTGGGCACAGGGCCTAAAATCTTTCACGGATTCATGCATCCGCTTACTAACTTTCGGGATTAAAACTACTCGAACTAATATGGGGGGCTTGGTCCAATAGTATATAGGTTCTGAAAATCGTTACTATGGAAAGAATTATTATGTGCAGCATCTAGGAAAGTAAACATTTATTAAGAGCTCCAGGGACTCGCCAGTCCCTGCAACTCTTCTGAAGTATGACTGGTTTCAATTTTCCTTGGACAGAATTCTGTTAAGCTTTGCGGTATCAGTGAAGTTCTCAATGGGTTGCTAGTCCATTCAAGCCTCTTTCTTGGCTGTTGTGATAAACTTGTTGTAGATTCTAAAACAGTCTTCATAAAGTTGTCCGAAATTCTTCTTGGTCTGGACATGAGAGCGCTCATGGTGTCACTGGTGTTAAACACAGAAAGTTATTATGGATGATATAATCAAATAAATACTCGATGTAAATAGGTTGGATTTCTGGGATGAGTTAATTGACATCAGTTGCTAGACTTCCTTCAGTTGTGCTTGCGAGTTATGATAATACAGGGTGTGGAGGCTATTTCATAGCGAAAATGAAAAAAAAAACCCCGTGATTCGTGATTGTTGCCATATATTTACATATGTAGGCCACAATGATCTCAAAATATCGAGCTTTTTGAAAATCGCCCGATCGTTGTTCAGAAAGCTCGCGTCGAGTTGGAGCTTTCTGTCGGCGATGTTTCGCCTGTTTCGAAAAAAAAGCCGGGACGTGTTCAACAAGAGCAACGTGGTATTCACCGGGACCCTAAAACGTCGATGAGGTCAATTGTAAGGGACCTTCAAGTGTCTGAGCGACTAATTCGGAGTGTGGTTCATGAAAACCTCCGACATAAGTCTTATGTCTGAGAAGTGGCCAGTTTATATCGGAGGAAATGAAAACAAGCGTGTGTTCCGGAGAAGGCGACGCCTCAACAAGTTGAAGCATTCGGAATATCCGGGCCTTCTTTTGTTTTTGTTTTTTTTTTAGGAAAAAAATGTCGACCAGGACTAGAAGGTCAATAGAAGGAACGATATATGGCTGTGTGCAGAGCCTTCAGATGTCTCTGCCTACCTACAACTTCTCACAAGGTCTTCGAGTGAATGCTGGCGGATATATCGGGATGATAGAGCCAGGTGTTAAGCCCTGGTGTGGATGAAGGAAAACCATATGTGTTCCTATAGGATTCTGCACCAGCGCACAAAGCCACCACGACTCAGGAATGGAAGGTGATTAATTTCGATGATGTCGTAACACCAAACTTCTGGTCACCTAACTCATCAGACCTTAATCCGTTGGATTACTTTATGTGGGGCGTAATTGAACATAAAACAAACAAACATCCCCACAATACCACTCTGTATAATATAGTATATCTAGCAGACCCGCCCGGCTTCACCCGTTTAAAAATCTATCAAGCACACTCCCGTGGCCTTTCTGTTAAGATATTCTCTTAACAGAAAGGCCACAGCCTATTTGAAAAATGTATAGATAATGATATTCTTGCATTTCCTAAGGTTAAGGTGAGAAGTATTGCATATCATTTTCGTTCACTATTACGTACATAATTATGTATCACTTAACTGATAATTTTTTAATGACTCAACAAATGACTAATAAAGAGAATACTTATCGGAGGAAGGATGAAAAAAAGAGTGCACAAAGTCATAAGATATAATAAACAGCCAAACTATCAACCAATTTGTCACCCACTTGCAGTGGCACCCGTTGATTGTGAATGGAGCTGCACATTTCCCAGATGACATGCAATAATCATTTATAGCTCAAAATATTTTCTAATTAATACCCTAGTCGTACAATTTGACGTATGTCTAAGATTACATATAGCCGACACATCAAATTTAATGGGGCAGGCAAATAATTTTAATTTTATCGCGACTTGTGAAATACATTCCAGCTTACTGATTTCCAAAAATAATCAAACGAAAAACACTGAAAACAGTAAAGGGCTTATGGTTAGCTTTCTAGTGATCTTAGGTATATCCTCGCTCGTGTTTTTTTTTTTTTTTGGTAGGTAGAATTACTGGAACACTCAGACTCGATAACGGCCCCATACCATGAAGCAAACCCCCTGTTAATGAAATTTCTTCGTCTAATGAAAGAGGAGTAAGAGCTTCAGTGATGAGGAGCGATATAGTGTCAGCACTCAACACATCGGTCCCAAAGATCTGCCACATGACACAAGCATAAGCAGGACAATCGCAGAGGAAGTGATTCACATTATCGTCGCCCTCTCCGTAGGTTGGTGGTGTCGCTTAAGCCTAGCACACAAAAATACTTGGCAAAAGTGAAATGGACTGTAAGAGCGCCAGTAAGTTACCTTCAGTCTTTTCTGCTGAGGAATAGCAAGAATGCCGCGGATTTCCTACAGACGTTCTGGAGCATTCATTTAGTCTGTTTACATCCTAGAGAATCGTGCCATCCACGATTATGTTCATAGGAAACCCAACCGTCAATGGAAGCCCTGACGGAAGACGTAAGACGACCTGACGCAGGTTCAGGTCCTGATAAATTCTCTTCCGAACCTTGTCTAGCAAGTTCATCGTAGATCTCATTTCCAGTAATCCCATTGTGACCTGGGACTCAGTGAGGTCAGCTTTGCGACCGAATTCAGAGAACTCTTGCACTCTCGAACTATTTTGGAAGTGACTAAAGGATTGATTAAGTACTTAAACACAGTCTGGATGTCGCTACAAACGCAGATACTCCAACCCATTCATAGCCATTATGATTGCATAAGTCTCCGTTTGAAAGACAGACGCATATTTTCGTAACGAGAAGTGGAGCCTAATATTGTTGTCCTCAGCGAAGACTTCAAGAAGTTTACTATCCAGGATTACTCCTAAATACTTAGCTTCATTTGATATTCGGATAGTGACGCCTTTAAACACTGGCTGGGCAGACCGATCAACTTCCTCTTACTCATAAAGAGAACAACCTCAGTTTAGAAATGATTAACCGAACGACCCTTCCTAGTGCACCATTCATCGACCACGTCTAAGGCCATCTGCGCCTTACAGCAGACAGTCCCTAGGCATGATCCGACAGAAAGTATGGCAATATCATCCGCGTATGCTTGGGCGTAGACGTTAGAGCTGTTGAGAGTGTTTAGCAGAGAGTCGACCACTATGCACCATAACAGTGGAGAAAGGACGCCAACTTGAGGGCAGCCCCTGTTAACCCCTGCCATTACATATCGGCTACAATTCGCATCTACAACCAAAGCTCTATCCATTAGCATTGCTTTAATCCACGACACTTGCCTTGTTGTCCCATTGTTGAAAGCACCCTCGTTCATCTAGCTCATTCAATTCTGCCAACTAGATCTTGAAGCGCAGTCTCGCATAATTTTTCGCGTTGAAAGGCATGTTGCATCTCAGACAGTGTATGTAATCTCAAAGCAATTTTGTGCATGTGCAGTTCAATCAGTCTTTTCATGTTTTTCAGCAAGAATGAAGTCAAACTTATTGGTCTGAAGTTCTTTGGCGATCGAGTAGTCATCTCTACTGATTGATACTGGTATAAAACCCACTCTAACTGTTCGTCAGGGTGTTGGTATGTATGCCATTGCCAGGATATGTAGTGAAAATTATCATCAGAGATGACAGCAACTGGCTTATACCATGTGGTAGCGTGGCGGGGTATATTCTATTAATACCAGGTGACTCGGAGCCATCAAAAGACGCTACCATTTTTTGATAACCTTCTTCGTTAGCATAACCGATGCAACATACCAACTGGGCCGAATTGTTTATATTTATATAATATTTGTGCTCCGCAAAGGTTTTATATTTCACGTTTAATTTAATGGTGAAAATGCCCTTCGTACTGAAATCAAACAACGGGTTGATCATCAAGAATTCATGAGATATGATATTTGTGAAGCGCAAGAAGGTAGGATCTTTCTAAGCCGCATTAAAGTCATAGAAGTACGTTTAAGAGCAAGATGCAATTTTGTTTGTTTCCAACTTCTCTGAACTTTAAATTCTCATATAACTTTGTCATCAAATACAGTTTCATTATACCCTATCCATAATCTTCTAGCCCAATCCTAACAGAGTAGGTGTGGGGTTGTAAAGTTTTTAATGCTGTGTAATGGTGCGCTCTCTATCAAGGACAAGGTCGACTGGACTTAGATTCATTACCCGACAGCCGAAGTTATTGTCGTCGGTGACTTTACCGCCGGGAACTCCAACTGGCTCCGATACTCTAATATTACTGATGAGGCAAGAAGACAAGATGAAGCCTTTCCCATCAGCAGCAATCTCACTCAGCTACTTCTTCGCAAATACTTTAGATCCATTTTTCTCTTTAGAGCCAGAAATGACTCCTTTATATTACAATTCACCTAGTTGCTTGAGATTTCCTTTAAGCCTCCATGATCCTATTACCTTTAATAGTAATTTAAGTTGCAGTCACGCCTGCTTCAAAATTGGTCGCGTTGATGATTTTAAGTATTTATTTATTTATTTTGTCCCATAGGCTCAGTTGGAAAGACACTTTTTACCTAAAGCAGTATTTGAATAGAATTATCAGGCAACTCTATAATCTTAGTTTCTACTGTAGTCTGCCTCTCTTAAAGTTAGTCTACAATGGTTTAGTGAAATCAAAGTTGCAGTACGGATTAACTTGTTGAGGTGGTACATATTTCGTTAATCTAGAGGGTTTACTTAAGAAACAAAAACACGCTATCAGAATTTATGCGTAAAGTCGATCGTAGATCTCCTAGTTTTGTGCTATTCAAAAGGCTTGGAGTTCTCCCTTTAAGACACCTTTACTGCTATAAAGTTATAAAAATATTTTTTGAAAACTCCGGGTACTACGCCGTTAGAGTTCATGAAAATTTCAATTTAAGAGTCAACAATCTACAAAACACATTTTTCATGGTTTTAATCTATTACTGCCCCTTGTTTGTTTAATTTACTGCCTGAAAACCTTGTGAGATGTGAGAGGTTGAAAACAGTATTTTTGAATAATATTAAAAAATGGCTTCTCTCTTTTAACCATTCTATCATACTATTGATGTGTTTGAATTTATCATGAATTGTCTTCATTTTTCTTCCTTTAAAATTTTAATTATAATAAATTTTAGTTTTTATTGTTTGTTCTTAAAACTTACCCTTATATATAGATACAGGATTTGTGAGCAAGCCGTCACTATCAAGAACAAAGCCTACAGAGCAAACAACATTAAGCTGCATACCCTCCAAAACACGTGTAATTTAATGGCCGAGAAGAGCTACAATGAAAGAGACACCAACAAGCTTTTAGGAGGTTCCAGTGGCTCGCGGACTTTCTTATGATGAGCAATAACTTAAGTGACTCCTCATTCCCACCTATAGTTAAAGAGGACTAGTCCCAACACCCAGAGACAGCCGATCTCTTTGCAAACATGTTATCACGTATTTCGACTATAGATCCGGCACACGCTGTGCCGCCGATTCTTCCGAAACTTCCCGTTTAATCTGAAAAATATTTCATACGAGGGCAAGGTGAAAAGTTCTCGGCCTGACGCAAAGATGGCGTTCCAATCAGCAACAATTTATGTTTCCTGCCTCATTAGTTCGTATAACAAGTTTGAACTTGTTATCTCAAGTAGTTTCTTTACACGAATTTTTGCAGTAGTCGTCTTGCGTGTTTTTCGTTAAAATAGATAAACTTGAATATAGTGCGGTGATAAAATTCTTCGTTTTGGATGAGTTAACCAATAAGGAAATTCATCCAAAGTTGACAAAAGTTTACGGGGACTCTGCTCCTTCCATGTCAACCGTTAAAAAGTGAGCAGCTGAATTTAAACGTGATCGCACGTCCCTCGAATACGACCCACGTGAAGGACGGCCAAAAACCGCAACCACACCCGAAACCATCGAAAAAGTGCATGATATCATGTTGGACGATAGGCGAGTGAAGGTGAGTGAGATAGCTGAGGGTGTGTGTATATCGGAAGAGAGGGTGCGAAACATCTTGCACAAAAACTTAGGGATGCGAAAGCTCTGCGCAAGATGGGTGCCGCATTTGCTAAATGCCGATCAAAAGCAAATGCGCAAACGATTTTCGCGGCAATTTTTGGACCGATTCAATAGGGATTCGACCGATTTTGTGCGGCGATTTGTCACCATGGATGAGACATGGGCCCACCACTACACGCCAGAAACGAAACAGCAGTGGGTGGAAGCCGGTGGTTCAGCGCCAAAGAAAGCGAAGTCGATCGCATCTGCCTGAAAGGTCATGGCCAGAGTGTTTTGGGATGCGAAAGGGATCCTGCTAATTAATTACATTGAGAAAGGCAGAACAATTACAGGTGAATATTACTCCCAACATTCTTAACCAGCTGGATGCCAAAATTCACGATAAGAGGCCTGGCTTGAGGAAGAAAAAAATCATCTTTCACCAGGACAATGCACTTGCAAAACTGTGGGATTTGGGGTACGATTTGCTCGGCCATCCCCCCTATTCACCTGATTTGGCACCCTCAGACTTCCATCTGTTCCCAAACTTGAAGATATTTGTTTCTGGGAAGCGCTTCGCATCCAATGAAGAAGTTGAGAAGGCCATAGATGAATATTTTCACAGCCTTCCAGACTTTCACTTCCGAGAAGGAATACTGATGTTAGAGACACGCTGGAGAGATTATGTAGAAAAATAAAATCATTTTTTAACTCAAAATTGCAGTCTTTCATTGTCAGGCCGAAAACTTTTCACCTTACCCTCGTACCTACTGAAAAACTGCCCGCATTCAACCGATGATGCCCAAAAAGTCAGTCAAGCATGAATGTGCTTCATGTGCCAGGAGTTTCGGAGTAATTACAGTAAATATATTACTAGATATTAAGCAAGTAGGTAGTATCCGCACGATACTCGTATTACCGTTCTCAATTTTTTTAGTTTTATTGTTGTAACCAACTAGGTTTTGTATGCGTTTCATGTGTTTAGGTAAGGTATTGTAATTATTTACACATAATTCACTTCCTATTGCCTAAACGGCTGAGCTGATGTTGAGAATAAATGTTCGGGTGTTCGGAGACAAAAATAGCGGAAAGTAGGTGCCATTTCGTCTATCACTCACAATCATAATTTTTTTTCGAAAACCTACATGTATCATAATGAAAATAGTTTTCCTGTAATTTCTGAAAGGTGACACATTCTCACGAATTCTGATAAAAATGTTTGGTTTAGTAGTTTGAGGGAACATACCTTTTTTAACAGTTTTATCTTTAACACCGCGTGATCTAAGTGTGGCGTAGTAGGTTTTTCACCCTCTACGTCAACTCATCAAACCCAAACTAACAGTTTTTTGAATTTTTCCCGAAACCTGGTTATGTAAGAATAACAGAACTATACATTTTTGAAATCAGCGTCACATTTTATTTGATACCGATATTTTAATAATAATATTTTTTTACATTTACTCTAACCTCGACAATTTTTTTCTTTTTGAACTTTCCAAAAACTGCACTTCTGATCTGCCTACAGGTTAGTAAAACCCAACTCTTATACAAATTTCTACGTCTAACGGTTCAATACGGAACCCTGAAAAGGGAAAGAAATACTTGCCCAAAACTACCGCCCATAGCGTTGTCTATGCTATCCAAAGATGGAGAAAGGGGTATGAACTAATTAATTAAGAAAGGGATATGAACTAATTAGCAGCCGGTAGTATGGTTTTCGCAGCCACCTTTCAATTGGAGTCCTGCTGAGTTATGTAAATCACTTAAGGACCTCAACCATTGAGCACCACGGCGAATCAAGGGCTTCTCAAAAGCGTTTGATCGGATTTGGCATAGAGCCCTATGTGCTAGGTGGACAATTTTATTCTTCAATTCACCGCTTTTTGAATTCAACCCAAGGAAATAATGCATCTTCTTGGCGTTACAATCAACTCTGGTGTAACATTGCACGACCACATATGAAGTTGAGCTATCTAAATGGGGCAAACAGATACTTTTCAGCGAAACTGCTTCTTCTTCTGTATTAAACACAAGTTAAACTAGGACTTGAGTATTGTTCTCACGTTTAGCGTTCGTCTCCATAATATCCTCATACAGAGATGAGCTGTTCGCTAAATGTAGAAGATACTGCACTAACTTCCAAACTCTAGCATATCCCATCACTTACATACAGTGGCGGAAAAAGAAATAGCACATTCATAGACAACCTTATTATCAATTATATAACTTTCTTCAAACTTAAACTAAATTAATTTTGTTGATATCACTTTGCATAACAAACATAACTGCGTGTATAACGGGTATTTTTAACTCTTCAAACAAATCACGAAGCCAGGTGTCTTCATTTGAGTAAGTGAAGTCAGTGGAACAGCTGGAAAAACAAATAGCACTTTTGCGTTTTTGTGTTAAAAAATTGATTTCCAACAATTATATATTGTAAGTTTAAATTTATTTTATGTATTAAAACATATCTAAGTAGTTTCATATTAGTATAATAATGGGAAAGGGATTTCACTGCTCCGTTGAAAAAAGGATGGCAATCTTCAACATGTTTGAAAGTGGAAGGCCTATTTTGGAAATTGCTGATGGTTTGAAGTGTTCGACAAAAATGGTTTATAATGCTTTAAAACATATTAAAAATCACAAGACATTTGAGAACCTCCCAAGAAAAAAACCTGTCAGAAAAACAACAAAAGCCATGGACAGGCAATGGTAGCGGCAAGTCGAAGACACCCATTTAAGACGTCAACTGACATAATGAACCAAATCCAAGATGAATATGGTGTTAATATAAAGTCAAGACTTGTCCGCTACCGCCTAACAGAGGCAGGGCTTCATGGATGCATTGCAAGGAGAAAGCCACTTGTTTCAGCCAAGAACCTAGGCAAACATTTGGTGTTTGCCAAAGAGCATCTAAATAAACCTCTTCAGTTTTGGAAAAACGTCTTTTGGAGCGACGAATCCAAGTTCAATAGACTTTGATCGGATGGCAAAGTGTACGTTCGTCGCCCAAAATGTCAAGACATTAATCCAAAATACACGATGAAGACGGTCAAACACGGTGGCGGGAACGTAATAGTTTGGGCAGCATTTTCGTGGCATGGTGTTGGTCCTATAGTTAGAGTATCTGGCAGGATGGATCAACATCAGTACAAAGGTATATCCGAAAATCTGCCCTTGGCCTGGAGGTTTGTCCATGATAATGACCCGAAGCACACAGCCAAAACAGTGCAAGCTTGGCTTCGGGATAACAGAATTCAAGTTTTAAGTTGACCGCCACAGAGTCCGGATTTAAATCCAATTGAAAATCTGTGGAATGATGTGGAAAAGGCTATCAAAACAAAAAGAATTGGAAATTTGGACGATTTATGGACATCCATCCAAGAAGCTTGGTATTCCATACCACAAACACGCTGCCAAAGGCTTGTCGAAAGTTTGCCAAGGAGTCTTGCTGCTGTCTTAGATAACAAAGGATATCCCACTAAATATTAAAGGTAAGAAATATGAATAGATAGAAAAAATATCAAAAATTTTCTAATTTTTCGTATTAATTCTTGGCAGTGCTATTTCTTTTTCCACTTTCTTTTCGACCTTTTTGGAGTTTTTTATTTTTGTGTTGCGTTTTATGAAATTACGTTAAAAATTGTTATTGTATTATGTACTTAAGTTAATAATGAAAACATTGAATAAGTATTTATAAACGTATTCGTGTTTTTCCTTATATTACAATACATTATTACAAGGATTGTAGGTAAAGTGCTATTTCACTTTCCGCCACTGTATATGTCCACCTGGCAACGTCGCGAACATCTATTTCTAAATCCCTTCTGGTACAGAAAAATTTTTCTTTTTGGAACTTACTCCCAGACGACATATATCCAGAAGCTTTTAATCTCCAGCCATTTAAGAACAGAGCCAACAGACATGTACTACAGGCATCGCTATCAAATATATGCACAAATTGTAGAGTATGTGGACGTCTATATATTTTATAAAGGCAATATTTTTCAGTTTCTTATAAAAATATTCAAAAAGGTATTTTTTGTTAAAAGTGATGGTGTCTATAGGCGGATTTATAAAAATGTTTACACCTGTACTGCTGCGAGTTCTAAGCTTACATATTCATATAGGAAATTTCATCATCCTAGTGTAAAACTGAAGACCCAAAAACTGGTGACATATGAACATGGCTAGATCGACATAACTTTCGATTCTGATCACAAATATGTATAATACCTACTCGTACATATACGTATGTATGAATGGTATGTACAATACTTTTGGGGTCTATTATTATTATTATTATTATTATTACTTCTCTATGCTACAGGTTATGTGTCATAACTAATACACCCTCTAGCATAGGCAATAGAAATGTTATACGTTCAACAGTATGTACATTTCTACCATTTCCTTGTGTTATGAATAATGTATTTACCATATTGCGTGCACTTGCATGTTGATAGTTTCAAATACCAATACAGTAAAAACTTTCATTTAAAAACTTCCGAACATAATGTAATTCGACGAGTTCCGAGTAACAAATCTAACCTGCTGAAAGTTAAACTGACTTTCATGCCTTCTATGTGGTATGGCTTTATTGATATTCCTGTCATTCCAACTCCCCGTGGTTATTAACGTCCATTGTGTCAGAAATAGCTGGGATAATGAAAGTTATTTATATTCACCCAAAAACGATTTCCAAAAATAGCCGCATACGTAGTGAAAACAAACCCAAAGGGAATGAGAATTTCGACCTTTTCATAGCAATTGTCATGACAAACAACAAAGCACAAACAAGGTTCCCTAAATGAGAAACAGACAGACAGCTATTTGGTAGTCCTCCTCCGTACTGTACGGCAGATTCAAATTTCAGAAGTTTCAATGAAATAAAAATATTTTGCAACATGCCGTCTTTGCACGTGTGGCCAAATCCAAAATTGGGTTACACAAGCTTCATTTCACTTCGTTTACATCGATCCGATCCCATCACCAGGATTAAGTAATTCGCTGCGGGGTCCTCGCGCCGCAAAGGAGGGTGGAAAAACTGAGCAAATTTCAGTGTTTTCAAGTGAGTGACTTTTAAGCTTTTTTAGTTCAGAGAGTTTTAACTTTCCATTTTGTTGGTGTGTCAAAAGTCATTGTATGGTTTTTATAAGGCGTTAACTGGAGTTAAGTTGATATACCTACTCGTATTCGAATCCAGTGCGGGACAATAGCGGCGATTAAGTATTTGCGAATTGAAGGCGAATTTTGTTCAAGTTTGACTGCTGACCAGTGTTCATTTGCAATTTAAAACTACTACGGAGAACTTTATTCAAAGCATAAAATGCTGTAAAAGCATTTTTTCTTTTTTTCACAGTCGGTTTATATAGACACATTTCCATTAATTTGTTCTTTCTGCAAGATTCCTGTTACAGACTTTTATCCATCCCTATGTTTTTGAGAATCTGTAAAGATCTGATAGTGAGGTATTAGATAACTCTTTAATGTTATGGAAGTATATGTACCTAGCTTCCTAAAGTTTTGTTTCTTAGGTCACGGAAGCTTGAACAGGGACAAACAAAAACAGGTGTATTCTCATGAACCTCTTCCGGCATTGCAGGCTACTTACCAGCACTGACAGTAATCCCCTGCTTCTTTGAAAAAGGTTGCCGGTTATAGATTTGGTGTACTTCGGTAAGAGATACATACATATTTCAAAAGTGTTGTTAGTCACCTTCAGAAAGTCTTGGTCCCCTTGACGCTTGTTCAATATGTTCAGTGCGAAATCATACATCTAGGTAGAACAGGAAGTCATCAAGCTTCGGTTTACTATTGTCCTGAGTACAGATTTAGTTTATAATCATAACTCTCCGCTTGGTTTAGTAAATAAATAGACTTTGGTTATTTACTGCTGACCTTATGGCTTTTTTTTTTGTCAACCTCTCATCATTTATTTTTAAGGATCCGAGAGGTGGCCTTGGTGTAGTGGTAACATCATCGCTTGTCACGCTGTTGATTCACGGTTCGAATCCTGATGTCAAGAATCATCTATTTATTTCGCATGAAATAAATAAAAAAGTCGATCACTTGCGAAAGCTAAGACAAATCTACTGTGAAGGCATAACACTGGCAGTAGGGTGGTCATATGGTCAAAATGCAACTTGATCGTGATGATGACATCAGGAGGACGGAAAGAAATACAGTGAATCATAAGCAATGACAATAATAGCGAAAACAAACAAAATACTCCCCAGTTATCTGGACAGCCACCCTTGGAGTTTACAGAAACTTAATACCACCTGAGTTTCAAACCATACCACTCTGTCTCTTCCTTTCCACAAAAACGCACGTGTAACAGACCTATTTTCGAAGCAGTTCTCCCACGTCATGGTTTATGCCTGTGCAAGTTTTTCACTTAAATGTGCTTGCATTATCAGATTGCTAGATAAAACCACACCCAGATAATTAAATTGTGACACCACTTCAATTAGTTCTCCGCTATAAGTCCAGTATTCTTTTCTTGGTTGTCTTCGTCCACCTTTTTTGAAAATCATAATCTTTGATTTATCCAAATTAAGATGAGCTGCCATGATTCGGGAGATCATACCAGAAGAACAATATTGACTGCGTATGAGAGAGCCTTAATGAGTGTACCAGTGAATGTGAATATCCTCGATATATAGAGCAGATATTAACGGGCTAGCATTGCAGCCCTGCCTAACTCCTACTGCTGTAGTAAACCATTCAGATAATTCATTTCCATTCTAAACAGCCACTTTGGTGTTTGTGTTGGTGTTTAGAATTTCTAAAGTTCTTCCAAACTTAAACGACATTCCATATTGATAAAGTTTGTAGAAAAGTCTTGGGCGATCTACGGTATCAAAAGCAGCTGATAATGTATACAGCATTTCTTACCTTTCGATGAATGTTCTCGCTACAAAAAGAGTGGTCCACAGAAGAATATCCAGGTCGAAAACCAGCCTGGAATTCCTTTAGAAGCTTCTCTTCCTGTATCCTACGCATTAAGCCGGTTGGTAGAATGTGGGTAAAAACTTTTGCAGAGACATTTAAAAGTGAAATATTACAGCTTGCCTATATTTACTGATTCAATTATATTAGAGCAGCCACAAATTTCTTCGAACTACGAGTATATTTATAAAATTCAGCAGGAATCCTGTCTGATCCAGATGTTTTATAGTGCTTGCATCTACAAATCCCTTCTCTGGTTTCTTGCAAGGAAATTGGGCTGTCGAGTATATCATTCACAAAACATGGTTCAAAATAGTTTTTAAAAGTTGGATAGTCAAGTTTCTACTTATTTTTGAAGTGACACCATTTATTTTTCTTGTAGCTTTTCAAAAGTCTGTCGAATTTCTACAAATTCCTAGCTTTCTGGTTTCGTTACGTAGTATTCAGATCTTTTCAAGCAACAAAATTGTTTGAAATCGGTATTCCTTTCACTATAAAGCTCTTTGAATATGGTGTTAATGTACCTTCTAAATGGTCGACGAAATGAAAATTGTTCAGATGCTCTAAATCGAACCACGGCATCATATTCTCCTTTTTTTTCAGTGCTCCATTTGAGTCTTGGATAGTGGATGCACATTTCAATTTTATGAAGGTGAAGTCGCCACATCTGTCTGATTTACTGCACTCAATTAGTAATCTGAGACCCATGGAGTTCATCAGTTCCAAAATTTTCATTTTTTGCCCGTTAATCTTTGAATCCTTAGAAATTCATTGAATTCCTTCGGCACTGTTAATTTCTCTGAAGGAATTCAACGAATCTCTTCTGGTCGCTAATTCTGCAATTCACCAGTTATCAACAGGTTGTTGTTTTGATTTGCATTGATTTCTAGTCTTAAACAAGTAAGTCCGTTTCCGACTGTTTTGAATTCGCATTTTAAATCAGTTGAAAACGCTTTTTTCACCGCATAATAACATCATCCAGATACGCGCCCTAATGTACTGATTTGAATAGCAGGTATCGATATAAAAAAAAAAAATTATAAATTTTTTTTTGAATTTGCAATACTCCTTCTCTAATACAAGAGTTTCGAATAGAAATACGTGGAATAAAAGCTTGTTTATTTAATCCATAACCATTATACACTAAGATCTTAAAATTACATAAATTTAAATATAATGAATTGTTAACATACAAATGGCAGATCCTAATTTTAATCAGAGTGATTTTTATTTATACGATCGGAACTAGCTCGGTTGCTAACTTCACGAATATTGTTCACGTTTCCAATGACGTTTCAAATGACAGTCTGCGATATGTTCCTCGTGGTTCAAAACAACAAATCCATATTTTCCATCATCATGTAGCTGAAATTGCAACTGGATTCGTTCCTTAGCAAGTAAGCTGTTTAACGCTTCGTATCCATTCATCATCTCATCCCCGATACCCATGTTTCCATTGCCTCGTTTTTTCTGCATTGTAGGGGATAAATCCTTCTGAACAACAATTTTAGTAGCTCGCAGAGCCTGCAAATTTGAGTACCTTAACGACGTTTTGGGGTTTAAATTGACGATGTACTAAGACGGAGAAAGTTGTCGCACCTGTTTAACGATGGCGTCCGTAATGATCGTCTCATGAGTGCGATGAACGCAAACGACGAGATTTCGCTGCAGAGTTATTGCTTGCATTGATTCGATTCTACCTTCGAGTACTTCGCAGCCGCTTTCTAAGTGACTTACCATCAGCTATGGTGTGTCCTCACGGAGCACCTCAATATTTCCTTGGAGGCCTTCCGTCGAAAATATCACACAAAAGTTCTTCCAGCTCGCGGGATGGTCAAGAGGTCAAGAACCACTTCTAATCTGTACAACGTTAATCTGTACAACGTTAATGTGTTCTTAAAGTTCTAGAATTCACGGTAATTCAAATATTTTCCTATTCCAGGTATATATAGATTTCTATTATAGACAAGATATTCTAATATTTAGTGTAGACCAAGAAGAAAACAACTTGACCGCAGATCCAGCACTATCCAGAGTACGGAAAAGACACCGCGCCCTAGACAAATAATGACCTAATTGGGATTTTGGGCAAAATAGTCTCAAAAATAATATTTTTCCTAAATACTACAGGATGAATTTAAAACCGCTCGAATCATTATTTTGATCTTGAACTTTTCTTGATCCTGATGAAAAAAAAATATTTTCTCTAACAGTACCTATTGTTTTCAAAATTTCGATACTTGAATGCAAGAAACGAGTCGAGATGAAGATTGAATTATATGTATGTAGGTGTATTTTCATGTTTAATAACTTAAGTTCGATAACTTAATGTGCTTTTGAAGGTAATATTGTCAATATTTTAGGATATTGATTGTTTATATTGTTAGACTCTTTTAATAACAATGCCTTACCACTCTAAACATCGGATTCTAATCCCAGTGGTGCATGATAAGATTATTCAGTTGATTTAGACTTACGTTTAAAGAGTAAAGTAAAATAAATTGTTAGTTCACATGCCGTTCGCTCGGGTTACCAAATTGTTTGGCCACAGTTTCCGCAACTGAACGAAATAGCAAATCTACAATGTAGAATCTACACAATGTAGATATAAATGATAAACTCTGCTGTTTCGTTCAGTTGCGAAATCGATATTACAGCCTCGATCTAGATTATGCCGATAACATAAGATTTGAATGCAGTGTCAGTGGAATGAACAATATCAAACGTAAATCAATAAGTAAACCCACTGAGGACAGATGAAGTAAGAAAGTTAAAATTGTTTACAGATGTGTACTTCTCACTGCGCAGGTGTTCTGTTAATATGGTGATTCGAAATATGAATGAAAGATGAGTACTGTTGACTGAGTTGCAATGAACTATGAAATACTAATCAGCATGCGGTTTACTAAGTACAGTGAACCAAAAAAAAAAAGTTGGACAGCAGCTAGACTGCAATTGCAACTTGAATATTTTTGCAATATGTAGGGACATTGAAATCAAATAAACTGCAAATGAAACTTAATTCTTCAAATATTTCATATAATTTAATTCCCGTTTTCTAGATTATTAATTTTTATTTTAAAACAAACATTTAACCGAAAATGCAATTTTGTAGACCAAAAAAAAAAAACTTTGTCAGATTTCCCTTATTCTAGCAAATTGACGCTTTTTCCTGTTTTAAGAGTCGCAGTTTAATCTTTCCGTTTGTAGTGATAGAACTATTTTCTGTACCGATTGTTTAAAAAAATGGAGAAAAAGCAAACATCTATTGACATGAAGGAACTAATTATAAAGTTGTGGAAAGAAAACAAAAGTGTAAGAGAAATTTCTGAAATTGTGAAAAAAAAAACCTAAATCTACAGTGCATTATATCATCCAAGTGTTTTTTTGCAAAGACCCAGTGATAGTGGACGACCCAAAAAAATTGCGACTTCTCAAACAAAAAGAAAAATTGTTCGATTGGTTGTAAACGATCCCAAAATTTCTGCGCTAGAGATTGCTAAGGACCTCCAGCAAAACGCAATTGTAGATGTGCACCCACAGACTGTTAGAAATTTTTTACATTCAAGGGATTTAAGAGCCTACACACCCCGAAACAAGCCTCTTTTATCTGCGAAAAACATTAAGAAACGCCTAGAATATGCCCAAATTTATGTTCGTCAACCTTTAGACTTCTGGAATGCGGTATTTTTTCCGATGAATCTAAATTTAACATACGAGTATTTGGGTCTGATGGACGTGGCTTTGTGTGGACACAAGGTACAGCCTTAAATCCGGCAAATGTTAATGCTACTGTTAAGCATGGTGGAGGCAGCGTGATGGTGTGGGGTGCAATGGGATCGAATGGAGTAGGAAGCATGGTGTTTGTTGAGGGTAACATGAACAAAATAGACTACCTTAACATCCTCAAAAACAATTTGCCAGCAACGGCTACTAAGTTAGACATAAGCTATAGTTATTGCTTTGTCCATGATAACGACCCTAAGTCGCGTGTCCTTTATTGTACGGGAATGGTTGCTCTATAACGTGAAAAAGTTCTTCCCCATCCTCCACAAAGCCCAGATTTGAACCCCATAGAGCACCTGCGGGCGCACATGAAGAAAAAATTGAGGGAAAGGCCAATACGCAGCAAAAATTACTTGAAAAGCGCTCTTCAGTATATATGGGCCAATATACAACCCGATGTTACCAAA
Organism: Pocota personata; assembly: GCA_963082735.1. Taxonomy (NCBI): domain Eukaryota; kingdom Metazoa; phylum Arthropoda; class Insecta; order Diptera; family Syrphidae; genus Pocota; species Pocota personata. The sequence continues at coordinate 116,931,632 of OY720430.1, forward strand.
AATTTGGTTAATTCTATGAATAGAAGGCTACAGCCCGTTTTGGAAGCCAAGGGCCACAATACTAAATATTAAAATGTTTACTTTTTTATGTTTTCAGTTTTTTATAATGAATTTCTTAAGTGTCCAAGTTTTTTTTTTACTTTGAAAACTACTTTTTTTTTTGCAAACTTCTATTCTTGTGAGGTAATTTTCGATGGCATTTTGACACATTTCTGGCAGTATTGCGGCCCTAATTTCACGGATGATGGTTTTTAAGTGCTTCAAAGTTTGGGGATTATCTATGTAGACACGATCTTTAGCACAGCCCCACAAAAATAAATCCAACGGGGCCAGATTACACGATCTTGCTGGCCAATTGATGTCGCCAAATCACGAAATCAAACGGCCGGGGAACTTTTCGTGTCATAAAGCGAAATTTACTTGCGTTGTGTTGGAACCACATGTCGCTCACATCAATGACTTCAATGCATAGGCCTTACGACATCACAAACACTATCGATTTGTTGGAATTTGGTGATTGTGTTTTGAATTGTTTGCTCAGTTGGGAGATTATGACGACCATAATTTGTCCTTAAATCGCGATAAACAGATACGAGTATTACAGAACTGTTACTTTTGCAGTAAGATTTTAATGCGTTGAGCGGTGGTTAAACGATCCATATTGTAAAATGGTAAGCCAATAACTAACTACATTTCAGTATGGGTGACAGATGGTGACATTATCTCGCCTTTCGGATCTGAGTTTGAGCCAGACCCAGAGTCTGAGTATGAGCTAATGTGCCCAAGGTTCAGACAACTATGTAAAAACAAAATAATTTGTACGCCTGTAACCGCAGCGCATTAGAGTGCAGAGCATGCTGACGAATTTAAGCATACGTTCGTATTCCAACAAAAAAAAACAACCAGAGTTTTTTACTTGCAAGTATTGATTTGCTGAAAATTTCTTTGCTCTTACGATTTTGAGGGGGTCAATAAGTCCCTGAAAAATGATATAAGGAACACTCTTTTCGGTATAAAAACATTTTATTTTTCAACATAGTCTCCTTTTAGCTCTATACACTACATCCAACGTTTCTCCAATTTTTTGATGCCCTCAAAATAATACGATTTCTCGAGCCCCTCAAAATAAGCGTTTGTTTCAGCGATCCACCTCTTCATTCGACCAAAATCTCTTATCTCCGAGCCATTTCTTCATGTTTGAAAACAAGAAATAGTTGCAGGGGTCTAAATCTGGGGAATATGCTGGATGAGGGAGGAGTTCGTAGCCTAACTCATGCAATTTAGCCATTGCTACTGCGGACTTGTGCGCCGGTGCGTTGTCCTGGTGAAAAAGAACTTTTTTCTTCGCCAAATGCGGCCGTTTTTACTTCGAATCGGCTTGGAATCGATCCATCAGCTCTGCGTAATATGCGCCGGTGATCGTTTTACCCTTTTCAAGGTAATCGATGTGAATAACACCGCGCGCATCACAAAAATCTGTCGCCATGACCTTGTTTGCTGACAAACCCGTCTTGGCCTTCTTCGGCTACGATTCACCAGGAGAAGTCCATTGTTTTGACAGTTCCTTGGTTTCTGGTGTGTTGTAGTGAATCCAGGTTTCATCCACGGTTACGAAACGGCGCAAAAACTCAGCCGAATTTTTTTGGAACATCACCAAACACACCTTTGAAGTTGTCACACGAATGCGTTTGTTGTCGATTGTGAGCAAACGCGGCACCCATCTTGCGGAAAGCTTTTTCATGTCCAAATATTTAAATATGTAAAATCGAAATAACTGAGCCATGTGATAAGCTTATGGCCTCTTCAAGCTCGCGCACTTTCACTCGCCGATCGTCCATTATCAAACCATGGATTTTGTCGACCATTTCTGGTGTGGTGACCTCAATTGGGAGAGCAGAACGTTCGGCGTCACTTGTGCTTGAACGACTGCACCGAAATTGAGTAAACCAGTGGTGAATAGTTCCAATCGAAGGTGAAGAGTCCCCATAATATTTGTCAAGCTTTTGTTTGGTTTGCGTGATAGTTTTTTCTCGCAAAAAATAGTGTTTAATGAGCACTCGAAATTCACTTTTTTCCATTTTAACGAAAATGCTAGTAGGCGTCTATATAAAATGGCTGCCACAACAAAACTATTTGACAGATCTGTCTGAAAATTTGGATGCGTTCTTTTGAAAGATGATTCTTGACCAAAAAAAAATCAAATTTAAGGTGACGACACAATTGGTATTAATTTTCAGGGACTTATTGACCCACCCTCGTATATGCTAAGAGATGGCTATTCCTTGGTTATGATTCGATCGATTTTGTTCGAAATAAATATTTGGACATTTGCATATTTGGCATACTAAATTTTGAAAAATCTTCAAATTTTTTTTGATTTTAACGGATTTAAAAAGAAAAGGCGTCGTGCACTATATTTCTTTTAAGGGAAAAGTTTTCGATTGACAATACAACTTCGAGTCCCTTCCACGAAAAATGATGTATAACACTCGCACTACGAGCGGCTTAAAGAAAGTAGACCCTACCCCCGCCCTCTATGCGCTTTTTGTATGTAACGTTTATTTGCTTTTTTTACAGTAGAGTGTGTAGAAATTCTGAACTAAAAGTAGTAACCCTCAGACTTAAGAAAAGGACAGTATTAATATTACCTTTCATTTTAAAAGAGGCTTTCGAGATCCCTCAATCCGAATTCGAGGTCAACATTTAGAAATTCAAAATGGCGACAAAAAAAATGTTTTCATTGATAAACAACGACATACAAATCGTTGCTACGTATGGCGACCCGTCAAATGTTCAAAAAGGAACAAGAAATAAATTCAAACCGCGTATTACATACATACACATTCGTCCGAGTCTTAAATTTCAAATCTGAGCACATAGCGATAAACTAACTCATTACATGGATTCATGAGAAACTACGAAGATTTCAGAAATAGCTTCCTAGGTTTCAGTTTGTTCCTAAAAATAATTCAGCATGATTCATATGACTTTCGCAACAACTCTGTTGTTTATGAAATACATATGTATATGTATATACTATTTTATGAAAAAATCCAATAAATTGATGAAAGTCTAAAAAAAAATGCCATACCACTTTAGCGTTCATAAAATCCTCTAAAACGGGATAAATTTCGGAAAAAAATAATTTTGAATACACACACAGTATCTCTATTTTAAATTGAACTTTACTGTGAATCAAAATAAATCACTCTACCTTCTTAGTCCAACAGTTGCAATTTGTTTGCACTACCATTGATATAATTCACAGTACGTTCTGTCAACATTCGCTGTCACTTTCAAGAACATAACTCTTCATCATCATGCCATCCGGTTTTAAAAATTCATTGAAGAGCGTCAACGTTGCTATAAACACGCGTTGACTTTGCGCACCAATAAATATTAAATTTGAGCGACTTTTTATAGGCACTTGTCGTCAGTCAAAGTTCAAACAATGAAATAACTTCCCATAGAAGATAACATGTTGAATGTCAAATTAACCTCAAAGAAGAGGAGAAATAAGAATGTCAACTTGAGCTGACATCAACCAGAGGATACGCACATAGGCAAAATCTTTAAAAGCCGCCTCTACTACAGAGATTAAATTTCGCCCCCTCACTCCCACTGTGCAGCTGTCCCTCAAAGAAAAAGAGAACAAAAAATTAAAGTAATTACTGCAGGATAAACAAAACTGCGAACGGGAACGCCAAAGATTGACACAGAGCCACACATAGAATCACAGTGTAGCGGTCCCCATGCACATCTCAACCATCATTAAGTGGAATTTTTCAACAACAACAACGATAACGAGAACAACGCTCTTATCCTTGTCATATTGGGATTTGCTTCCTCTCCACTATGAGAAAGCAAGGACTCCTGACATCCCCACAAGCCCCACTCAGGAAGGCATGAAAAATTGGATTTTATATTTCTATTCTCTCAGAGGATGGATTGCTCTCCAAGGGAGAGAAACGAATTGTTCCAGTGAGAGCAAGGGGTACACCGGAAGGAAGAGTGTTATAAAGCAGAAGACGAAGAAGAGCTTTTCTCCTCTTAAGCAAAAAAAAGGACAAAAAACAGCATGTGTTGGAAAAAAAGGATTAAAAAACGGATCCCATAGAGTAAGAAGGATATGTGTATTATCTAACCAACAGGGATTTGCACACTCACAGTGCCATAAAATAAATAAATTATTTACTCACAGTGTCCTGATTTAATAATCCTAGGAAATAAGGGACAATTACTTCAGCCGACCCTTCGTTAAAAAAAACACTTCTACCTCCAAGGATACCTCCTTTTTTTTCGTTTTATTTTGGAAAAAAAATTAATTGATTTAAATTTTATTAACGCGCACACACGACACTCTCCTTCGCTTCCGTTTCGGATGGATATGAATTTTTTAACCTCTGCAGCTATGTAATTGAAAGAAATTTTCTCAAACTAACTTATGTACACACTTCCGCCTGCAGAATATTGATTTTGCTTTTCTTTTTTAATTTTTAATATTTTTTTTTTTTTATGATGGAGAATTCACGACACTTTTTTTCTTCAACATAACTTGCAGGGCTATTTTACACTTTGGGAATTTTTCGCCGTAAGGGGTGGATATTTTTGAAAGAGGACTCGGGAGAAGTATTTTTCTTAAGTGTAAAAAAATCCCGGGATAGAAAAGATAAAGTTGGAAAATTTTTCAAAAAAATTTGTTTCTTCACTTCTCTGTATTACACATAAAAATGGGAAAAGACGAACTGAATGCCAGAGAGCGCGACAGCAATGTATCAATGCAGTGACTGGTAGGATGTGTGAAAAATCGTGTCTGAAGATACGTTCCACAAGATTTCCCCTGTGAAAGTTTATGTTCCGTTGCTGTTTGCTTCCACCTTTTTTTCTTCGGTTGGTTTTTCCGAGTTCTGGATTGTGTATTGATTGGGTAGGTGTAGGGAGCGGGAGTAGTGGCGCGATAAATAAGAGTGCTGGGAAATGATGGGTGGTTGACAACTGGGGTTTGGATTCATTTTCATCAAATGGCGGTAAAGTTTGAATATTGTTGATTGCAATTGAGGCCAGTTTTGTTTTTGGATAATGCAAGAAATCGTGTGGTTTTTCTGAGTTAGTTTTAAAATGTAAACGCAATGGTATTTTTTTCTTTAAATCCATTAAAATAAAACAACAAAAAAATAAAATATTTTTGTATGCCATAATTTTGTTTATGTACGATTACGAACAAAATCGATCGAATCAGAGACGTAAAATAGTCAATTTTCAAAAATCGATTAATTAGCAAAATACCGTTAAAAGTATTTTGATGAAAATCCGTATAGGCTGCAGTCGTGCGTACAGACAGACAGACAGTAGAGAGAGACCTACTTTATTGAGTTTCTCTATCATAGTAATGTCAGGTCTGATCAAAATCTCGAGATCGGAAATTTTCAAGAAATCAATACTTGACCTATAGGTGCAAGTAAAAAAGGATAGTCACATTAGATGGAATCAGAAAAAAAACAAAGCAACAAGCATGACCGCATTTGAGTTATTATTACTATGATGCTCATCCTTGTCATAGCGCAGTGGTACCCTGTGGGTTCAGCTGTTGAGTGGTAGGTTATTGGTTCGAGCGCCATCTATAGGTAGAAGCATTTTCAAAATAAATTTTGATTGCACTCAATCCATGGTAAATCTAACTAGTAGGTACCAAACAACACCTGAGTTTCAAACAAAATATTTTACTGCTTTTATGCCTGTTTTTTTTTTTATTTTTTTACAAAGGTGTGTTTATTTTAAACTTAAAAATGCAAAACAAATACAAAAACTCTTGATATTCTCCCAGCCATAACCTGCTGACTAGAAATGTATGACTCCTCACAGATAGGTGGCCTGATTTTATTCATACATCTGCGGAATTGTCGACTGTGTAGAGACTTCTTCGTAAAGTGAAACCATTTTTTATTAATCTCGTGCAATGGCTTTGATTGGAAGAAAATTAAAATGTTGTTAATTACCGTACTTTTATTTTCTATAATAATTTTATCACTTTTATGTTAAATTTTGGGAGCCGTCGTTCAGTGGTCAAGTGCGCGATCACTAAGCGAGAGGTTCAGAGTTACTTCGAATCCAAGTAAACATGGTCCCACTGCTCGCAAACGTCTGACAAACATCCGAGAGTAAAATTGTCATGAAATATTTCTCTCAATAAAAAAAAAAAAAAATTGCCCTTCGGAAACTAACTGCGAGAAGCTAGGCCAGGCTTTGCATTGGGCTGTTAGCGCCAAAATATTTATATATTTATATTTTATGTTTATTAAATTAAGCTTTCGAGAATGTGGCATAGTACCACACCCTTCTTGAGGTGAAGGTGACATTTCCGTGAAGTGGATCGCGAGTTTTAAGTAGTCGACCATTGTAGGTTGTATTAGGTAGATACACTTGTACACCATTCTCAAATAATGCTGGTACTCCCCATTTTCCGTTCCTTTTTCTGATTTACATCAATGACCTGTTTTCTGTTACTTTTAATCCGATTTATTCCTTCGCGGATGACAGTACTCTAGACTTCGCTTATTCACTAATGATACCAAGGCAAGGGCCCCAAATGGTCGAGTCTCAGCAGCATCGATTATCTACCGAACTCTACTCTGACATTAATGTAATCGTCAATTGGCGTTCGATAAACTGAGTTGAGTTTAATGGGTCAAAAACACTGGGTGTCTCTTGTCTATGAAGCGGGATACTAACGTAGTCAAATTCAGAACGGATGGAGGTGATATTGAGGAATTAATGGCCTGGCAATACTTGGCATGTATCCATATGTTAGCACAGACCTTTGATGAAACCAGCATAATCAGCAAGATTGTATCCAGCCAAATCGCTTCGCTCGAAAACCGAATGATTGTTGAACGTTTAGCGCTCTTGTATCGTTATTTCCAACATAAATGTTCCACTGATTAATCGTAATACAGCTGTGGACCATTCTGAAAATGCATGTACTTTAGAGCTCAGTTTCGCTCGTTTTTAAGTTTTTTTTTAAGTCATTGTTTGTTGTTCCCTCATTCTTTCTTCTTATTTGTCCACTCTTTAACTCTTTCGTATACCTTTTTTCTTTCACGCCACAAACTTCGAAGAACACAGTCCTAAGTGGTAGAGATAATTTAAAAAAAGGTTTAAAAAATGTTTAACCCTTTTGTCACGGCTTTCGAGACGTAAAGCTAGGACCACTTTTATTGCTTTAATTTGTATTGAAGGGTTTAATTAGATGTTTTTTGCCAAATAAAAATGCCGGTATTTGGCAGGGTGTGGGCGGTGGGTGGTGGTACAAAAAAGAACCATCCGGGATGTTGGCCGGTACAATAATGTACCATTCGTACTTTATAAAAAAAAACACAATAGTAAAACTTATTGTTAGATATAAGAAAAATTGTATTTATTCATAAACAAAAACAAAACACGTATTCATATTTCTCAAGAAAGTACAAGAGAAACGCTATTTTTGAAGAAAAAAAAAACAAAGTTATGGAAGCTGTTTTACAAATGGTAGGGAGTAAAACACTTTTTGCAGAGGGGTACCTGCATTCGCGGCATAATACTTTGATTCTTGTTTGTTTTTTTTTATATTTTTGGAGCATCTCACACAGCGACGCCTTGTATCTCCTATAACAGGTAAGTGTTTTATTCCACTTATTTCCCTTGGTCTTCGTCCTGGCTTCGATGACCTACGAACCGGCGCTGATTTCTGACCATCTTCCACAAGCAACTCTGCCAATGTCACTAAATGCGTGCGGGATGAACATTTCTGGAACTGGTGGCCATATGACGACTCCATAATCTGCCTGATTGTCAGTATGAACTTTTTCTGAAACATCACCACTCGGTTCCTCTTCGCTAGAACTCTTCGTCGGAACTAGATACACCGTTATTTTCAGATCCTTCAGATTCTTTTCTTTTCGAATTATCAGAAACTCAATTTCCTTTTGTTTCAATGGAAGAGAGACATTTTCTGTATAAAAACACAAAATTCACTTAATTCACGTATTCAAAATTATACCTACACTGTTGGTGCAAATGTGTACCACTAAAAAAGACGGGTGGTACACTTCTGTACCAATAAGACAAATTTGCAAATAACGTAACTAAACACAAAATAAAGATAACTTAGATTTACCTTATAATTTTTTATTAATTCCTGCAACTTTGTTTCACTTTTTTTAGTGGCCCTTAGATCAAATAACTAGCAAAAATTACAAAAGCGACTGCCTTTTACACGATCTACAGCAAAACTGCGCATGAAAACTTGCAAGTCTAGACATGTCAAATCATCGATCGGCTGCAAGCTCAATTAAAAACCGCTACACAAATGTCGCTGTACGGTGTGGTTCATTTTTAAACCAAAAGGATTAAGAATTTATGTAACTACTACTGTACTTAAATGTACCAGCCGTGACGAAAGGGTTAAGAAACATTTGAATAAGTTTGAGAATCTGGTACGCCATCCAATTTAGATTTTAAATTTCAACAAAGTCGCTCAAGCTATTTTTGGTAAAACTGGAAATCATTTTCTAAACTTCTTGAAATGCTTTACACAACATATGTACATAACTCGCATTAAATTTATTCAAAATCGTTCGGCTAATCTTTGAGAAAAATTAACTTTTCAAAATTCAATAAAACAAACATTTTACATATAAAAAAGTTATGTCCGTCTGCACGCAACACTTTTTGGGCCTTCAATTTTGAGCTAGGAACTTGTAAATTTATATATATGAAGAATTCGAAGCCGTACAAGTGTAAATATTTTTGAAATCCGCCCACAGACACTCCTACTTTTCAAATAAAAATTGTTTTTCTCAATATTTTTGCTAGAAACTGAAAAATATTGTCTAGGTAAAACATGTTTCCGTTGCATTTCTCTGTATTTTCTCCATAAATTATACATATCCACGTACACTTCTTGGGACGTTTTTTTGAAAAAATGTTTGTATATAGTTTTTTCAAAGCTACTCTCGGTGATGGTTATAAACTTTGGCAACCACATGCACTTTCTGTTAAAAAGTGGGCGTGTTACTGTCTTAACAACAGTTTTGTGATAAAATTTCTTAAAAATCGCGGAAATATCCTTTGAATAAAAAGATCACTTTGTATCTGTTTTAAAAATTTTGCAAAGAAACGCTCACTTGCATTTTTCTAAAATCGGTCTTAAGTAAAGTACCGTGCGCATTACCCCACGGACCACCCGTTTAGACTGCAGCTCTAGTCACAGACAGATGGACAGACAGAAGGATCGAAGAATGATACACGCAGCGGCTGTGAGAAATGAAAATAGCTCAAGAAATTTACGAAAATAGTATAAAAGAAATTAAATAAAGTGCACTACTGGGTTACACGTATTTGCACCTACATATATGATGTTTATCTGCAAATCACTCAAATTTAAAATTTACACAAAATTTTCCAAAACTGAATGTGACATAATCTGTGTATGTCAAATTTTGTTCAAATATTGATTTCAAAAAAAATCGGTAACCTAAGGACAAAAAATTAAGGAATGTACGAGAATAATGGTTAGAAAGCTTAATCGATTATAATACCGCAAATATGCAAAACATAAAAGTAATCAAAGTACAAGTACTAAAATATCGGACCACAAAAGTATACAATGTATACAATTATAGTAATACAGTAAGTTGTCTCGAATACAAAATAATACGATATCACTATAAAGCAAAACTCAGTAATACTAAAAACCAGTGCATTAAAAACAAAATTACCCAAGTCCACAAAAGATGTAGAAAGAAATTAAAAGTTTAGTTTCGAGACAACAACGAAATAAAATTAAAAATGAGACTTTTAAAGATGGAGACACTGATGAATTTGAAATTGCAAATAAATTTAACGAATATTTTATAAAAAGAATGAAGATCGACTGAAAATGTTGAGTATGCGAGTTGTATAATTTCAACAGAGAGCAAAATTAAATTTCTTCAAGTAGCATTGTACGAATTGAAGTAAAATAACGATTACATTTTGTTGCTCAACAAAATTTACTCGTACGGAATCCAGGAAAAAAAGCTACTATGGTTTGGTCATTTTTATCAAACAAATTTAAGCGGACGAAATTCAATAATAAAGGGTGGTTAAGTTTTAAGGGCCGATGTTGATTTTGAATAAAACACAAATTATTTAGGAAATTACTGTCATTTCTTTTTATTTTGATAATATTGGTATGGTTCAATTATGTATGGAACAAAATATCGGCCAAATGGCCGCCGCGACTTTGGCGGCACACCTCCATCCGATGGTCCAAATTTTCGATGACGCTGAGGCATAATTGAGGTTCTATGCCGTTAATGTGCCGAATTATCTCATCCTTTAGCTCTTGAATTATTGCTGGCTTATCGACGTACACATTTTCTTTCAAATAACCCCAAAGAAAGAAGTCCAACGGTGTCAAATCACATGATCTTGGCGGCCAATTGACATCGCCACCACGTGAGATAACACGGCCATTGAATTTGTCGCGCAAAAGAGCTATTGTTTCGTTAGCTGTGTGGCAAGTGGCACCATCCTGTTGAAACCACATATCGTCCACATCCATATCTTCCAATTCAGGCCATAAAAAGTTCGTTATCATCTTACGATAGCTAACACCATTCACAGTAACTGCCTGACCGGCCTCATTTTGGAAAAAATACGGCCCGATGATGCCGCCAGCCCATAAATTTCGACAATCACTCTTGGATTATCATTCGCCCAAATGCGGCAATTCTGCTTATTGACGAATCCACTGAGGTGAAAATGTGCCTCATCACTGAAGATGATTTTCTTCGAAAATTAATCATCCACTGTTGCCATTTCTTGCCACCATTGTGACCATTGACGACGCTTGAAATGGTCAAGAGGCTTTAGTTCTTGAGTCAATTGCACCTTGTAAGCGCGTAAATGCAAGTCTTTATGCATAAAGTTCATCAACGACGAGCGTGAGAGGTGCAATTGTTGGGCACGACAACGAGTTGAGGTGGACGGCTCTTCAGCCACACTATCGCGAACAGCAGCAATATTTTCTGCAGTACGAGCTATACAAGCATGCACTGGTGTTTTCACATCTCCTACAGACCCGGTTTGCACAAATTTTTGCACGATTTCTCCGATTGTACGCACATTTGGACGATTAAATTGACCGAAAGAATCACGAAATGCACGATATGCATTTTGATTTGAACGCCCATTTTCATAATAAGCCTGAATAACTTTAACGCGTTGCTCGATTGTGTATCTTTCCATGGTTCAAATTGAGTTAGTCTGAAATTGAGAAATGTCAAATGAAATGCAGAAAAAAACTTGACGTTTAGGTGTGGTTCACATTCAACATCGGCCCTTAAAATTTAACCACCCTTTAGTTTGTCAAATCCTGTCGAGGTGGAGTTTGGTGTGCCACAAGGATCAATTTTAGGTACGCTGTTATTTATTACCTACATATATGATATGCCAAATAATATAATTATACATTGCTACATTGATTTACGCTGAGGAGTGCAAAAATAAGCTAGTGGATGATATTCGTCAACTAGCTACGTTTTTGAAATAAATAAATTTGAATAGCGAAACGAAAGTTGAAATAAATGGTAATGCGGTAGAGAACGTGAAAAGTATTTGGAAATGATGGTAGATAAGGAGTTAAAATTTGATGATCATGTTTATATAGTATTGTATAGGATTCGTAAAAGAGTGGATGATTTGAGAGCTGTTACAGTTTTTAACACAGTAGTCAACCACACTTCGAGTATTGTTCGACAATAATATTCTCGTGCTGCAAACATATCGAAAGGCTCCAAAAACTACAAAACAAGGGAATGGGAAACATATTGAGATGCAATAGATTTACGTCAAACAAAGATTGGAATTTAACAAGCTGATGAAGATGAAACATGCCGACGCGCCTATCTATCTAACAAGTAAAGTCAGGCATGTAGGAGAGGTACAACCGTACCAGCTGCAAAACGTTGATGATTTTAGATTACGTCGTCAAAATTTATCAGCTACTCAAAATACGCTCAAGTATAAGGAAATTCATTTTTTTAATACACTACCCGATGATGTCAAAAACGTAACTAATTTTAGGTCATTCAAAAAAAAATGCAAAAATAATGTCTAAAGAACTACAATAACACAAAATTAATTAAATGATAAAGAAAATAAAATTCTTGTCGTAAATTAAAATATCGGTATTGCTCAGTAGTAATAATACTTTGTGATACCCCAAACTTCAAGGAAGTACCGTACTAATGAAAGTGAGTTCATTTATCCCACCCTGAACTTTTGTGGTAATCTTCCACAGTTGGAAGTGATGAAGGTCCCTTTTAAACCTTAGTACTACCCTAAATGCGTTATAGTATGGTAATATCCCACGATTAACTGTTTATGTACGATTATTATAGCCACCAACCTTTAAGCTTCAGCGCTAATCTGTGGAACGCATCTTCCCAGGGTATGTTGTAATTTAGAATGAAACCTAATAAGGGTACATACTTACTTTTTGTTTCAAAATTCTTACGATAGGTATGAGTATGTAAACATGTCTAATCTTTGCAAAAAGTGCGGATATCTAACCAAAAACATTAATGTAAAAAATCGGGTCAAGTTCTCTATATAAAAGCGTGCCAAATTCAACTTGTTTCATTTTTACCGGAAATGAGTTGCAGTACAAATATTATTCTTAAGAGATCTTTGTCTAGAATTTGAGCAAAAATCGAAAATTGTCAAAGCGATTGGCCAGCCTGTGAAGCCAGCGATTGAAACAATTTGTGCTGCCTATCAAAGAACCAGATTTATTAAAAAGTTTCTTGGTTCTTCTTCGATATTTTGCGAAAAATGGTAAACGGGTTGTACAGTTTTCTATGGGAAAATGATGTAGATATACGTATAAGGTGATCTTGGGCTTAGTAGGAAGATGATGAATAGACTTCCAATGGTATTGAGCAGAATTTTAAAATTCTTTATGTCATAATTCTTGAAATATTGAGCTTTCAAAATCAATGAAATTAATTAAATTCGCGGACAATTTTCGACATTTCACGTAAAATAGTAAAATGGGACCCAGGATAATGAAGTATACATAAGGTAATCTTGGGCTTAGTAGGAAGGTGATGAATAGACTTCCAATGGCATTGAGCAGAAATTCTTTTTAATTTAAAAATTCCATTGTCTGTAATATTTTTACACAACATTTTTCGTAAAATGGTGTATTTACATACGACCAAAAAACAACAGCAATTGATTGGCCTCAATGAAGACGTGATCCGAAACCGGGAATCCTGCCGGTACTTCCTGAGGTCAAACCGGCAAACCCCGCAGCGGACCAGTAGGGATGCAGTAAAGTGGGAGGGTTTTGATCCTTCTACTCCGGATCATAACCTCGCCGTAAGGAAAGAAGAAGGCGTATTTACATACGTATTTACTTATCAGATCATATTTTGTTTTTTTAACTAAGCAATGACTACAGCAAATGACGACTAACTGCTAAAAAAATGTAAAAATTTTAAATTGGCTGTTATGATATTCACTAGATACGATATATTTAAATGTTTTGAAATGCCAATGACTCGAAATCGAAGATGAATATCGATAAAAGTAATAAGCTAGATTTTGTGGAAAATTGAAGAATAGATCAAACTGCTAAAAAAATAAATACATATATGTAGGATCGAGCCAAACTACGAACGTACCCCTACACGTAAACAGAACGGGACTACGACAATGACACACACACAGAGACAAACACTCCATTAACGAACCCAGAGAGCAACTCCGTTTTAGTTGTTGCATTGAGCAGTTGATCATAGAACACCAAACAGAGCAGACGTTACCAAACGCAGTGTAACTACATACAAATAATCTAAATAAAGTTAAACATTGAATTTTAATCGAAGTGTTTAGTGTTTCTTTTGAAAAGATCAACCCTACATATACATATTTTTTTTTAAATTTCTTAAATTTAACAATCTGTCTGCTTGTGAAATCTCATAAGCCACCAAGATTTTACCTCACAGAATCCTTCCTAGGTATGTCAGTAAGTGAGCTCCTGATAATTTGCCAAAGAGTCCAATAAAAAATATCTCCATAATCTCTATCAAAAGAGATAAACATATGCAGAAACTAGCAATAATAACAGAGCAGATAAGAAGAATGAGAAAAATCCAAAGGCAAACGGTATTGCAATTATTTATTTTTTTCACATAGTCTCATACAACCGAAAAAAAAATAAAATTTAGAAACAAAAATAAAAACACAATTACCTCATTCATTCATACCTATACATATATGTTTATTTATATCTATACAGATATTGTATTTTTTATTGTTTTTTGTCGACAGTTGTCTTTGTTCTGGTTCATTTATTTTGAAATAAAATTAAATTTTTCGAAAACTCGAACTATCGTCAATCCTATTTGTTTGAGGTTCTGCTCCGAGCTTTGTTTGAATCTGAGTTCGACATTTTGGATAGAGGCCTCTTAAAGGACATGTGATCTGTTTATAAATTCTTTCAGGAGTTTCTATCAAACCTGGATAGAAACTCCTCAAACTTCCTTATCCATGAAATTATTTCGTTTAGTTCCTGAATTATATGATACGAGTAGAAGAAAAAATGTTCAGGAGATTCGTTCCCCAAAGTTCATTAACAATGCTCAAGGCCAGCTTCTTGTAGAAGACGACAAAATTCTCCACAGATGGCGACAGTATTGTGAAAGACTTCTGAATGAACAGTTTCCCCGGGTATACTTTCCAAGAGCCGCTCCCAACCATAACGAAGTATCCGATATTACTGTCGAAGAAGTTAGGAATGCAGTCAACTACTCCAAAAAAAAGAAAAGAAGTTAGGCCAGACGAGAGTTCTGAGTTCTGGAAAAAGATGGGAGACATCGGGTCCAGATGACTCATGAGCCAGTGGAGGCATCATTTCCTTTTCGCAAAGGAAAGGACGATATGCGAAACTGTGATAACTACCGTTCTGTCAAGCTGATGCCACATACCATGAAGATCGTTGAGCGGGTATTATATGGCCGACTGCGGAAAATAATACGGCTATCTGATGACCAATGCGGGTTTGTCTCGGGTAAATCAACAACAGATGCAATCCAAAGTATAAGGATCACAATGGAAAAACATCATGATTCCTTAAAGGACTTGCATATGGTATTGGTTGATTTTGAAAAAGCCTTTGATAGACAACCAAGACATCTCTCAGTAGAGATGCAGTAAAGTGGGATGGCTGTGATCCTTCTACTCCGAATCATAACTTCGCCGTAAACAGAAGAAGAAGAAGTTCCTGAATTATAGGAAATTTATCGCCCTTTTAAAAATTATGTGCAACGGAGATTGTACTTTATTTGTTTCTATCGTATGTACCTTCATCTTTATCTTGATAGTTCGTTAATTTGTAACTTGAATTAGTCGTTTAGATCCAGGTAACTTTCTTTCGCTGCAGCCTCCTTATCTATCGCTCTACATTGTGGTACAACCCGATTTCGTGCATCGGTATTTTTCAGAGAGGTGGTTTGACAACTCTTATTAGATTCTGATACCTTTAGTTGTCTTGTTGATTTTTATTGTAAAAGGATGATTTATTTTTCCTTAATTTAAGATCTCCTGTAAATTGCCTAGAGTTAACTTAAAATAACATATTTGTAGTTTCAAGATAGACAACCCAGCATTTTCTTCCCACCCTGTGAGCTTGCAATCCACATCTGATACACCTTCAACTAGTCGTGACTGGAGAAATTCTTTCGCACAATCGCAATGCATATATGTATATTTGTCAATTTCTTCAAGACCGTTTATTTATTAAATTTCTTCTGTCAACCCCGGTGAGAGCAATAGCTCTGTATAGCATCCCCCCAGGGAGAAAATTGTGAAAAACGAGAGAAAGTCTCTGATTTCCCCCATTCTCTTCAATTATTCTTTAGCCATAATAAAAACACAAACACAAAGAAGAAAAAAAAAAGAAAAGAAAAGCAAAGCAAAGCCCTTGCAACTTTCAATTGGAAAATGTTGACACCTAATCACACCAATCCACCCCCCTTGTGTGAGAGGATGATAGTGGTGGACATACATTCAACTTTCACTACTGCACCGGGTATAAAGTTATTCCTCGAAAACGGGACATAAATGTGCACTTATATATTTACATTAGGCACGTTGAGACCGTAGTGTCAAGGATAGGGATTACTGTAACGCCCGCTTCGTACTAATTATCCCTGATCTGGCTCGGCTGAGATATTTTATGCATGGAATTAGCTCACTTATTGGAAAAGAGAAAGGATGCAGATGTAAGGGAAGGGTAAAGAAGAGATTAATTAAATTATTTTGAATAATTCCACTGAGGACACCCCATTGTGGCTGGCGCATGCTGGTAATGATTCAAAAATGATGAGTGGGCTATGAAACGATTAAAAAAGGTTGCCGGACTAATAAAAGTCGGGGTTCTTTGTGTTGCATACTTTATGAAGGTTTCCCTGTCTGATTTGGCAACGTGGTGGTCGTCTTGCAGTTGAAAGGTGTGATTAGGTATGGAACGAAAGGTAGATTTGCTGATTACTTTCATGTACCCAAGTGGCTGGACCCTTAAATCTGGGCGATTCCATGAGAAGCATTTTTATTGAAGGGCTGTCTCAACTCAATATCCTGAGGTGAAATCCTGGTGTAAATAAATCAATTTGTCTTTAAGTTTTAAGTCAATTGTTTTCAACAGCAGAATCAAGGTTGCTTCATTCTTTCTCATCAGACTTTACTTTAAAAGTCAAAGCCAAGGAGGTGCCACCTCAACCACTCATACACTTCCGCTATTTTGATGGTGACTGATTTTGAGGGTAGTGCTCCAAGTTATTTAGGTCCCACTCACCTCATTTGCTTTATTGAATGCACAGTTTGTAGACGTTTTCAACTTAAGATTTTTATCAGATCTTAGAATACCATATTAGTTTAAGATCAGTAAATGACTAGAAGCACGTGCTGATCCCGAATTGATGATCCTCTCATAAAAACTTCTCCTAGGATGTGATACGATTATAAAAATTTTAGTATGCCAGAATTTATTAATCAATTAGTTATCATGGTGGGCAATCATGCTAGTAATCGATAACACGATCAGTATAATTCAAGTTCGACTGTCGATCATCTGCGTCAAGCACCTGGAACAATCAATCACTGATCATCGTCATCGATGATGGCAAACATGTATGTTTTGGATTACCATTCTCAACATCAGTTATTCAAGTTCAATAGTCGATGTGTTCACTTTTGTCCATCAATTACTACTTCATAATAATGTCAGGAATCAACTTGGAGTTGAGTTGGAGTTCTCAAAATCAGTTGAAAAAATAAACATCTCGTTAAGTTGGACATTGATCAGCTAAAGTTATTGTATGTCGACTAGGTTAATAAAAATATTGAAATAATGGATAAGATCAGTTGACGAGGCTTCTGGTCGTGATAACATTTTCTGAATTTTAAATACCAAACTTAGGAAGATAAGCTGGCGGTGGTGAGATCAGTTGGTGATCAAGCTTTTAAACTAGAAATAAATTGCAGTTTATGGTCTCGTATTGTTCTAAGAAAATTCGATGTATGTATATTTTAGATAACATTCTTAAAGAGCCCCTTCACTTTTCGAACTATTTTCTGCACCTTGATGCAGATATCAGATTTCCACTATAATGGTGTAGCGATCATAGCAATCACTCCCTTTAAAGATAACCCAAATCATTACTCCTGAACTACGTGTGTAAGTTGTAATATGTATATGTAATTTTGTACTTCTCTTCACAATACATACAACTACTCACTTTAGATCGCGATCCCGATGCCAAACGGCCAATTGGATCCTTTTCGCTAGATCACGCTCATCATCAGTTCTTATGTCGAATTTGAAACGATGGTGAAAGTACGGGCGACTTGAATGCCGATGAACAGTCGTTCGTTGAAAACCATTATCGGAATTAACTTCATCGGAGGGTAACAGCGACACCTTTACATAGGCATTCACAGCAACGCTGCTTCCATTGGGACGTTGAAGATCGCGACATCGAATCACTAAAAAAGAAAGACCACGCATTGGTAACAAAAACTCGAACAAAATCTTTTAACTCACCATGAACATTAAGTCGGTTATTTTCAACAAAGACCGCCAGATCTAGTGAACCTTTAGCGGGACCAGCACGTGAGACACACGAAGTACTGCCTTCGGAAATATTCGATGAGGCCACCGAACTTCGTTTGGCGTCACTAAAGTCATCATCGCTATCCGGAGAGAAAGTCAGACATCGCTTGATCGAATGTGTCTGCTCCTGGGTGGGTGTAGAACAGTGCTGCTGTTGTATGTCTTTCGGGAAGTTCTCTGGAAGGGAGTCCACTATCAAGACCACATTTTTGGGAGTTTCCATATTGGCTAATTCCCTTGTAATCTTCTCATCTATGGATCTAGCTTTTGGGGTCTCAGGACTTGGAATACCATTAGGAAGAGTCAAACCGATCATTTCCTGTTTCGGTCTTGGGCGTCGCCGCACCACAACTCGTTGTCTCTTCAAATGCGGCGGTGTCCGCACTTCCATTTCATGAATACTCTGTTCCAAATCATATTCTTTGATTGTCCCCATGAGGACGTCATCACGTTCTTTGTGTGAACTTTTAATAATGTTATCCAACATTTTGTCCAAAGTCTCATCACCCATTTTCGATGAACTGAGAGACTCGTCTGTGGACTTTCTCGGTTTAAAGGATAATCGACTGAGCGGACACTTATCAAAGTCATCCGAGAATCGACCAGCACCAATGGGTGTATAGTTTTCAGCCTCAAAGGTGGGCAGGGTTTTTGAGTAGGGATTTCGCTTCACACGCAATGGACTTAGTGTTCGACGTGTTGGCGTCATTGGTCGTTTTGGTGATTTACCATTGCTAACGTCACGCAGGGCTGATAGGCTGGTGTTACCCACTGGACTACGCAGGAAGTGAATTCCCATATTCTCTTTATTTGATTCGTCTCCCTGTATACGTTTCGTACTTTGTGTGTTCGCATCAAGCGATTTTCGATGCAAACTACGTTCCAGGGTGGTAGAGGTTCTTGTTCGTGTTGGCATTTTCATGGGTCTAGTTGCGTTGCTGCTGCTTCTGCGATGTTTTGGTGGTGTGCGACGTATTTGTCTCTTTGGTTTTGGCTCAATTGGTCGTTTTGTTTGTGTCCACTTTAGCATTGCCACACGGAGGGAAACATTTTCTGATTGGAATTATGTAGAATCTAATTGGCTGCAACGAGAGAGAGTGAGTACGTTAGAAAAGGAAATGAAAATGGAGGGAAATGCTATGTTTTTTTTTGGTTTGTGGATTGAATAGTAAGAGTTTGCCTCCACTTTAGCATTGACACACGAAGAGGGACTTTTTGGGTGCAATGCTTGAATGAAGGAAATTAATTTTTTTTTTTCTTGATTGGATTGTGGATTGGGTAGAGAAAAACGTGGGATGTAGGTTTGTGTACAAACTGACGCTGTAAAAGAATGCAATCATTTTGTTATTTAACTCATTTGACTTCACGTGGATTTGTTTCAATTCAATGACTTCAATAATCACTTCAACTTGGAAAAAAATAAATTACCATTCATTTTGAAGTCATGATTTACCAATCATTTTCTGCAATCATAATTTTGAAGTCAAAATGAATGCAATCATTTTGAATGTTCTGCATTAATTGAAGTCACCTTGAAGTCACTAGTAGTCATTGCATTCACTTGGAGTCATTGAAGTCTTTGAAGTCATCTGAAGTCATTGAAGTCTTTTAGGTGTATACTAACTGTGTAGTGTGGCTAATGCTTCTTGACCAAAACAGTCAATATACTCATTACTGTTACTTAGAATTGTAATGCCAAGTAGTAGTACTTCTACATATAATATTGCTTCAAGCGATGAAAAATAAGAAACACACTGAAGATATAAATTTTCCATTTAAAATATACAGATGTAAAAACTTAAATGAAATGAAACATGCTCTTGCTGCAAGAAACAGTGCTTTCATGCGGTTTAAGCTGAATGGTTTTGTTACTGCACTCACTACACTCTTATTTTACGGTGTGGAGTAATCATCTCAACATTTTAAAATTGCAATGTATAGATAATTATGATACAGATACGGATAAATAAAAACAAAAATTGTTTATGTATACTTCATTTAATAATAAAAACAAATATATAGTTTATTTATTCATTTATATATGTACCTAAAGGGGTTCTTAGGTTTATTAAATTATTTTTGTTGTATTTATTTATGTCTCAACTCTATTATTGCTTTTACACGAAGATGTACCATTTATAATATTTTTTATTTTCTTTTTGAATTTACGTATTGGTACTGATTGTTTATTAGAGATTTTTTTTATTTTTATTTATTTATTTTTCTGGTAGGAGACACTAAAAAACAGATTCAGTAACTTGAATGACTTCAACGAATTGAAAGACTTCAATGACTTTAGGTGACTTCAAAGACTTCAATGACTTCAAGTGAATGCAATGAATGCTAGTGACTTCAAGGTGACTTCAATGAATGCAGAGCATTCAAAATGATTGCATTCATTTTGACTTCAAAATTATGATTGCAGAAAATGATTGGTAAATCATGTCTTCAGAGTGAATGGTGATTTATTTTTTCTAAGTAGAATTCATTGAATTGAAACAAATCCACGGGAATTCTTAGTATGATTTCAAATTCCGCAATTCTTTTACAGCCCTGCAAACTGAGGTGTCTGAATTTGTGGAAAGTAAGAAAAAATCTTAAAATAGTCAGATTGGGGTTCATAAAACTCTTTAGATGTATTTGATTGTTTTTAAATCAAGGAGTTACGGTACGAGAATTGTCACTTTTTGAGTTTAGTGAAAGTAGTATCTATAATTTTAGATTAGCAGTATAGATTCGAAAGATATTACAATTGAAATTTAAGTTTACTATCACCTGTTTTTTTGTAGGTTTTAAAAATTCTTAATTTGGGTAGTATTTTACATTTCACCCATTTGATTGCGCTCAGAAAATATTGGTGCACAGAAAGCGCTACCAAACAGCTCATACCATCAATTCTTTTTTTAAACAGTGGAATAGAGCCACGAAAATTATGGACAGCGGAATATCCGATTAACAGCTTAGATAATTGTGAAGAAAGCTTCGCTAAGGTACTGAATGGTGCAATTTTAGCCCAAACTCTACTCGCGTATCGTGGGCGTAGATCTATTAATATCGAAATTTTTTCAAATACTCTCAGAAAAAGGACAGTTTGGTTCGGAAGCTGATTTATTATACCATTCTTTTTTTTTTTTTGTTATAACGACCTGTATTTCTTCCAATTTATTAGTAATTTTTTTTTTTTCTAATATCAGAAATAGGAAACAATATTTTTAAGAATTTTTGATTAAGTGTTGAGTCCCAAATTTTATTGCGGTCGGAAAAATGTCGGTGCACAGAAAGCATAGAAAGTAGAAAATCTGATTGAAGGACAAGACGATCGCGAATGCCAGAAAGCTTTGACTATGATATTGGATAGTGAAATATCAAGGCTAACTCTTTTAATGGAAGTTGTAAAAATGTGCTAAATATTGCCCAGGCATTGAAATCTTCTCAAATACGGTCAGGGAAAGGACAGTTTAATTGTGTTTTTGTTTGTAGGTATCAGAAATTAGAAATAAAAATATTTGTTTAGTTGCTATGTTTTTGTCTGTAAATTAATTTTATATATAATCTTTAACTGAAATAAATAATTAAACCTTATATTGGCCTTTTTGTTAACCACCAATAAGTACATTTTTTTATATATACATGCATTTTGTGCATTTATGTATGCATATATTTTAAAGTTTAATAAAATACTTAATTATCTAATGATTTAATATTTCAACATTTTTAAGACTTTTTAAAGTCGAAGGCACTTTGGGAAATATTTATACATATGTATGTATGTAGTTTTTAAACAATCAGTTATTTAAAATTTTTAATTTTATTAATAAATTATTGCTGCTTTTTTTTTCTTGTTTTGTTTTTAATTTTTTTTAACAAAATTTCAATTTGAAGAATAATGGATTAACTTCTCTTAATTTGTCAGTTTGGTTTTTTATAAAGTCACACTTGTTGATTATTATTGAATGGATAAATCATTAAAAAAAAAGAGGAACAAAAATAATCGGTTGCTGACAAAATAGTTTCTTTTTATGAAGTTAAATAGAAGATTTCGACTTAACCAGGGATCTCAGTTTGAAATACTTGAGAGTAATAAACACCCAATACAATTGAGTCGTAGATCGAGATTAACAGTTAAAAAAAAGACAATATGTTTTGAAAGCTGTACGCTGAAATCCAATGGAAATACATTTTAACTGAGAAACGACTGAATTATAACAAAATTATTGTTTGGAATAACTCAAAAGTAATAGAACTGGACTTTAAAATTTAATACCCTACAATTCTAGTTTAGTGAGATCATTAGCTTATGATATTTTTTATTATTTTATACTGTATCTACAGCAGCTGAATTACAAATTGACGATTTTGATATTTCTGCTCATCCTAAAGTATTTTTAAAAATTGTTGACCTTGACATTTTCAGGAACCATAGAGCTTCTGTAAGAGCACCTCGTCCGCTCAATCCAAGTGAGACACAGATGAAATAGTGTTGCACAGGTGCCGACTCATTCACTTAATCGCACCTAATTGGACAAAAGGACATTTGGACGTTCATTGTATGGAATCGTGAGTGAAAGTCGATGTCAGACTGCTAAAATTTGAAATCGAAGTTGACTTCGCTACCCGATATTTTTGGTCAACGTTCATCGGCCTAAGAAATTATAAGGCAAAAAAGGGACGAGCGGAAAGTTGCGAGGGGAAATTCAGGGATAATTGTCAAAAGTTGGTGTCACTCTCTTTATTTTTTGTGTCTAAATCTGAAAGAAACAAAGCAATAGCTCTAACAAATTCTAATCTATAAACGCGTATGATAATAAACAGTACGATTTGGGTAGAAAAGGTCACAAGGTTAATTTTTTGGTTAGTCAAAGTTTGGTGACATTTTAAGCACACTTAACACACTTGCTGCACTCCTATGAATATTTTTAGAAGAATAAATTGCTAATTTTTGTAACTGGTTCAGCATACATAAATTTAACTGCTTATTAACTGTACGTACTACACTGAGTACATATGTATTTTTGAACTTCGAAAAATTGGGTCGTTTTTGCTTGATTTTGCTATTACAGGAACGATGTGGAATACATTTTTCGAACTGAAATTTCGGCTGCAAATTAAAGCTCTAAAATCCATTTTGAAAATCTGAACAACATTTTAAACAAAATGAAATTTAATTGCCGGGCAAAATTCGGGGCGTTATCTAAATGTCGAACATATCGAATTTCCTTGATATTCTTTTTAAAAAGGCTTCACTTTAAATGTATTTTTCCTCTCCAAAGTGCGCGTAAAGATTTTCTGAATTTGGACGCTGACAATACAAAATCTGGACAAAATTTTGGCAAACAAAGCAATATTTTTGATTCCTCTGTTAAATGCATTTTTAAAATTGGAATATTCACACCAATTTGGATCTCTAAAATGTAAATAAAAATGTTTGCAAATCTATTTTTTATTTATTTAAATTGATCAAATTTTGCACCGTATCCGGCAAATTTTTTCCTGGTTTTATTTTTAAAAACTTCACGTTAAAGGTTTAAAGTGTTTTTGAAAATCGACCCTGCCAATTTAAAATTGTTTGGTGGAAATGTTTATTCTTAGATATATGTACCCGTATGTATATATTCATAGTAAATTGTAAAATTTAGTTATACATAGGTACTTTATATATAGTTGCAAAACGAATTTTATTTTAACTACTATAACTACTATAAAATCTGGACACAATTTGTTTGTAAAATCTTCACGTTAAATGCATTTTCCACACCAAATTGAAGCTCCGAAGAGCAACTAAAACTTTTTGGAATAGAAGGATTTTTTTGATTCTGTTTTTATATGCATTTTCAAAATTGAAATTTGTACACCAAAATGGAGTCAATGAAAACCATCCAAAAAAGGTATATTGCTCATTTTTCTTCTTTCGATTGTGTGTGCTGTCATAAGTTTTCCACCTTGTCACCTTTCTGCAGATGGCCTTTTCTTCGTTCGACTTATGCCAGTCGAAAGACGTATACAAAATGAACAAAAGAAAACCGGCACCTACTACAAAATGTCAGCAATATATTCTCATGTATTTTGCAAACCTCCATCCTTAGTACAACATTAAAAAGAGGACCAAACAATTAAAAAGAAAAATAAGGAAATGGATTGATGGTTCCTGATTTCCCTAGTTTCTCATAGTCGTACATGTCACGTGTACTGAATTTTTCCGCCACAGTGATTTTCTGATCTATCCGACATCTTCATGTAATACAAACATCTATGTAGAAAAACATAAGTTGCGAACTATGATAGAAAGCGATTCCGGATCTCGGGTACATCCTCTTCACCCTTAAAACATAAAAATGTGTCATAAAAACTTGGTGACATGCAGTTCACCTTCTTGTGACGGGATCAAAATAGGTTTTCTAACACCACTCTGAGAGGGTTGGTATACAGCTTTTGTTGGTCTCGCAGAAAAATCAATCGATATCCTTTGTAGATCTATGTATGTAAAAGAAAAATTTTCTATACACAATTCAAACAGCAACCACACAAATGCTCTGTTTTCTGCTGGCGTTGGAAGAGAAGAAATTTGTAAGCTGATTAAGATATTCACATCACTGGGAAAGATAATGCTGTATTCGTTTTGTATTTTCTGTATACGAGAATCGAATACGTTTTTGATTATGTGGGGAAATTGTATGCATAGTTAGTGTCACAAATTGTGTACTCAATTTTATCAGGAAAACATAAATTATGTACTTAAGTTTAGGAGACTAATTTTTATCATTTGAGGACTTTATGAACATCTTTTTGGAACAAATTTTGAACGCAGAGCTTGATTGAGAATTTGTTTAAATATACATTTTTTCAGAAGAAGAAGTTGAAAGATTCGGGGAAGCCTTCATGTAAAAAACCCATCACAAGCAAGATAGAGCACGACCGGCGAAGTAACCACAATTATTGTCATGTTCAAAGGAAAGATCCTTCGAACCCCGGCAAAAAAGCAATATCAATCAACGTTCCTAAACAATCGCGCTAAAAAGGCAGACCAAAAAACAACTGGATCACACAAATGCAAAAACACCAGCATTCGATTGGCCTCAGTGACGAAGTGATCCGAAACCGGGAAGACTGCCGGTACTTTCTGAGGTCACACCGGCAAACCCCACAGGCGGATCAGTAGGGATGCAGCAAAGTGGGAGGGTTGTGATACTTCTACTCCGGATCATAACTTCGCCTTAAGGAGAACAAAAAGAAGAAGATACATTTTTTAACTTTACCAAATTTTGAATGAAAAGGGATTTTAATGATTTTCTTATAAGAATTTACAAAATCTTTCAACAGATTAATTTTAGTATGAATGGTTTAATTCTGTCTAATGTCTAATTTAGTACGGTTCCTGTTTTTCGGGACATGTTTTTGACGGAAATAAGAGGTTTTGGTTCAATATTAAATGATCGGAATAACAAATTGTAATTATAAATTTGAAATTTAGACCTTAAAAATGTGGAACATTTCGACCTGAATTTGTTTTTAGCCCACCCGCTTTAATATTTTGACGCTTTTGTATCATTAAAATTTTGAACTCAGTAACAAACATACAAATATATTTGAACCTTTCCAATTTTTTAAACAAAAATGGATTTTGATAATTTCCTCATAAAATTAACAACACCTTTTAATTTAACAGGTTCCTTTTAGTAGAAATACCTTAATTCAAATTTGAAGAAAAATATCTAATTTAATATGGTTTTTCATTTGTCAGGAAATATTTTTGATAAAAATAAGGGGTTTGTCCCAGTATTTTCAACACATAGTATTGTCTCCGTTTGCCTTTGGAACTCTCTCTATTTAATTATAATTCTAAAATAGACCAAAAGCCTTTTTGAAATTTGGACTTTGTGAAAAAAATTTGAAAAGAATATTGACCAAAATTTGAAGTTAATGCCAAAAAAATTACAGTCATATTTATATTAAAAGAGAAAATTTCAGTTTTTATGAAGATGACGACTTAAATTTTGATGGACGAAAAATGTGCTCACATGACATAAGAATTATGGATTTTTATCCATTTTTTTGTTTTCTATTTTCACTTTTTTTTATTTCTTAAACAATTTTGGAGAATCTGGACAATTTTCGACGCTTAAGACCATAAAATTGTCCCGATGAAGGTTTTTTCTCCAATGTGGTAACGTTGGCCTTTCTGAATATTTGGGAAGATATTTTGATAATTTTGAATTTAGTTGTATATTTCTTTGACATACAATTTGGGCCTATTGAGGAACAACAACAACAATTTGGCCTTAAAATTAGTAATACAAATCATAAAGGTAAGTGTTTTGATAGATTTTAGATTTTAAACATTACTGTTTTAATTGTGTGAAGTTTTAATTTAAATTCAGCAATTCTTAGCCTTTTGGTCATTCACGAAAACTGACAGTTTAGTTTACACATTTCTAATCTGTTTATTGACACCGAATATAGACATGTTTAGAATCAACATCGCTTATTTCTTAGATCTGTGAAAAATGCGCAGTAAAACTAATTTTGAACTTTTGGAACATTCGATGAAAGTTCAATATAATTGCAGGCTCATAATTTTGACGTTATCCTCATACAAATTTGTGCACCTTAGTTGATGAGTCCTGTAAATTGTCGAGCATATTTAAAACATTTTTGACCTCGTGCAAATACAATTTCAGCAGTTTCGACCAAATACTCTATTTTGGACAATTAAAACCTTATTTTAATCGATGTACAAATTTCGGATAAGAGAATAAATATATTATATGAGTGCTACCGAATTTTGATCGTGTCAGAATTAGTTCCATCACAAAATATTGGAGGGCAAGTTTCGAATCTGCTAAATTCGCTGTCAGAATATTTTGGATTTTCTATTAATTTCGACGAATTCAAAAACCAGAAACGAAAAACGTAGACAGAGTCATTGAATATAATATTTGAGCTTAATTCGTCTCAAAATTGTTGGCTTTGTTGGAGTAGGTACATTCCAAGAGTATTCGGGTAGTTCCTATTATAATTTTGATTTGAATTCTCGTTTTTTAGAATACAAAATATTGTTTTAAAAATTTAGGGCCTCCTGCCAAACTACTGCCACAATATTCCGTAAATTCTATAAATTTGGACGAGACCTGTAAAATGTTTAATGAATTTTGAATGACCATAATTCTTTAACTTTTGAAATATATATCACCAGACTCGAATTTGACTAGATTGATCCTATTATTAAGTGTAGTTCATTGAACATATCCCTAAGTTATAGCTTTTGAACATTTTTGAAAAGTGTCTCACAAAATCATTTTGATTAACAATTATTGTTTTGAAAATTTGAGGCTTTCTGCTACAATATTATATGTGACCAACATTTTTGGACCCTGGACCTCCACATTTTCATATAATTTCATGACTGGAATTATAAGCTTCTCATTTTTGTGGTCACTTAAATCACTTTCAACGTTTGGACGCATTATTGAATCTGAATCCGAGCTTTTAGATTTTTTGAAATTTTGTTTGAAATGTGTAACGTTTCAAAAACTACAGTTTATGATGTTTATGACGTTCTTGCCGGAAAATAAATTGTTTGAAGGTCTTCTTTTCGAGACATATACTTTTATATATGTATTTTGGTCTATCAATGTTTTAAACGCACATTATTTGTTTTAAACGCTTGAGGTATTCTGTCGACAAAATCAATATAGATCACTTCTATATAACTTTGCAGCTGCTCTTTTTCGGCAGTCCGCCGCTCACAAACGTACAGACGATGATAAATCATCTTCGGGTGCCTAAAATATTCCAAAAATTGTCTTTTGTTGTTAAGTTCGCCCAAATTATCCTTACAGACAACGGCAAAAAAAAAATCAATGTAACAAAACAAGTTGGTGCAACATCCTTAAAGATCCTCCTGTTTCCTATCCAGAAGCCCATATTAAAAAATTTGCATAAACTAAAGAAAACTTTGCGCAACGATCATTGCTAACTCACTGCCTTGAATGAGTGTGTGCCTTTTATTTTCCCTGAACGTGAATGGGGTATTTTATTTGGCAATTTGCATTTTACTGTTCCAAACACAAAACAGTTTTTTTTTAATTAATTTGAAAGGTAAAGGACGCATGTGTCCTTCCTTTTCTTGGTTTAAACTTGTTTTTTTTAGTGCAACATGCCACAATGAAGAATCCGCAAATTATTTCGGCTAGTGGTCCTTTCGCCGAAAATTCTCCCGGTTTTTCCATATCCTTCTAAGAGTCAAAAAATAAAAAAAAAAATTTAGAACTGGATTAAAATTTGTCTCCTTTTTCAGATTTTGTTTCCCATTTATTATCCCTTCGATTTGTGTAAATTTACTGCACAGCTTGAGACAGGATTTCTGCGCATTTTTTTGTTTACTTCTTTAAGTTGAGTGATCCTATGAATGGAGAGGGAGAATAAACAGGAGGATGGCAGAAAGGATGTTTTTCTTCTTTCTTAGGTTGAATGGAAATTTTGCAAGGATATGGGTAAAGGATAAAAAAAATAGAAGCAACATAGACATGAAAGGTAAAATGTGGACAATAAGTGGACAAATGAAATTGCAAACCGTGTCCTGTCAGGTGGTGGTGGGTAATGGTGAGAAGTTATTCATTCACAGTATGGCAACAGAAGGTATAAAAGGGATGATGTCATTTTGGAATCCTTCGGAAGTTTGAGCGCGAGTCTGTGTTTAGGAAAGATGGTGCGGTATGTTATATGTCATGTTTTTGCGGTAATGTTACTGGTAGAGGGTTGACAATATCTTAGCCTGAACTTTGTCGAAATTCTACAAAATTATTGAATGGATATAAAGATTCATTAATTAAGCAGACGATAGTCATTTGTATTTCTACTTTGATTCTGTTTCTGTTATGAAACTAGAAAAGGACTTTCTACCTCAATTATTCCATAGACGAACTAATGGAATAGGGTTTGCTTGATTAGCCTCTTTAGTAAACTCCAACCCAGAAAATTTAGTCAAAATATAAAATTATTAGATTATTATTAAAATATCACTGTTCGAATATATTTAAGGATAATAAATTTGTAAATTTTGTTAAAGCATTACCTCTCGTTCTAGGTTTCTTTTTGTTTAAATTCCAAAGTACGAAGTAACATTTGCAATGAATCATACCACGTAATATAATCTTTTGTTTTTTTAGTCAGGAACTAATTCTGCAGACATACAAAAACTAAGTCCTAATAGTGCCATTAAGTGATTATTGTTTCTTTAAAAACAAAAATTCTACATTTCTTGAATCAAAAGTCTAAAACTGATATTTTTCTGTAAGTCAAAATTAAGGTCTTAAAGTTTCAGAAAATCTAATTGGGCCCGAAAACGAAATGATTTTCTTTATATTGAGCTGAACTAGGTGCTGTTCAAATAGTCTAATTTTGTACTTATTTTGTATTAAATTTGTACTAGAAATTAGATTTTGAAATGTTCCAAAATCTGAATATTTCCAAAAATATATCGTTCAAATAGTTTAACTTTGGTTGCTTGCGCGTCCTTATGTTAATTATTTTAGAGCCTAAATTAATGACGAGAATTGTGAAAACAAGATTCTAAAAGGTTCGAAATCTTACAGTTTTTCAGCAATTTACAGCAACTTTTCCTTCAGAGTTTTAGGTTATTTTCCATTAAATATCTTTTGAAGTATTTTTCTACAACTGATCAGACTGTAAGCTTTCAATTGACATTAATTATATTAGTTTTTGACAAAAGTAAACATTTTAAGTCCGAAAAACTTTTAGATTTCAAAAGCAGTTCAAGATATTTTTCAATAAGATCTTCTTAAACACAATCTGAGTTTGAATTTGAATTGAATTCCATTGTTAAAATGATGACTAAAAATTATAAATCAAATTATCTTAAATTTGAATTAATTAAAATTATAAACTACTCGTTTCTATGAAATATATTTCACTCAGATCTGAATTTGGCTTGAACATGAAGTCACAAATTTTGGGCCACATAAGACTAAGATGCGCTAATGATTTATTCAGATATCTCAAACTGATCAAAATAGTGGGCCGTAAGTTCTTCTTCTTCTCCTTACGGCGAAGTTATGATCCCACTTCACTGCATCCCTACTGGCCCGCCTGTGGGGTTTGCCGGGGGCCGAAAGTTATAATTTAAAAAGCTGCACGTGCTTGTAGAATGCTGACAAATTTATTGACTATCTCCTCGATTAAAATAACTAGAAATCGGTAAAGTTAAAAAGTGACATTAAATGTGATTTGTTCACGAAAATTTAAAATTGTTTCTTGTCCATCTCTCATGACTAAAATTGGAACTAATCGGCTACATTAGACAGTTCCATTGTGAATTTGTTAGATTTTCGGACTTGATTAGTGTGAGAAGAATTTGGATTCATTAGAGAGAAATTTAGTGATTTCTGGATACAAAAATTGGTCAAAAATGTGCTCCCAAAATGATCCTAATGTAGGGACA
This sequence comes from Pocota personata, assembly GCA_963082735.1. Taxonomy (NCBI): domain Eukaryota; kingdom Metazoa; phylum Arthropoda; class Insecta; order Diptera; family Syrphidae; genus Pocota; species Pocota personata. Next base: position 116,962,288 of record OY720430.1, read on the forward strand.
TTATTTGCAGATAGTAAAATGTGGCTTTAGTAAATTGTGGGTCACCTACATTTGGGCTAAAATTGTTCTCCAAACACATAATTTTGTCAGGTTTTGTTCAATACCTTTATCCATCTCTTCTGACTAAAACTAAAACTTATCGAGAGCATTAAACAGATTTTAAAGTGTCTTGGGTAGGTTTTTGATCAGAATAATGCTTCAAAAAATACAATGATGTTAAATTTTGAAATATATTATGTCCATATATCCTGACTATTGTGCGAAATAATTAAAATTAGTAAGAAGTACCAAAGTGACGACAAAAGTTGGTCAAAATTATACTCGAAAAATATTCTTACGTAAAAGTTTTGTAAATACCGGATCCGTATCTGATAGTTTGAATCATACAAGCAAAAATTGTTCTTTAAAAATGTTTTTCTTTGCAAAATAATAAGCTTTTGTAAAGTCTGCCTTGAATCAAAAGAATTTCCAATTTTATAAAGTAGTTCGAAGTCGAAATTTGTGTCTGACTGTCCTAGAATCTCATTTCTTTCTAAATATTGACTTTTTCACTCAGCCACATATTTATACGGGCGCTAAATTTACCTAAAATTGTCACAGGTTCTGCTTCAATATTGAACTTTGTGAAGCAAAGCAAACAACTGGCTACCAAGCATGAGATACAAATTTGGATTTTTTACTTTCATGTTTAAAACTCCATCGAATCACCCTGTCCCTGCTCACTACAATTTCTCTGAAACCATCACTTAATTCCGTATCCCCAAACAAAATTGCTGCCTCTATGACCCCCAAAATTGCAGATGCATTTCTTTCTGGTCAGTCAACTTGGGATGAAACCGATCGACACCGATCTTCCACCTCCTCCTTCAAGCGTTTATTTAGAATCATCACGCGGGATCCCATCGTCATAATTACCAAAATACGAACTTCATGAAAAGAGATTGCGAAGCCCAAGAGAAGCAGAAGGATGAAATCTCAAAAATTGTCCAAAAGAATTCAAAGGTAACTAAAAACTTCCAAACCAGATACCATATCCATTTAAGGTCTGGGAAAGGTCTGACAACAATCATTTTTTGTTTTTATTTATTTTCGAATTGGCTCGTGGTGGTTTTGCAGTCGTCCACCGTCCCAGAGTCTGACTGCGAGCATGTTCTATAGATTAACGTTCCACAGAACGTGTTTCGCATTTTGATTTTATATACCCTTGAAGAGTGGTCCCTATGTATACATATCCGCGAAATAATTTTCTTCTGCGCAGTTCCAGTAAAATATTTTTCTTCGGTTTCAACTTGGACTTGAAAAAAAATTTCGCCATTTCAAAGGGTACGAGTTAAAGTGTTTTTATTTTTTTCGTATGTTTGCAGATATTTGTTTATGCTGCGAGGTACTTCAAAAAGAGAAATTAAAAAAAAAAAAAAAAAAAAAATACTTTTGTGGTGTTTTTTTGTGTTTGTGCGTTTATTAAGAGGTTCTCGACTTGTTTCCGTTTTTAAGTGCCACACAATGAATTGTAAATAAGGGATTTTGGGTTCATATGGGAATTGATTTAATCGTTAAGTAAATATGATCTTGAATGTAATTAAGGATTTTATTTTCAGTTGATGCCTTATGTAGTCGTTGATCTTGTCAAAATTCTTATTTAGTAGGATAATATTCACTGATCTGTTTTGTATTCTTTGAAACCGTTGTTCGCCCAAAAATGATCGCTGATCGTTAATTGGTTAGATCAATTTGAAAATAATTTTGAAAATTTGAGTCTGTTTTTGTCATACATTTGCATTTTCAGATCTTCGATACATGATCAGTTATCCGTATATTTAAATCCTCAATTGTTAAAGTCATTATTATTTAACTATGATCGGTCTCATACACGAGTATCATTAGCAGGTATTCTTCTTTGTTTTTTGTATTATTGTTTGATTGGTCAGGGATAGGAAAGACAATTTCATATAGTCCGCTAATTCTGTTCATTGCGTTCTACAAGTTTGTGCGAATAGAAGCTTCTATCGGTCTATTGGTTAACACTAATGTTGATTAAGTTGAATTGTGTTTGTGACCAAGTAATCGATTTGTTAAATGACCATTTGATCTTTCTTTAAATAATTGTAAAGATATTCAACTATTTTCTAAAAATTCTCGTCAAGTTAATAAAAGTATTATTTAAAAAAAAAACTGATCTATTCACCAATGTCATAGTATAGATCATCGATCTTTGAAAAACTTTTTCTTCAACTCAACAATGATTAGTAATCTCTAATTGGTTAAATTGTAATATGAAAAATAAATTAAAAAACAGATTCCCACATTACGATGCTTCTAAGAAATTTGTGGCATTACGTAATATTATTATATATACTAATTTTGACAATGAGTTTCTGTAAGCATTTTCACCGATCTGTCTAACGATCTTTATTTCCTAATTTTAATTTTTGTAAGTACGTATCTTAAAGTCAGATATATATCTTACGAACGAAGCTGTCACACTTTGAAGGACTTACGTAGTTGACGTTTCAATTACAGTCGGATGGAACTCCCCTGAAAATCAGTAGCTGGTAGTAGGAACCCTTGGTTGCAAGTGAATGTATAAGAATGTAACCGTGCTTATTGATTGTTAAAGACTTGAAAATGGTACTCTGTTTCCTGTATACGACTTCAATGCATAGTCATGGAGTAGCTATGGGTTGCAATAAAAGCACTTAGATAATATTTGTTTTCCAATCGGTCGGACCTGAGAGCTGAAAGTGGTTGGTGCAAGATGACCAAACTTGGATTCAAGTAGTCTTATAGTAAGCTTTTGAGTTGTCTTTCCTTTTTTCCTTAACTTTTCGCCGTGGGTTGTGACAATATCGAATCTGTTGATCGCTGATGATCACCTTATTCCCTTTTTCTTCTTCTTTTCTTTGTTAGATACAGATTGAAGCTGCAAGTTGGTATTATAATTTATATGTGATAATTAACTATGATCCCCATGAAGGGCTGATCGTTGAAGGAAACAAGATCGGTGTATAAGAAGCAAAAGTCATCCAGCAACATTACAGTTGCAACGAATTCTATTGTGATTGTGAAGATTTCCTGTGATCATTAACTTGGTCTTATATTGAAACATGATCGATGGATGAAAAGATGGATAGTCCTCTATTTTGATTGAATTGCTGAAACCAGTTTTTGAATTTGCGTCAAAATTGATTAACATTTTTCAAAATTATTTTTGCTAAAATGATCGAAGATCGGTCTATAGTTCAAAATGGATTTGTACTTTTTAAATAGGATTACGTCCAATATTCGTAGGATTTTACGCGAAAAGATCAGTAACCCTAATACCTACATAGCAACTTTGATTATAAAATCAGGTGGTAACAAATATTACTGCAGAAACATATGTTCAAATCCTACAAGCAGCCCTTCTTTAAATTGTTCCTCGCGATAGCTGCAATGATAATAATAACTTAATTGATAAGATCTTAATATCGTCTGCCTGTCGTCGCAATTAACATCGTTTCCACCTCTAATTCACAAAGCAATAACATATCTAAACGTCTTATGAGAAAACCCACGCATGATCTTTGATCGAGATCTTTCCTAATCATCTGCCAATAAAAAGGGTACCGACTAAGCCTAACAGCTAAAACCACCGCCTTTTGCAGACACCTTCGAGGCAGAATAAAATCTATTTCATTGTATCTCCTAATCTCACTATGTTCTCACAGGACGAAGGATTTCTCAGAGAGGTAAATAATTTCTTGTAAACCTACCTCGAGTGTAACTTATCTGATTAAGTTCCTTTTTGTTTGCTCTTGGTCGATATTTGGGCGCACGTATTTTGCCGTCCTTTACTCCAGATCCTTTTTTTGTATATTTTCATTTGAATGGATTTTCTTAACGTGATTAAGGTGGGATAGAGTGCTTATAGGACATATGCGGAAGAGAAACTAGATCACCCCTAAAAGTGTGTCCCCTAATTTTTTTTATTCATCCTCATGGGTGAAATGTGTTTTTTTTTTTTTTTTGTGTTCCTTGACTCAGGAGTAAGAAATGAGAAAAAAAAAAGGATAATGCGGAAGAGAAGCAGAAAATTAAGAAAAATCTAGATCTATCCCTCATTGATCATGGGTGAAGGGAGAAAAAAAAGATGATTGAAAGTAGGGTAAGGAAAAAAAATTACATGGGGATCTATATTATAGGTAAATTATATCTTATCACCAGGCACAAGACAGACTGATTTTTTTTCTCGTTTGTTTTTTATGTGACATGGCTTTTTGTGTATCCTTACATAAATTAAAGGCGTGCACAGTCATGCACGTTTTTTCGATTATCCTTGTGGATTGTTGAAATTGAATTAATTTTGAAAAATAACCGAAAGAATTGTACTCACCAAATGTTACTGTTTGAATTTATAAACTGGAATCTGTTGCAGGATATATCCTTAAGCCACAGAGTTCTTCAAAAATATCCTTTTTCACTCAAAACACAAATTTTCTTGCAGCAAATATTTAATACACTAACATGTTCTTCAAGAGAGAACAATTTTGATTTAAATGAAATTTTGTTCTTAAACTACACTGAGTTACACTCAGGATTTGTTGTAACACACGTCCGCTTGCTTTGCAGTATGAAACTCAAATGATGATCGGTACCGAAACGACATCGAGAACGTGCCGCTATACCGGTTGTGTGATGGAATCTTCTTGACTGGATCATCGATCCCTTCCACAATTTCGGTTTGTACGTTCGAAAATAGCATTCGCAGCCAATCAGCAGCGAGGATCAATTATCCATGTGGTAGAATCCTTACCGGTCTTCTTTTTCTTTGTCCATTTTGATTGTGATTAGGGGTGAGTTACCTACTGCGTATGATGTGCGCTCTAGTGCTACTATTATCTCTTTATTTTAATTTTCTTTGATGTTCTTCTTGAGACGGAAGGACACATTAGGTATAAAGTGGTACGGTACCAATGTGACCTTGTAAGATTGCAAATTGTTTTTTTTTTTTTTTAAATTTCGGGGAAAGTTGATTTTATCCTGCGTTTTCCGGTAGTTCATTAGTCTGATTGTAGATGGCGTGAGACATTGATCTGATTTGGTTTTCTTCACAGCTGGGATGTTGTGTTGCAAAGGTTGTTTGTGATATCCCATTGCTTAGGTATTGGATTGATTTTTGTATCTCACATACATACATTTCATTGTAGCAATTATTTGACCAGATGTTTCGGACTAGGTTTGGTCGGTAAGGGTTTATAGAACACTCGTGGGAGAAGAGCGTGGTGGCAGTGCACGTGCGGATTCTATAACTTAAATGAAAAAAAATCAGCTTTCATCCCTGATTGACACGAGCATTTGCGAATAAAAGAATGATAAAGTGTGATAGTATGCTCATTTTCGCACTTAGGTTTTGGTCCTTTGAATATTAACTGGTTGTTTCCTATTCCTTCATATAACTCGTCATTGAAGAAAATTATAAGAGGTACGAGGTTGTAGCTCCAACGCAGCTACGGCAACCTCGGTCATACCTTTTTTTTTTAACTAAAACAACTTTTCTAACTAAAAAAAAAAAAAAATTAAGTTAAAAAAATCCATACTGCCCTACTCCATCGGGCATTCCTACCCATTCAGGTTTTTGCAACCGGCTTAAAAATAGTGGGAACGAGAACACCTTTAGTAGAAATGGAATTGCTCCATCATAGATCGAACGTTTGTCAGTAGCTCCATAGTAAGGAAGACAACATTGAAAAGTAGCCCACATTACACACAGTGTCCACCAAGCAGTTAAAAATCGGGCTCCTTCGACGAACTATGTTTGTGTCTAAAGCTCTTGGTAACAAAGCAGAACAGATGATCAATCATATTACAAGGGCATGTGACACATCAAATGAATGTACATCTGTTTACTGGTGGAGTGAGAAAATCTCATATTTGCGTTCCGAATGTTATCGAGAAAACCACCAACGTTCCAGAAGTACGAGTAGAAATACTTTCACGAAACTCTAAAAGCAATACAAATCAGCACATAGAAGGCTAAAAATAATAATCATGAACAACAACCGCAGGAGTTTCAATGAGTTGTAACGAAAACGGCCAAAACCCATGGGGGATGTCGTACCAGGTGGTAAGTAAGAAACTAAAGAGCTTTCGGTCAAAAACTCACACCTACCCAAGACTGCTAGAAAACATCATCAGTGAGCTGTTTCCAAAACAACAGGAAACCCCACTGAAGGACCAACTACCAGGAGAAACACGCCCGATTCCTGTAGTTTGACCAAAGGAAACACGTTTCGCCCACTCTTGTTGGATACGGCTGGAAAAATCCTGGAACGTACGAGGGGCGGCTGATAAGCTCGCGGCCTGAGATACTCAACATCGAGTCATCTTCTCATTAGTGATAGCACTAACTGCTGCACTCTTTAGCTGTATAAATATCACCTCGTTTCAATAATAATCTTATTTTTTTATTATCTGTGGTAGGATAAAATCGAAAATTCTCGCAATTTTGAGCACCGAGCTGTGATAAAGTACCTCATGAAAAAAGGAAAATCGCGTAAAGAAATTGTCGAAGACATACATATGCATCATCGACTCTTCAGGATCCTTGTCCTTCTTATACCATGGTCAAAAAATGGGCTCGCTTATTTCAACATGGGCGAAACTGTTTTCGTTTATGGCGACTGTTTTTTTTTGGACAGTGAAGGTGTTTTGTTGATTGATTACTCGCCAAAGCGAATCAGTATTACGCACATTTATTGACTCAGGCATGTGAAGCGGTCGTACGGAAGCGACGTGGGATACTCAGGCACGGGTTGTTGTTTTTGCAGAATAACGCACCTGTTCACACGGCGCGGTTTTCGAGGCAGGTCTTAAAAGACAGGTTTACAACAATAGACCACTTGGACCGAGCGATTTTTTTCCAGTTTGAAAAAGGAGTTACGAGGCCGGAGGTTTAAGAGCGAGAATGCCGTAACGGAGCTGTGATTCTATCAGCGAATAGTTCTAAGGTTGCAGTTGACTGTGACTCCTAAGTACTTATAGACGCTTACTTCTTCGATACATAATGCGCTTGATGCAGCTGGACAATCGACACGATACCTATATTTACCGGTTGACACTGAGGTCACCGGATATGCATCAGTTTTGTTTTTGAAATATTAATAACAAGACCGTTATCGTGACACCATCTTACAGCCTTGTTGAATTCCGCCTGCATTATTTGCTTCGCGGTATCCAGGGATCGATCTTTTACTACAATAGCTGTATCTTCGGCGTACGCGAAGGGAAAGCTTTCTGTGAAGACTCGCAGCAGCTTGTTCGTGTAGATTATAAATAGTAGTGGACCCAATTTCGATCCCTGTGGTACACCATATTCTATCCCTTTCGGTTTACTATGACTGCCAGAAATTTAGACTTGGAACTGACGATCGGTGAGGTAATCTAACAGCCAGTTTGCCAAAGTTACCCTTATTCCGACCCTGTACACAGCTTCCAATAGCTTATGGTGATTTAGTGTGTCAATTAGCTTTAATATAGTCGATGAACATAACCAGGACGTGACTATTTTTATTGAGGGTCTCATTGACCACATAAATTCCCCTAAAAGTTTGTTAGTACTTTTAATTTTTTGAAAAGCTCCAATGACGGAGTACGTTTCAACAAAATAGTTAAGCCTATTCACAACAATTTCCTTAAAACATTTTTCTACAACGGGCAAGACTGAAATTGGCCTGTAGTTTTCAATGTTACTTTTTGCTCCTCCTTTGTAAATCGGACATACAATAGCTGTTTTGAGCGTTTTTGGAACAACACATTGCTCCAAACTGCTATGATTATTTTTGCGAGTATCAGTCCAAAGGTTCCGGCATTCGCTTTTGGGTCCACTGACCTTATTCCATCGATCCCAGGTGTCTTACTCGCATTTAACTTACGTAATATACTAACTATCTCATTAACACTAGTGTGCTGCATATATATTGAGTTCGTGATGCTGCCATTCACATGGATCGAAGCAGTGTTCCCGTATCTGTGGATTTTTTTTTTTTGCTTCCTTGGAGAAGTAATCCGAAAACTTCTAACCTTCTAATTTTACGTTCTTTCATTCAAAAGGCATGCGGAACTTTGAAGAGAGATCACAAGGAATTGCCCAACGAGGTTGAGAACGTAACTAAAATGTGGAGGTATGTAAGTGGTATTAGAGGAGCAGCTGCTTCTCTCTGTCGTGCGCTAGCTCATAAAAACACTCTGGACGGATATGAAAACATCCTAATTCGGTCGATTTAGGTCAATATCACCTCTTCAAATAGATTAAGTATGATCAATTAACTACCCAGAAAGTGGACATAGCATGACCATTCTTAAACAATAGCCAACAATTCAGAAAAACATTAATAAACCTCCCTCTGCAATGTATGTATTGTAGTTTGCTCTGAAAAAATAGAGGAAAACAAACTCAAAAGTCCCGCAAATTCGATGACAAATAAATGACATTTGTCCAATGTCGTCTCTCCATGTTCTGACAGATACACACTGTGCCGTCAATCACCATTGCTTCGGTTCATCTTTTCTCTCAAGGGAAACAACAATTAAAGGAGACCAGCAATAGTTCAAATCATTGCAGATGGAACAATTTATTTTCTCATCGCAATTTTTCTAATGCAACAAATTGTCGCAAAATTTGCCTCAGAAAATGGAAGGCAACAACCCTTTCCTATTTGACTCTAATTATTCTAAAGCCATTTATTGTTGAACTGTCTTAGATACTTTTGGATCTGTTTTCCATCACAACTTGTCAATACAGTTAATCGACGATAAATTTTTCATTTTATTGCTAGAATCCTTTCATCCTCTTACTGTCACATCAAATTCCATAACAAATTGTAATGATGCGAAATTTCTTACTTCCTTCGTGTCCTTTTTCTAGGTGCCCATTGCCACCTCCTGTGTCTTTGTCGCAAACCATTAAATATGCTAAATTTATGCGCCAAAGGGTTCTTGGCTCATCACACTATCTAGGTGACAGTTTTCCTTAGAATTTCAAGGTATTCTAATACGGAAGTTTTGCAAATTCACGGATTACGTGATTATTCGGTTCGATATTCAATTTGCATTCCGTGTTCTCACCCCATGAGGTGGAAGGCAATTAGCCTTCTTTATATTTATTGGGCTTTTTGCGAATACAAATATTTTTATGCAAATCCAGCAACAGAAAGGGGAGAGCAATATAAGTGCAAGTCGGCAGATGAGACATTGTTTTGTATGTTTGTAGGGCGGTACTTCCTAGTGGGGTGGTTTGTTGTTCTTTTATCTGTTCTCTCATGTGAATGAGTCCTAAGGATGTATATCCCGCTGAGATATAGTTTTTCCGTTTTTCCTGTTTATGGTGATTACAGATTTAGGAAGCGATTATAGATTTGGTGAAGGAACAGGTTTAGATTTTAATCTTTGTTCAGGATTTTCAAGAAATATTGGGTAGTTTTATTCAATACTATTTATCTAATCGAACAAAAAGCTGCTCGAATCCATTGGAGTTCCACGTGCATAGCATGATTTTTGTGGAAAGACCACATCGGACTAATATCACCGTTGAAGATCAGCGAATCGAACAAATAACCATAACATTAGGACTCGTTTGATAAAACATTATTTTGGTGGGATTTTTGACAATAGGTATATTGTGGATGACCTTCTCGAGTGAGTGACTGTTTACTAATTTCAGCACCTTCAGGCTGTTCATGTCAATCTGAAAATCACTAGAATTTAGTTGGGTTCAGTGGGAGGGAAGCGCATTTGTTGATTGCAATATTGTGCTCTAAATCTAAGCCGCATAATCAAGCCTTGCATATATATAAGAACCGCACCACTGAATTGCCTTTGCAATATGCATGTTGAGACGCAGGCAGAATTTGTTTGTCGATACTGCCACTGCCACACACCGCAGTCGTTACAGTGTATGTAGAAGGAATAATGATGGACTAATGGGTCTGAGGTCTTTTGGACTTACATGAGAACATTTACCAGCTTTGGGTATGAAAACCACATTGAATTCTCTCCATAATAACGAGATATAGACCAAATCTAGGCAGGTCTGTATTATTAAATCTAGTGATGACCAGATACTATCTGATGCCATTTGTAGTTCGGCAAGTCTTATGTAATCAGACTTGAGGAGTTGTTTTTCTTTGTGTTTTTGACTTGTTAAGGTCAATATTGTTAGCAACATCATAAGTTATTCTTCTCAAGCTAAAAGCCCTTGAATTCCAACCTCGGTTCATTTCATGGATCGAATCATACTTAATGAACCGACAATACTAAGTTCATTTTTAGATCTTCAGTATCTGACCCTATCACAACCACCTCGGAGGTCCCTCAAGGAAGCCATCCTAAACCATTGATCTTAAATAATCTAAATGTATCATTCAGAGCTACGATCTTCTGGTCTACGTCGATGATATGAAAATCTTTAGATGTATATCATCTCTCGTTGGTTCCCGCCTTCTGTAGGACGATCTAAGTAGTTCCCCCACTCGGTGTAATAAACGACCTGATGTTGTCGACATACATTTCAATCATCAAATATTATCTGGTAACATTGACTTTCCCGTCCTGCTTCAAACGATTTTTCCCAATACTAGTCTCCGCAACCTTAGGTCTGTTCTTCTATATCTCCATATATCTCTTCATCGCACTAACTATGGTTACAAGGAACCAATGTCAAGAATTCTGCGCAAATCAAATGATGCGACACATTTTTGAATTTAATAGCAGGAAACGCACACTCCGTAATGCCCTACTCCACTATGATCATTCCTGACCCTCCATCACCCATATTTTTCACTAGATTTAGTATACCTTAGTTTAGTTTAAGTGTAGTTATAGAACTATTTAGTTTTAAGTACTTCAATGCTTGTATTAAGGTTTGGATAAATAATTACTTGGGAAGTGTGTATTTTGAAATAAATTTAACGTACCTTCACTGGAAGTCCAAGAACCATCCGTTTTTATTTGTCGACAGGATTTTTCTTATCCTAGATCCCTCAGAAGATTCTTATATTTTGCCACAAAGGATATTCGTTTGCCTTTTTTCAGTTATTTTTTATATGTTTTTAAGGATTCTCTCTACGAGTCCAAGTCGGTCGCATCTCTCGTGCTTTTGACATTGTTCAAAAGTTTTCTACAATTTTTTCTCATTGGTCCCAATTCTAAAATCTACCAGCGTAGTTTTTTCTTACCTCTGAAACTAATAAGAGGACAAGAAGAAGACATCACTTTATCGAGGGTCAAAGTAAGATCTTTAACTATACAACCAAGCTCTTGAGTATTAGGAGGGCAAGGTGAAAAGTTCTCGGCCTGACAATGAAAGACTGCGATTTGCAGTTAAAAAATTATTTTATTTTTCTACATAATCTCCCTTGACTTCAACACACTTGGTCCAGCGTTTCTCCAACATCAGTATTCCTTCTCGGAAGTGAGAGTCTGGAAGGCTGTGAAAATATTCATCTACGGCCCTCTCAACTTCTGCATTGGATGCGAAGCGCTTCCCAGAAACAAATTTCTTCCAGTTTGGGAACAGATGGAAGTCTGAGGGTGCCAAATCAGGTGAATAGGGGGGATGGCCGAACAAATTGTACCCCAAATCTCCAACGCACACTTGTGTACAGGTGCATTGTCCTGGTGAAAGATGATATTATTCTTCTTCAAGCCAGGCCTCTTCTCGCGAATTTTGGCATCCAGCTGGTCAAGAAGGTTGGAGTAATATTCGCCTGTAATTGTTCTGCCTTTCTGTCTTTCGCATCCCAAAACACTCTGGCCATGACTTTTCCGGCATATGCGATCGACTTCGCTTTCTTTGGCGCTGAACCACCGGCTTCCACCCACTGCTTCGACTGCTGTTTCGTTTCTGGCGTGTAGTGGTGGACTCATGTCTCATCCATGGTGACAAATCGTCGCACAAAATCGGTCGGATTCCTATTGAATCGGCCCAAAGACTGCCGCGAAAATCGTTTGCGCATTTGCTTTTGATCGGCCTTCAGCAAATGCGGCACCCATCTTGCGCAGAGCTTTCGCATCCCTAAGCTTTTGTGCAAGATGTTTCGCACCCTCTCTTCCGATATTCACACAGCCTCAGCTATCTCACTCACCTTCACTCGCCTATCGTCCAACACGATATCATGCCCTTTTTCGATGGTTTCAGGTGTGGTTGCGGTTCTTGGCCGTCCTTCACGTGGGTAATCTTCGAGGGACGTGCGATCACGTTTAAAATCAGCTGCCCACTTTTATCCTAATTTTAACGAAAAACACGCAAGACGACTACTACAAAAATTCGTGTAAAGAAACTACTTGAGATAACAAGTTGAAACTTGTTATACGAACTAATGAGAAGTGCACCCAGGCAGGAAACATAAATTTTTGCTGATTGGAACGCCATCTCTGCGTCAGGCTGAGAACTTTTCGCCTTGCCCTCGTACATTCCACTTTTTAATTATATGTTGCCGGAGACAAGGGAAGTTTTTTAATAGATGTTACCGGAGACAAGGGTAATATCTAGAACTTTTTGTCGGTTTCTTGTTATGAATGTAGATTCGTTTCCAATGTTTCACAAAATGTTAGTTTTTGAAAGGTAATCAAAAAGCAACTCATCTCTTTCATTTGTGTCAGAACTGCCCTATGGACTGTGGTGGGCGTTTGCGTCGCAAGTCCAGTTTTGTGTGTTTCCGCTTCTGCGACCAGTCTTTCCAGGTTATCTTCAGGAAGAGAGTCCATTTATTCATGACGAGATATGCCGATACTAGGAGCCTTTGGCGGTTTTTAGCATCGCTAAATTATGAAGTAAAGCTATTCTTAAGCTACGCTTTACCAGTATGCACGATATAGGTTTACATTTATCTTTAACATATAAGGAGAGGTATCCAGAAGTCTTGAGGGCACATACCAAGTTGTCAGCAACCCAAGGTTGCTGAACCAAGGCAGTGTCTTCTCTATTTGTTGAAAGATGGAAAAGGAGGCCGGCAGATTCCGTTTTGGAGCGTTGAAGGTTAGTATGAACTAACTGCAGCATTATTGGTACAATCAGGTAGGTGAGCCACCACAGTAGCATTCATGCATTCATGCTGAAGACGAAGCTGAGAGCTGTTGGCTGTGTCGTTGACGACTGTAAGTCATTATCTTGCAACGATGGGAAGGAAATTGATGCTCCATGGTTTTTATACTTAGGAGTCGAGTCTAAAGGATGGGGAGGCAATTTGCCTGTATCCAAAGCGTCCTTTTTATATACCTTTAAGGTGGTTGCGTCGAACCCATAGCTTATCACACTTTCAGTCTTCGCGAAGGGAGGAAGAGATTCTTTATTGATCATAATAAGCGCGCATCTATATACACCTCTTTGCTCCTCCAGCTTAGCGGCTTTCCTTTTATGAATTAGAAGCGATGGTTACTTATCTGTAAGATCTGTCTTCTAAGATAGTCTTCTTTGTGTACAGTTACAAAACCTTTGTTTAGGAATGGTATACATATTTAGGTATATTCGATTAAATAATATTATACAATATTATAATATTAACTTATGTAGTTTCCTGACTATTATTGGGCGATAATTATGGCGTACTTGACGCCTCGTGGCAATCAAACAGCGAAATGAGGGTTATAACGCAGAAGCGACGCCGCAAAGGAAAATGGAGTTTGACAGATCGGTTGGTAGTGGCTCCATCTATTTGTCATTAGGGGGGAAACTACTACACTTAGTGTCTGTAGACACTTTCCGCAACACTCCCTCTCGGTTCAGTCCCCTTTGGAGCTTCAACCTCAAGGACCGCCAGTTTAACCACTGGTCTTTCGTAGATACCGCTTTGTGTTTGTACGAAAGCGTTTCGTACTTGGCCATCTTTTAATATTTTTACCTGAACCACTCGTCTCTTAGTCCAGCAGTTTCTAGGACTATTAGGGTCGACCAAAACGATGTCGCCAACTTCGACGGGTTTCACGGGTGTGAACCATTTTACTCGTCTACGAGTAGTAAGCGTGGGCAAGTATTCTGCCACCCAGCGCTTCCAGAAGCGGCCCGCAAACTGCTGCGAGACAAGCCTATTCTCTCTTAGCACTCTGACTTCGTCGTTGAATTCTGCCATAGGTTTGGATCCACTAGCCAAAGCCCAACAGGAAATGGTTGGGCGTTAGAGCCTCCTGGTTTTCAACGTCGATTGGAATATACGTCAAAGGTCGCGAGTTCTGAATATTTTCCGCTTCTATTAGCATACTTCGCAGTAGTTCATCATTCGGAGTTCGAATCGGTCTTATGGCGTACAGAACGGTTTTTATAGAGCGTACCAATCGGTCCCAGCTGCCACCCATATGCGGTGAACCAGGTGATATAAATTTCCATTTCGTAGCGGTGGTGGATCGTTTCGTATGCCTCCTTTAGCTCTCGCTCCGTACCATAAAAGTTGGTTCCATTGTTGCAATCGATGGGGGTCCCACGTCTTGCCATAAAGTTGCGACAACAAAGAAGGTATGGGCCACTTCCACGTGGACTGCTCTCATTGTAAGCCAGGTTAGGAGAACTCCCTATCTTTTTTTAACTCTTCGCCCCACAGTCACCGTCATTGGACCGAAGTAGTCAACTCCGACATAGGAAAATGGTGGACAGAATGAGATTAGTCGTGCTGGAGGAAGTTGAGCCATGACGCGGTTGAGCCTTGGCATTTCTGCATTCTTGGCAGGACTTCTTTTCGGCTTTTAGGAGAGACCTCATACGGGTGATATAGAATTTCTGCCGAAGCTCGTCTATCACTGTTTCATCGTTTCGTCGTTCCGATGTTTGTATCGACGGTGGACGTCCTTGATGATGTGTGATGTAATCGGATGCGCTCTGGGGAGAATAATGGGTAGCCTGAGGTTCTCGCTGACTTCGGTCGCATGGCGTATTCTTCCATTGACTCAAACAATGCCGTTTTTGTCAAGTCAGCAGCGAAGCCGTTCTCGCTAGCGTCGACGAATATGTGGAGCTGTGAACATCTCCCCCATAGTGAACATCTCGCCATTTTCTGAGCATTTTCGCCATTTCTCATATTCTTCGTCTTTGAGCTCCTCATCCCAAGCAATCCCGAAACGCCAAATCCCCTGTAGTAGGATCTTTACATACATGAAGACCACATCCTGAGTACCTTCTCCGTCCCTAGTTCGACCTTGACGTTCATGTTTACTTTGTTTCTGGGGTCTGAATTAAGCGTTTTAAGAACCGTAGCAGAATTGGAAACCCAATTTCTTATATGAAAACCACCCTGCTTATGAATATGTCGAATCACCTGGGCCAACTTAATTGCCTCCTTCTCGGCAGGTATCATGATCGTTCGCGTGCTTCGAGTACCTCTTTTGGGCGTTTACGAGCGTAACACTTCACAACATATTCATGGGTTTTCTTGTTTATCGCCTCAGCTAGGCCTTCGTGGTATTCCATTAGGATTCGAAGGCATACTAACCGTCTTCTAGTCATGGGGAAACAATCGGGTAGACGGATGTCGTCGAATTCCCAAAGTAGAGTCGTTTCGTATCTTCCGTAGACGGTGTGGGTGCGTAGTAAATTTAAAGCTAGAGCATCTTTGCCGCACATTATAGTCTTTTGAGAGTTTGAGACCCCAAAATTATCCTCATACATGAACTCCTTCATTAGGCGGCGTAGATCGCTACACTTGCAAACGTGAAAATAGTAGTTCTTACCAGTGTTTCCGTGGTCGTTAATCTTCTCGACATAATTGCCATGAACCACCCATCCAAGATGAGTTTTGGTCGCTATGAGCAGTTGCCTATGAGCAACCGTGAAACCGCTTTATTTAAGAGTCGATGGGGAGTTCCTTCAGGTGATCGAACTTCGTTTGTAAATCCATCGCGTTAAGCGTCTGCGCTGTTCGATGCTTGCAGGTGGATTAATTCGGAATGGCTCTCGTATCGCGAGGTGTTTCCAGTCCACTTTAGGTACAATGGTCGTGGTGTCCCCTTTACGTTTAACCACCTGGCTAATTCTTCATCGATAAGTGTTAGAGATAAACACTCGTCCAGAAATGTATACGCCTTTATTTTTACTCCTTGCCCATATAGAAACACGGGTAGGACTCGAAAAAGTACGGGAGAGGTGTCGTAGTTCCGAGTATCTGGATGGCCTTTCGAATGCACTGCAATAGTTCTAGGACTTGGTGGTCGAGCGATGTCCTTTTAGTCATTGTGGAGGAGCTTGTGGTGTTATGAGATGCAATTGTTTTTTCCTCAAACTGATTCCGAATTAAACCTGTGGTTCCTGTGCCTTTTCAGGCACTGTCGGCATGGCTGGTGCTTTCTCACTTCAGCCCATTTTGAAGTACGATTAAGATGCTGGAACTGCTTGCAGTCAGCTACTGAAGCACAACTGCCTCCGCAAACATAGCACCTGCTCCGTTCTTTGTCGTAATGTGGTTCGCTCCTATCAAAGTGAGCATTCACGATCCCTCTTTCTTTGCAGGTTTTATTTCGATGTTTTTTCTCCTCAGCAGTTTCTACAACGAAACTAGAACTCCATTAGCAGCCTCAGCCATCTAGTATATCCTCGCACTGAGATGTGCAAGTGTACATATTCGGTATTGGCGGTTTGTACGCCTGTGTAGAGGGAGTTAAATATCGCTAGGTAGCGGCTACGACACAACTCCTAAGAGTCCTTTTTGGGCGGTGAGATTACTTTTGTTGTCATTGGCTCTACGCGGCTTACAGCAGTAGTTGGACTATGTTGAGCCACAGTCCTCCTACTAGCCAGCTCCTTAAGAGCAGTACCGGTAGACCGCTTAAGCGCCGTACTATCGTCCGGAACTGGTTTCAATAAATTTTTCTTATTTTTTTTTTAGAATTTATTTTATTCACATTGTGTCCCACGAATGGCGACACGCACTTTATAGATAAGGCTGGCTAATCCGGATATCGCCAGGTATTCCGGATACTCCGATTGGGCTATTTTTGATGGTCCCCCAGCCAGGTTTATCCTCGGTACGGGACATATGACACCTAGATTCAGCCCGGGAATAAGAGGGGGAAGGAGTAAGGATGGGATGGGTAAGCTGACAAAAACCTGCACCCAGCCAAATACAGCCACAGTCTCCTATGACTTCAAATTGAAAGACAATAAAGCAGTGATCTTACGTGTATAAGGTACGTGTGTAAAGCGTATAAAGCTCCAAACTGAGATGTCGGCACCTCTTTCTCGTTGTCACATTGTCTCTTCGGGGAAGTTAAGGATAACAAAAAAACCCTCTATTTTTGTGCCTGTGCAAAGGCTTCATATAAGCTAGGCAGGGAGGATGGAAATCTTTCGTGACAACTTTCATCAAACAAGAATACAAAAAAATTACTTCATGACCACAATCCACCACTTTAGATTAGTTGTCTTTCTTTGGCTATAGAACTCCTACTTCCGTGTTCTGCCATCTCCGATTCACTGATCTTAATAATTATATACTGTCTCTAAATATTTAAGTCAAGTCTACTAGTACTACTAAGAGGAGTTGATGAGATATTCCGATTTGGATGCAGAGAAGTTACGGTTATAGGATCCGAATTTTTTTTTTTAAAAGACGTGATCAGTAGGAAAATTTACAAGAATGTGACTGCGATTGTAAGAATGAGTAGTCTCTTCAAAAAAATTTACTCACTAAAAAAACACCTCTCTTCAAGATTAATACTACAACTAAGCCGACGCTTATCCAGCAGTTTTATTTCCGCTTAGGAGACTCGTGATTTTTGGAAAAAGATGTTCGTATGTATTTAAAAAGAATGTTGTTTTCACAACCGGCATATACTATGACGCGAGGTCAAAAGGTTTTGTCCCTTACAGACGAATTGAATTGTTCGCGTCAAGTAGTTGAATGACGGTACAGTTACAATGGCCGTGAACACGATCTTTCTGTTTACGAGCAAATTTTGTTATCTTTTCGACGACGCTGGGAATTCCCAGATCCCGATGGATATCTTCTTTACGTATGTACCACGGTGCATTAACGATCGTTCTAAGAACATTATTTTGAAAAGTTTGTAGGATGTTTCTATTGCTTTTCCTGGTACAACCCCATAGTTGTAGACCATACGTCCACACTGGCTTTAGCACTTGCTTATTGATAAGCAGTTTTTTATATACTTACTTACTTATGTCCTGTATCCCCTTGTGGGTTCTAGGGCCTCTACAATGCCTACGCGCCATCGTGTGCGATTTCTGGAAATGTGCCTCAGCTCTCCCCAACTCTTTCCCAGTTGCCGTGCTTCCTTCTCAACTGTTCTGCGCCACGTACTCCTAGGACCGCCGCGTATCCTGCCATCCTGGGTAAGCGGGTTCCATTGGATCACTTGGTTAGCTATGGACCTGTCACCCTTTCGGAGAGTGTGACCGATCCACTGTCACTTTCGTCGTCGTATGGTTGTGCCTATAGGTTCATGGCCTGTTCTCTGATACAGCTGTTCGTTAGAGATACGGTTTGGCCAGAATATCCTTAAGATGTAACGTAGACACCTATTGACAAACGTTTGCAGCTTCCTCGTGATAGTCACAGTCACTCTCCAGGTACCACATCCATATAGCAACACGGATCCAACGTTGGAACGGAACAGTCGTAGCTTGGTGTTTAAGCTAATTGCATTACTTCACCAAACTATGGATAGCATCCCAAACGCAGATTTTGCTTTACCTATTCGGCTGGCTATATCCAGTTCGGTTCCGCCATCGGTTGAGACAATACTCCCAAGGTATTGGAAACTCTCTACTCTCTCAACCGTTTGTCCAGCAATACATATATGAGTTGATGAGTTTGGTCTTAGGCTGATCATTTTAGTTTTTGCCGAGTTAATTTTCAGCCCAACGACGTCTGCTTCCCTCTCCACATTTGCTGTCATTTGGTGAAGGTCCATTATTCTGTGAGACAGTAGGCATACATCGTCGGCGTAGTCGAGGTGTTTGAGTTCAGATGTAAGAGTCCATCGAATTCCTCCATTTCCGGTTGATAAGGCCGCATTCAGCACATCGCTAATCACCAATAAAAACAATATTGGTGAAAGTATGCAGCCTTGCCGAACCCCACTTTGGACTTCGAATTCCTCAGACAGCCTTCCTCTGTGCAAAACGTGACATGTGGACCCATCATATGTAGCTTTGATAATTGCTATTAATTTATCCGGAATGCCTCTCCTGCGCAAGGCACGCCAAATAAATTCCCGATTGACACTATCAAACGCCTTTTCAAAATCGATGAACAATAGGTGAAGTGGTGATCGATATTCAACACATTGCTCGATGATGATCCGCAGGGTGTTGATGTGGTCGACACAGGAGGATCCAGAGCGGAAACCTGCTTGTTCGGCGTCAAGTGTGTCTTCAAGATGTTCTTTGATTCGCTCCAGGATGATTCTAGCTATTATCTTGGCCACAGGAGGCAGCACGCAGA
The DNA here is from genome assembly GCA_963082735.1 of Pocota personata. NCBI lineage: Eukaryota > Metazoa > Arthropoda > Insecta > Diptera > Syrphidae > Pocota > Pocota personata. The sequence goes on from OY720430.1 coordinate 116,981,709, forward strand.
TACCTCTCCAGTTTTCACACTGCATTAGGTTGCCTTTTTTAGGGAGCTTGACAATCATTCCCTTTTTCCACTCATCTGGAAAACTCTCGGCTTTCCATGTTCTCCCAACAAGTGGGAACAGTAGCTCTGCCGATGCTGTTGGCGCAGCTTGAAAAAGCTCCGCGGGTATGCCGTCAAGTCCTACCGCCTTATTAGTTTTCAGTGCTTTGATTGCGGTAATAATCTCCTCTTTACTGGGGGTTGTGTTGCGAATTTGGGAACTTCTTTCTACGGACACTTCAATCTGACTTGGGTGCATATTGCTGGCGAATACTCGGTTTAGAACCGAAGCAAAATGCTCCTTCCATCTCTTCAGTTGATCCTCATCCGATATTAGCAACGAACCGTCTAAGCCTTTCACTGGGTGTTGAGTAGAGCTTCAGCCACCTATAAGCTCTTTAGTGATTCTATAAACGGTTCTGCTGTCGCACCTCGCTGCTGCTTCTTCTGCTTACGTAGCCAGCGCATTGATGTAATTGCGCTTGTCACGTCTCACGCTACGCTGTACTTCTCTCATCTTCATGCGATATAGGGACTCAAGCTCGATCCTCCATGCTGCTGGAGTTGCTGCAATTTGAGCTCTTAGCTGTTTTCGTTCGTTGATCCTTCTCCAGGTATCCTCGGAAAGCCACGCCCTATGGTTTCCCTGTGATCGACCGACAATCCTTTCAGCACCTGATGTGAAAACAGTTTTCACAGCGCACCAATGGTCTTGGATGGTGGCGGGCAGGGAGCTGCTGATTGTTTCCACTCCACGTGAGAGATGGTCCCTTAATTCTTGGCGTACTGTGGGAAATCTCAGTTGGTCTACATTGAACCTAGGTATTCTTGTGTCGTTAGATCTACGAACGGCAGCAGTGCGTAGTCGGAGAGTAGCTATCATAAGATGGTGATCTCGTACCAACCCCATGTCGGCACCTCGCCTGTTTCGGACGTCTAGGAGACTACTTCTAAAACGGCGACTGATGGCAAAATGGTCAATTTGGTTGGAGGTTGCTTGCCTGTCAGTTGACACCCAACTGATTTTATGGCAGGCTTTGTGCTCAAACATGGTGCCACCTATGACAAGACGATTTGCGTTACAAAAGTCAACAAATCTTTCGCCGTTGTCATTGCGATTGCCTAGTCCGTGCCGTCCCATAACATGTTTGAGCCCTTCGTTGTCGCAGCCTACCTTGGCATTCAGGTCCCCCATCACAATGACAATGTCGCCGTTGGGTGTTGCATTATGAACAGCTCCCAACTGGTTGTAGAAGTTCTCCTTTTCTTCCTCAGACGAACCATCCGTGGGGGCGTAACACTGTATAATGGTGACGCGACGTACTCTCGTCCGGAATCTGGCCGTTAAAATCCTATCACCGTGCGGCTGCCAGGTAATTAGGCCTCTGCGTGCTGTTGGCGTTAGCAGGAGTCCAACTCCATATCCACGGGGGTTTCCGGTTGGTCTTCCGGAGTAGAGTAATACAGTATTACGCGTTGGGGATTGGTACTCACCCGCATCTAACCATCTTATCTCGCTTACTCCCAATATGTCCAGCCTATATCGAACTCATGAACTCATGCTCCAATTGAAGGAATCTGGCGTTCTGAGGTCCTTCACTCTGAGAGTCAAGGAGCGTCTTCACATTCCAGAAACCAATCTTAGTCCGGGTATGATAGCCAAAGGTCGTCAACGTATTATCAGTCCTTATCCGAGGCATTGTGTCGGTTTCCGTAGCGATTGAAGTTTCGGTAACGCGGATTGCTGGCCCAGGTTACCTAGCCTAGGCATAAGACCCTAGACAATCTCGCACTTGCAATTTTGGCCTATATGTATAAGGATTTATACATGCAGTTGCCCGGGGACCACCACGAGGAGGTAAAGCAAGCACTACATTACGAACTTGATTGTTGCGCTACTGGTCCAATCCATGTTTTGGACAGTCAGTAGTTTCCCGATCAATCGCCATGCAGATCCAACTTCGATATATAGGCTCAACTTCGAATGTTTTCCGAGTAACCAGTACATTTGTCGGTTTTTGTTTTCGAGCGATTTCCATTTAAGCTTAACATCTGGAGTCATTCCTAGATATTTTGCTTCGTTCGCGTAAGGTATTTGAGCTGAGTTTAAATATACAGGTAATCTATCCACTTTTTTGTAGGTAAAGCTGACGTGAGTAGATTTGCTTTCGTTCAGCACAATACGCCAAGAATTCGTCCAAGCGTGGGACTTTATTAATTGCATGTTGCAGCTTTCCAGTTGCTGCTTCAATTGTATCGCTCGTTGTCAATATCGCCGTATCGTCTGCAAACGTGGCGACGACGCAGTTTCTTTCCTGCGGGATATCACGCGTGTTAAGTACGTATAGAAGCGGGCCAATGACACTTCCTTGTGGAACTCCGTAATCATTTCCGTGCTTAACACGAAAAAGTCTTTCGGTGAGGTACGATCGTAAGATTAGAAAGAGTTGCCGTGGCAGTAGTAGTTGCAATTCATACTCCAAGCCTTTTTGACGTCAAGAAATACACCGCAACAAATCCATTTTTCTTCTAGAGTTTTCTCAATCACGTCAGTTATTTTGTGGATTTGATCGATTGTAGAATCTTTGATTCTAAATCCAAGCTGATGGTCAGGAATGAGACGTCTTTCTACGAGTACGGGTTGTAGTCGTTTAGAAAGTACTTTTTTGAATATTTTAAAAATAACCGGCAATAGGGAAATAGGCCGATATGATTCCTTCTCATTCAGAGGTTTGCCTGGTTTCGGGACCATTATAATCTCTGCGACTTTCCATTGTCTCGGAACGTAGAGCAGTCTGAATGAAGCGCTAATTAAATATATCAGTTTGGTAAGAGTTTTCTTCGGCAATTCCTTGACCACTTTCGCCGTTATCAAGTGTAACCCGGTGCTTTTTTCGTCTTTAGATTTTTAATCACTTCCTTCAGTCCAATCAATGCAACTTTTTGTATTTAAAAGTTGTCAGATGTCATGACTGGAGGGTCGGGCGATATCAAAGGTCCGTCGAATGGCTTAAACGTTTCTTCTAAGTTCTGCCTTTCCTTTGTCGTTCTTGGCCCAATTTCTATTGTTTTTTATACATGTGGTTCTAATAATATGATCACCCACTGTAAAGGCTGATATATTATGTATTCCTGTAGTAATGATTTTACGAGCCATAGTAACCAGAATCGAGCATAGCTCAAAATGGTATACATACTCGTATGTACATACATATTACGAATGAAAAGACTCACTGCTTTCTTAGCAATCAACAACACCTCCTTCTTTTTTTAAAAAAAACTCCCATACATCTCATCCTACATCTTACCCACGATAAACTGAAACGACCCTCAGTTGGTTCTTTAATTTCACAATAAGAAAAGTCGAATCCCGTCTCACCCCATTCACTCTCATGTGATTCCTATCAATGATATCAATATCCCTACTAATGTATTAATTAATTGCATTCCAAACAAAGTATCTCTATTTTTTTTTATCAAACCCAACAAATTACTTTTGAATAGTTACGTTTTTTTTTATCCTGAAATCGTTCTTACGTTTTTTCCATCTTATTACAGAATCAAACTGTATGCAAGAAGAGCAACAAGAGGATACAAAATTATCTGATTTCACTTCTGATACACCGATATGCAGACACAGACCCCGATTTTTTCTCACATCTCATCGCACCCTGATTAGAAGGTAAGCGAAAATGTCTCTCATAGAATGATACATACATAAGAGTACATAGTCCTTGTGTTCAGCCCATGACGTAAGTTTTTTTTTGTGTAACATTCTTAGAGTGATGAGAAGAGGTTTGACAGGTTTTTTTTTCTCTGTGGGTATGTTTATCGTGAGTAATGTGATTTGACAGTTTAAAGAAGAAATCTTTTGCTTATCTGCAAAAACTCAGATTTGAAATCTATGTATATTTGTTTTAAAATCCATTAAAATAAAAAATAAAAAAATTTTGAGAATTTTCCATGACCTTACATGCGAGGGCAAGGTGAAAGTTTTCCGCCTGATAATGAAAGACTGCGATTTTCAGTTAAAAAATGATTTTATTTTTCTACATAATCTCCCTTGACTCCAACACACTTGGTCCAGCGTTTCTCCAACATCAGTATTCCTTCTCGGAAGTGAGATGCTGGAAGGCTGTGAAAATATTCATCTACGGCCCTCCCAACTTCTGCATTTGATGCGAAGCGCTTCCCAGAAACAAATTTCTTCAAGTTTGGGAACAGATGGATGTCTGAGGGTGCCAAATCAGGTGAATAGGGGGGATGGCCGAACAAATCGTACCCCAAATCCCGTAGTTTTCCCATCGCCAACGCACACTTGTGTACAGGTGCATTGTCCTGGTGAAAGATGATTTTTTTCTTTTTCAAGCCAGGCCTCTTCTCGCGAATTTTGGCATCCAGCTGGTCAAGAAGGTTGGAATAATATTCGCCTGTAATTGCTCTGCCTTTCTCAAGGTAATCAATTAAGAGGATGCCTTTCGCATCCCAAAATACACTGGCCATGAACTTTCCGGTAGATGCGATCGACTTCGCTTTCTTTGGCGCTGAACCACCGGCTTCCACCCACTGCTGTTTCATTTCTGGCGTGTAGTGGTGGACCCATGTCTCATCCATGCTGACAAATCGTCGCACAAAATTGGTTGCATCCCTACTGAAACGGTCCAAAAATTGCCGCAAAAATCGTTTGCGCATCTCTAAGTTTTTGTGGAAGATGTTTCGCACCCTCTCTTCCGATATACACACAGCCTCAGCTATCTCACTCACCTTCACTCGCCTATCGTCCAATACGATATCCTGCACTTTTTCGATGGTTTCGGGTGTGGTTGCGGTTTTTGGCCGTCTTTCATGTGGGTAATCTTCGAGGGTCGTGCGACCACGATTAAAATCAGCTGCCCACTTTCTAACGGTTAACATGGAAGGAGCAGAGTCCCGGTAAACTTTCGTCAACTCTGTATGAATTTCCTTAGGGGTTAACCCATCCAAAACGAAGAATTTTTTCATCGCACGATATACAAGTTTATCCATTTTAACGAAAAACACGCAAGACGACTACTGCAAAAATTCGTGTAAAGAAACTACTTGAGAGAACAAGTTGAAACTTGTCATACGAACCAATGAGTGCACCCAGGCAGGAAACATACATTTTTTCTGATTAGAACGCCATCTCTGCTGCAGGCCGAGAACTTTTCACCTTGCCCTCGTATATCAAATATTCTTTAGATTATAATTTCGAACAATCGATAGAGCCATAGCCGAGAAATAGTCAATTTTTAAAAACCAGTAATAAGTAAAATACCGTTATACGTATTTTCTGCCAAAAACGTGGTACACCATCATAACATATTGTAATATGCGAGCTACGGCTCGAGTAGATAAAACGCTATTCTGTGAGATTATTTCTTTATTTTCTAGTCTATAGAACAACCCAAGTTCACACTATACTGTTCTTCGCCAATTCTTTCCTTACAAGGTCTCTTTCTTTTCAAATCACTTTATCTCATTTCAATTACTTAATTCACAAATCCAAACTAATTACTTCTTCTTCTTAACTCTCAACTTTCAATTTATCACAAAATTACAACTTCGGCTATTATCACTTTTCCAATCTCTTCGTGCGGTTTGAAACCCAACTGCCTTGCCTCGATCTGTCCTTATATAGTCGCATTTCTGATAGCCAGAAACTTCTAGCAAATTCTTCGACCACTGGAACAAGAAAATTCTGATGTAATAATTCCAAGATGACAGCTGCAGCCAATAATCTCTTGCGGTTATAATTCTCTTGCGGTTATAATTCTCTCTTACTGTGGACACGAGCCTCGAATGAAAAGACACTTCGGAATGCGTTGCCTGTTTGAGGGCGTAGTTATTATGCTACATTATGTTACACTGCCCCCCTCTTAGACTTGTTCGTCCCGAACAAGTGCGTCCTCACTTCGGCCATTGTATCGACTCAGTCGGTCCACATGAACCACTTTCATTTTGGCCCTTGGTCCTCGCTGGATGCGGTAGACAACATCGTTGATGCTGGTTACTATTCTGTAGGGACCCTCCCAGTTCTGCTGCAATTTAGGTGATTTCCCCTTTTGGCGATGGGGATTATACAGCCACACTAAATCTCCTTCCTGGAAACCTGACGTTGTTGCCTTGGTATCATACCTGGTCTTCATGCGGTCGCTCGTTATCTTAATCTGGCTTCTGGTCCTTTGGTGTATGTCCCTAAGCCTTTCCCTAAGGTCCGCCACGTACTCTTCTTCATTTCTGGGCTCATTAGTAGGAGATCCAAATTTCACCTCACTGGGTAACCGAGCTATTCCACCAAACAAGATTTCGAACAGCGTATGTCGAGTAGTGCACTTCTATAAGCCATCAAAAACAAGGGAATCTGCCGGTCCCAATCCCGTTGGTAGTCACTTACGACCTTCGAGAGATGTTCGTCCAAAGTCCTATTGAAACGCTCCACCATACCGTCCGTCTGTGGATGAAGCGGGGTTGTCCGTGTCTTTTTGATTCCGAGTAGTTGACACATCTCTTGGAAGATTCTTGACTCGAAGTTCCGCCCTTGGTCAGAATGCAATTCCGAGGGTACACCGAATCTGCTCACCCAATTGTAGACGATCTGCTCCGCCACGGTTCTGGCTTCCTGGTTAGGGATCGGAAACACTTCCGGTCACTTACTGAAGTAGTCCATTACTACGAGTATATACCGATTACCATTGTCGGTTTCCGGAAAGGGCCCTGCGATGTCAATGGCGATTCGTTCGAAAGGTGCTCCCACGTTGTATTGGTGCATCTTACCTCGAGTTTTGATTCTCGGACCCTTGCTAGCTGCACACACGTCGCATTTTCTGCACCAGCCTTCGATATCTTCTTTCGCATTTAACCAATAAAAACGTTCTCGTACCTTTTCTAGCGTCTTATTCACTCCCAAGTGGCCTCTGGACGCCCCGCCATGCATTTCCTGTAACACCTCCTTGACCCTCGTCCGCGGCACGACAAGCTGCATTACAAATGACTTTCCGTCGGAGGATTTCCATTTTCTTCTCAGAACACCTTCTTGGACATGGAGGGAGTCCCACTGCGCAAAATATGCCTTTAAGGTCGGGCTTCTGTGAGAGATGTTCTGATGATCGTTTCTCCATGTTCTCCTTCCAGGCCAGAATCGGCTCGATAACTGGGTCTTCCTTCTGAGCGTTCCGGATCTCATCTACGCTCCAGCCGGCGATAGGTTCGGCTCTCAGTCTTTGGATGGAAACCAGCTCCTGACGCGCACAATGTTTACAATCCGTTCTGCATGGTCGCCGGGACAGTGCATTCGCATTATTGTGGACTTTTCCTTTACGATGCTTTATTTCGTAGTCGTAGATTTGCAGCCTTTCGATCCATCTTGCGACCTGACCCTCAGGACTCTTGAACTGTAATAGCCATTTTAAGGCTGCATGGTCTGTATGAAGAATGAACTTCTACCCATAGAGGTATTTGTGAAAATGCTTCGTAGCCAAGATCAAAGCTAGAAGTTCCCGCCTTGTCACGCAGTAGTTCCTTTCTGACTTAGAGAGCACCTTGCTGAAGTACGCAACCACCTTCTCTTGGCCATCATGCACCTGGGAGAGTACGGCTCCTACCCCGACATTACTAGCATCTGTATCCACAATGAACGTTTCCCCGGGAGTGGGGTAAGCTAGTATCGGGGCATCGCATAGCCGTTGTTTAAGTGCCTTGAAGCTCTTCTCTCACTCAATTGACCATTTGAATTGTTTTCCCTTTTCCGTCAACTGGTGCAGGCTCTTTACGATCCCGGCAAAATCCTTCACGAACCGTCTGTAGTAGGTGGCTAGGCCCAGGAAGCTCCTTAGTTGGTGTTTATCTTTGGGGACTGGCCAGTTTCTCACCGCTTCGACCTTCTCTGGATCGGTTCTCACTCCTTTTGCTGAAATTGTGTGCCCCAAGTACTTGACTTCTGCTCTAAACAGGGCGCACTTCTTGGGGTTGAGCTTCGGGTGAGCACTTCGAAGCCTTTGAAACACATCCCTTAGATTGTCTCGGTGTTGCGCGAACGTCATTCCTACGACGATGACATCATCCAAGTACACCAAACAGGTTTTCCATGTTAACCCTTGCAGGACACATTCCATCAAGGGCTCGAAAGTCGCCGGAGCATTGCAGAGCCCGAATGGCATTACCGTGAATTGCCATAGCTCATTTCCTGCGGTGAAGGCATTTTTCTCCCGGTCGCCTAGATGGATCTGTACCTGCCAGTAGCCACTCTTCAAGTCGAGGGTGGAAAACCATTGGGCTCCTGATAGTGTGTCCAGCGTGTCGTCAATCCGTGGCAGAGGATAGCTGTCTTTCTTGGTGACGTAATTGAGCTGTCGATAGTCCACGCAGAACCGAGTGTTGCGACGGCGATAATCGGCGTGCATTTTCCAGTCACCTCCCCTCGCCATAGTTTGACAGTGTGTGGTCTCGCGTTCAAAACTCTCACTGGAACCATGGTGTTCTTTGGTTAGACTAACGTCTTTCCCACGATGTAGTTTTGAGAATGCTTCTCTGGGTCTGGTTCTACTATGTAGAATCGGTGCCTCCCAAGATCACCTTCCAGCTTCGTCCAAATGATTGTCTCTGAAGACGGCGGCAAAACTTCGTCTTTGCTGATGTCTGTCCTGAGAGTTACGGCATTCTCATTTCCGTACACCATCGGAATCTCCACATATCGATACCTCAGTACTTGCATCCCGATGTCCAAGATTACTTCATTTGCTTTCATGAAGTCTATTCCGATGATGCACTCGTCGCATATATCTGCCACCAGAAACGCATGGGAGAACGTCAGTCCCGACAGAGTAATCGTAAGACGAACTTCTCCAAACGCCTTCGCCATTTCCCCTGTTGCAGTCTTCAGGCAGTAGCTGTTGGTGTTGTGCAGCCATGAGCTTCTGACGATATCTCTTCTTACAATGGAGGCGGTGGCACCTGTGTCGATGGTGGCTACGCACTTCTTCTTGTTTATTAGTGCCTCCACTGTCAGGCTCTAGTTACCCTGTTTGGTTTGCGAAACTTGAATGGTGGTCCTGGGGGATTCGATTCTAGTAACCAACTTCTGCCCCGCGAAGTTGGTCCTTACGCATTTCCCGACTGCTGGTTTTTGGGAAGTCTGACTGACAGGATGGATGTTATCACCGCCGGATGCTTCTTCTCTGCTTCTCCTACTTCCGGAATGTGGACAATTTCCTCGTCTAGGTGCACTTCTGCACGTTGTAGGTGTCCGGTTTGGTTGCAATTCCAGCAACGGATTTGACTTCCGCGAGCTTTGTCTTCATCCATGACGGCTGTTCTCTGGCATGAGCATTCCACGACGGACATTTCCCTGACACGGTGTATTCCCTGGTATGCTTGGTCCGCAGCCTTCATTGACAAAGCGAATGCCAATGCCTTGGGGAGTGTTCGCTTTTCAGCCATCCTTACAGCCATTTGCAGTTGTTTGTCCTCTATGGCCTGAATAAAAGCTTCCACCAGCATTTCGTTGATAAGCTCCTCACCGGCTTTAGGGTATGAAAGATGGGGTAGTCGCTCTATATTCGCTTGCAACTGTTGGAGCGTTTCCCCCCTTTTCTGGACTCGACTACGCAGCTGAACCCTGTACACCTGCTGCATGTGTTCATCCCCAAACCGTATCTCGATAGCCTGAACCAGAGAGTCGTAGTTCTGCTGTTTATCTTCCGAGATGGTCTGCAAGAGCTCCGCAGCTGGACCCCTCAGTGCAAGCGTGAGTGCAATGGACTTCTCTTCATCGTCCCAGCTATTGGTCATTGCGGCCGCTTCGAAATGCCTCTTATAAATTGGCCATGATGTTTGACCATCGAAGATAGGAGGCTGCATCTCCTTTCTTCTCAGACCGTCAGTGGAATATTCCCGTGCTTTCTGTCTCTTCACGTTGCTGAGTTCCTTAGCAGGATTTTCGACTTGCTTTCCTACTCTCTCGAATTGCGTATCCACTTTTTCAAACTGAGTCTCTATCTTCCCAAACTGAGTTTCATGTTTCTCAAAGTTTTCATCGGATCTAGTTTCGACTTTTTCGAGTTGCGTCTCGACCTTCTCGATTTTCTCTTCGGTCGCTTCGAATTTGGATTCCAAGTTCTTGTTTTGCTCATCAAGTTTGCTTTCCAGAGCATTTTAAGAATTCTTTTGTTTGTCCATTGCTTTCTTTTGTTCGTCCAGCTTAAGTTCTAGTGAGTTCTTTTGGTCGTCTATTGCTTTCTCTTGGTCATCGAGCTTAAGTTCCAGAGACTTCTTTTGGTCTTCCATTGTTTTCCTTTGTTCGTCCATGACTGACTTAAGTTGCAGGAGCTGGTACCTCTTCCACGTCAAACTCTACGTCATGCGGATTTTCACCTTCCTGCTTTATTGCTTCTTCCAGACGAATCAGTAGGGCATCTTTTCCCCCAGTTGTGTCGAGATTCCGCTTACTGAGTTCTGAATTTAGTTGAATTATAGTTAGTTTTCCCAATTTGCGACCCATTTTGCGCAACTAATTAACTCATCACAGAAATGGGTTTTTTTTTTTTTTTTTTATTGTGTAATTTCACACCACGGAAATAGTTGTTCACAGAATAAGTTTTATCCCACTTCTGACACCAATGTAATATGCGAGCTACGGCTCGAATAGATAAAACGATATTCTGTGAAATTATTTCTTTATTTTCTAGTCTATAGAACAACTCAAGTTCACACTATACTGTTCTTCGCCAATTCTTTCCTTACAAGGTCTCTTTCTTTTCAAATCACTTTATCTCATTTCAATTACTTAATTCACAAATCCAAACTAATTACTTCTTCTTCTTAACTCTCAACTTTCAATTTATCACAAAATTACAACTTCGGCTATTATCACTTTTCCAATCTCTTCGTGCGGTTTGAAACCCAACTGCCTTGCCTCGATCTGTCCTTATATAGTCGCATTTCTGATAGCCAGAAACTTCTAGCAAATTCTTCGACCACTGGAACAAGAAAATTCTGATGTAATAATTCCAAGATGACAGCTGCAGCCAATAATCTCTTGCGGTTATAATTCTCTTGCGGTTATAATTCTCTTGCGTTTATAATTCTCTCTTAATTCTGCGACGTCGTATCCGTCTCTTACTGTGGACACGAACATCGAATGAAAAGACACTTCGAAATGTGTTGCCTGTTTGAGGGCGTAGTTATTATGATACATTATGTTACAATATGTATCTCCACCATGATTCAAATATCGAATTTGATCAAAATCCTCGGAGCCGTTTTCGAGAAAATCAATTTTTTTTTTTTTTTTTTTTCAAAATCAGTCATTAATAAAGTTCCGTTAATTTTGGGGTTAGAATGAAAATTCCGGTTTCATCTTGAGTTGTGTCCCCACAGACCTCAGATATGAAGTTTGAGGAAAATGCGTTAAGGCGTTTAGGTAGGCGAGATCGTACATTTTCCGGAAACCAAAGTTGCCCTTATAGCTGCCTATCGGTTCTTAGCTGTTAACTTAAATACTTTAGTTATTTCACTACTAAAAACAATTCTCAATACCAACGCATTTAGAAAACTAGAGCTCTGCGAGCGTGTGGAAGATCGCTCATCGAAAAGAGGTATTAGGCTTAGTTTCCTTGACAAAAACGAGGCATTGTCTTCCCATTATTTCGATTAAAATTTGTCGTCTGAAAGAAAGGTTAAACTTTGGATTCTGAGAAGGCATCCACAGAAAATATATCGATCTATAGATATCTTCCACCGCTACTTGTACTCTTAAACCTGAACCATTTTTTGTTTGTTTTCTAATTTGATCAATGTATACTCCAAAGTATGAATTCTCTCTCACTTCGAGCAAATTGAGGGAACCTTTGAAGTTGTCAAACGAATGCGATTGTTGTCGATTGTGAGCAAACGAGGCACTCATCTTGCAGAAAGCTTTTTCATGTCCAAATATTTATGTAAAATCGAAATCACTGAGCCATATGATAACCCTGTGGCATCTTCAAGCTCGCGCACTTTCACTCGCCGATCGTCCATTATCAAATCATGGATTTTGTCGACCATTTTTGGTGTGGTGACCTCAATTGGGCGACCAGAACGTTCGGCGTCGCTTGTGCTTGAACGACCGCACCTAAATTGAGTAAACCAGTGGTGAATGGTTCCAATCGATGGTCAAGAGTCTCCATAATATTTGTCAAGCTTTTGTTTCGTTTGCGTGATAGTTTTTTCTCGCAAAAAATAGTGTTTAATGAGCACTTGAAATTCACTTTTTTCCATTTTAACGAAAATGCTAGTAGGCGTTTATATATATTTGACAGATCTGTCTGGAATGCAATGGCAAGGAACTCAAATCATCGACTAAAGCCTCATAGCGGGTGACTGGAACACGTACATCACGAATCTTAATGTAGGAGAAGTTATATATTCCTATCAGCTTTCAATAGTTATAACAATCAGACTGAAGGTAGGAGTATCTGGAGAATAATCGCATCATGGAACCTCTACCTATACGAATCGATTGGATATGTTATTGCAAGCTGAACATCGATGGCATTTCTTCGTAATTGTGATGCTATCCAACTGCTGGGCCTGTCAGAAACAATAAAGGACCCTACTCATACGTTATGGTTCGGAGATGAGTGTAAAAGGGCGAGGCAGTGGTCTTTTGCATGATTAAAATTCCTTCGTCTCTCCAAAGAAGTCCTCTGCAAAGACTTTTATATTGAAGCGAATGGCAAGTTTAACGCCAGTCAGTACGCTGTACCTGATTTAAAGAATGACCTCAGTACGGAATAAAAAAGCGCTAAATAAGTTCAAGGAGCCTTACCTTCCTCGCAGGTTCAGGTGGTATACCAGGTAAATTTTGCAAGAATGGCACAAATTATTCGGAACGGGAAACTTTCCTTCCTGTTTAGCAATATTCTCGAAGGTGGACCAATACCCCAATAATTTAAGGAAGCGCTAATTTTCCTCATCCAGAAAAGAGGAAATAATTCGGATCCGGGCAATTATCTTAAATACATCTTACAACATCTTTACAGCAATTCTCCAAGGCAGAGTTAATTTGTGGATAAAAACCAATATATTAATTGCAGCTTCATTTTTGCCCAATTTAAGGCAGCTTTCGGTACAGTGGACCGGAACGCTTTATTCTATAAGTTATATGGCATGGGAATACCGCGGAAGTTTGGACAGGTTATCCAGAACCTCTACACACATACGCAGATAGCAGTGTGGAATGGTGAACCTAAAAGTTGAAAGACATCTAGGCGAAAAACTGGCGAAGGCTTAAATCACAATCAATGTGACTTTGAGGAGATGTCGTGCCATCAAGCATATAGCATACAGCAGGGAATACAAAGTGTTTTAAGTAGTCTCCGAAGCTATTATGTTCTATGCAGTCAAATAATGGGGTTGTAAAAAATTAGACACCGTTGAAAGACTGCTAAGGTATTATATCTAGACAAATTTCCACCTTCCTCCTAACACGCCGATTTATTTGGTTATGCTGGAAACGGGTTTATCACCACTCTATACAAAAACACACACTGAAGCTGCAAATGGTTTATATGCTGAAGGTTCTGAACCTGCCAAACCACCGTCTTCTAAAGAAAGCAGCCCTTCAAGCAGTTCGAAGCAAAATCGGATGGTGTGGGGGGGACTGGTTGGAAATTGCTGACAGCTGTGGGATAAAAACCAACTGGAATTTGGCTGATCATCGGGACTGGAAAACAATACCCTACCAAAAAACGATTACATTTTTGTAATAAATATAGGTATACATAGGTACTTTGTGCTCTAAATTTATTATTTTTAAATTTTTTTTTTTGTCAACAAGGCAGACGGCAAGGCCATTCTTAAATGATTTTGTACTATACAATGTAAAGTAATCTAATCTAATCTAATCTAGAGAAAGTCAACGCCTATACATTTTATCTAAACAATATTTTTCAGTTTTAAGCAAATCGACAACAAAAACGAAATTTTTAAGAAGTGGGAGTGTCTGTTATATACCAAGCATAATACTCGTATATATAATATGCCGAATTGCATTTATCTTACTCAAAATTTAAGCCCCAAAAAGTGGTGACATGGACGGACGGACGGACATGGCTAGATTGATATAACTTTCTCGGGAAGTAGCAGTTGTTTAATAAATTGTTAAATAAAACGCAGTATTGCCGTATGATTTCGTCCGGTATATAGCTTTAGTATAATATTGGGAATGTTATCTAAACCACTTGACTTTTTATTATTCAGTCGACTGAATATGTATGTAAGTTCGCCTAAGGTTGTAAAGTAGTTGTCAGTCTGTTCAGCTGTGAGTTGGTCAGCTTTTAATCTCTCAGAAAATCTCAAAAGGGTTCCTGTTTCGTTATTGTGAAATCTGAACAATTCGTCATTTACTTCGCCAGTTCTGCAGCTAGGGAGTTCGCTAGCATGGATTGCCTCAAAATGAGAGCCGATCAGATTCAGCTTATCCATCCCCCTATCTATCACAAAATGATAATCGATAATGGGGCAGTGTTGGCTATTAATCTCTGCCTGGGAGAGAAGCGACTGACAAAACAGTGGGACTTTCAGTTTCGGAATTTTGACAGTGTTACGAGGCTTGAAGGTTTGGTTAATTTTAGGAAACATATTCGTGGAGTCGGACCTCAAAATGTGCTCGGCGCGTTGCCGCCAGTAATCGTTGACACTATTCCGAAACTGCTGGCTTAGCAGTGTCCTCACATTTCTCAGGAGGGATTTCAAACTTTGCAGCTCTATGTTGGACGATTCCTCTTGGAACTGACGACGTATTCGATTTATTTGAGTGTTTAAGAAACGTTTGTATTTTTGTAGAGTTGGTATGTCACGATATAGATAACATTCGATGCCATTTCTTGATTTAATTTTCGGAACTGAGAATTCCACAGCTTGTAATACCACCGTATAAAAATCGCATTCTTCATTAGTAAGATTCCTACTACAAGGAATACTGCAAGAGAAAGTACAATTCCTATAATTCCTGATGGCACAACGCTGGAATTTGCACCAATCGGTCTGCTTAAAATTCAGTTTAGGGACTTCGTGCTGCGTTGCGAAGCTAAGTCGCCAGCAAATGTCACCGGCATAACTATTGCATTGTGGTCGCTATCATACGACAGTATTGAAAGTTTATTACCGTGGACCGTCTGTATTTGCAATCGCGCTTCCGCTATGGAAATGTCAAGATAAGAGTTTAAAGAAGGTAAACTTAGTGTAACTGGACTATAAAACTTGAATTTATAACTGATTTGGTTTTCCTCAATAAAGCGATTTAGAAATCTGCCTCTCGCATGGACCCTTGAGTTCATCCAGCCTCGCGTTTAGATCTCCCGCTAAGACGAACAAGTTGTTTAAACTATCTAGTCCTAGATCTTCGAACAATTTTTCGATTTCGGCTTTAAATTGAGTAACGGTTCCTGACGCAGCATACACCGATATTAGATACAGACAACCATTATTCCTGAGAGACAGCGCGATAATGGTTGTCTCAAGACAACTAAAGTTTCTAATTGCACCCCGTTCAACCATTGTGAAGCGTAGTAGTTTTCGAACGAGTATTGCCGTACCGCCACCTCTTGTTCAGTCGCGTCTATCTGTCCGTATTACGTCGTAGTTTTTGAATTCCAAGTAATTCCTGTCATCTAATTCTGTCTCGATCATAAAGAGTACGTCGGGTCTAGGATCCACCACAAAACGCAGAAGATCACTGCGCCTATTAAGGTTGACATTGAGAGCAGCTATTTTGAGGGTTGCAAAATTTGGTCTAGTCATTTTGACGAGTGAAAATGTTGAGAAGGACATCTACCTTCGCCGACAGATCTGCAACAGTCTTGGTCAGACCGTCCGTCAACTTGCATTTGCAAACAATTCTTTTGGACCCAACAATTTTGGAACCAACAGTATTGGAGCGCAATGCATTAGGGCTGATTGGTTTTGTGCCAACACTATTCCCTACTATGTCGGCAAAGGAGACTCCACCCTGAACATGATTGTCAATCATTGTGACTTTCTGTGCAACCGTTTGCTGTGTTTCCCTCTTCTGTACTTGAAGCCGATCTGCCAGTCTCTTGTAGCTTTCGCAACCCCGCCAGTTGGCAGTGTGACCGGACTGACAAAGAACGCAAAATAGCTGCTTCTTGCTCGCATCTTTTTGCACCTGCGCACCTATCATCTTGCAATTCGGAGAAGCATGCCCAAATCTCTGGCATCGATGACATTGCAGGACACCGTTCCTCCGAATTCTTTCGAAGGACACTAAATGCCCCTCTAGGTACCTGATAGTTCCCAGGTTCTGTACTTTGCTGTCCGAAGATAGCTGTACCGCAATAATAGGCAGGACTCTATTTTCTCGCTTAGAGTTTGCCGTAGCATACCTGAATGCCCCAACAAAGTTTAGGTTTTCCAATTTTAGTGCTTTTAACTCTTCCAAGACTTCATCTGGGTTGAAGCCAACACTAAGATCTTTTAACAAGAATGACCGTAACTTGTTTTCCTTATTTGTGTACGAAAAATATTCCGTTCCTGCTTCGTCAAGCTACTTTGTTACAGTCATTCTTATCTTTAACAGTTAAAGTAATTTTACTATTTATATTTTTGTATTAAAACTATCTTTACCTATGTCTTCCTTAAGTAACTTATACAATGTTTTGCTATCTTCTTCGTATATTTTAATTGGAGGTGGTGACTTTTTTTTGTTACCACTGGTGCTGTTGTTTCATCCGATGTTTTTTCGCCCACACTGTCTGATATTGTTTTGTGTTCTGTTGTGCCGTTATTTTTCATAGTCTCTTTTTGTCGTTTTCTTTTCGCTTCATTTTCATTCTGTTCTGACGTATCTACGTCTAGTAGAGCAAATCGATTTTCGCCATCACTGCACGATGTCACAATTTTAGGTGTTTTTCCTTTTTTTGTAACGTTTTTTTTTTTAAATGAGGTGTCACTGTCACTCTCCTGCATTTCTTTTATTTTTTTTTTTTAGAAATATTACTTCTTGTTCATATTTTTTCGCTAATTGGAATATTTGCATAAACTGTTCGCGAGTGATTTCAGCCGTATCCATCACCCCCGCTCCCCTTTCAGGGGATGTCATTTTGCCGGGGATCACTTTTTTAATTTTTGTTTTATTTTTCTTTCTTTTAATAATAACAATTGGAATACCCCAAAGGTGTGTAGTGTTTTAATTATCTTTTTTCACTATTTATTAGTATCAAAATCGTTAAAATATATTATTTCTAATTTGTTAAAATCGAAGCAAA